>CM021101.1:295987544-296408463 GCA_007115665.2 Sequoiadendron giganteum
TGAGTTTTTGGATGTAGTGAGCAGAAGGAAAACTTTGTAATTCATGCAAGTGGATTAATGATTGTGGTGGAATCCTTTGAACTGCATTAGGATTGTTGTCTCTCTATAACAAGTATTCTTTGTCTTCTTTTTATTCTTTTTATCTCTATGGCAATGAGCCATCTGGGTTGTAGCATTGTGCATAGTGAGTCCTTATTCCAAGAAATGAGCCTTATTCCATACAGTGAGCCTTATTCCAAGCAGTAAGCCTTTTGTAATCAATTTTGATATACTCTATAGTGTGATTTAATCCTCATTGTGGTTTTTCCCTCATTGGGTTTTCCATGTAAATATTGTATTATTGTGTTTGTACATTGGCATTTGATGGTTAATCACTTAATCAGTTTATGTGTTAGTTTTGGTAATTAAATTTATTGTTAAAATATGTGACAATTGATTCACCCCCCCTCTTAGTTGTCTTATCCAACATTAAGCACTTAGTACTCTTTTCAAATTGGAGTGCCTTGTGTAACTTCTAAGAATCTTCTCCTAATTCATCTCTCATAGATACTATCATAGATTCATACTTTTCACAATCAAATTATTTAGCCTTTAGTTTCTTTTTTACTTCTTCCTCTATTTTCTTAACTTCAGCAACTTGAACCTTCATATTTATTATTTGTTTTTTCTTCATTTTAAAGGGTTGAAAGATTTTTTGTCTTATATTATTTTTCCTCTTGTATTTGCAATTTTAACCTTTGGTTTTCCATTCTAACTCTTGTTCAAAATCGCTCAGTAAGTGATCTCCTTTTTTATCTACACTCTTCACTACAAAATCATCTTTTGTATTAGGTTTAGGTGGTGTTTGATGTTGAAAATTTTGTTGGGTATTTATTTTTTCTCTATTTCTTTTAATTTTTTCCATAACAAGTACTCCACTACTAGGAACCCTTAAGTTGGTTAAACTTTGTGCAAAGTTCTGGCTTTGATAGCTTTGATACCACTTGTTGGAGAATGAAAACACTGAGAGGGGGGGTGAATTAGTGTTTTAATAGACAAAATCACTTCAATTTTTTCCCATAACACATTTTTTCTTTGTTATAATTCGATGTTCAATTACTAGAATGTATTCAAATGTGACAGCCAAGAGCATATAATTGAATAACATGAAAGTTCAAATGTTGTAAAGTACATAACTGAAATGACATGAAAACCAAATGAACCACAACAATATAACACAATAATTTATGAGTGGAAAAACCTCATAGGGATAAAAAACCACTCAAGAAATATTACCTTACTGGCTTAATTAAATCCCACTAATTACAGAGCCTCACTGGATAGCTTTTGTGCCTCATTGGCTACACAATATGCCTCACTAAAAAAGCCTCAATGGCTACACAACATGCCTTACTGGAAAAGCCCCACTAGCTACACAACATGCCTCACTGGCAAATACAACTGCTTCACTGGAAAAACATATTCACATCAAAATGATTCAGAAGAAAGAAAAGACAGAGTATAATCTTTGTTTCATTACAAAGAATTTCTTGATTGTTTCATTTTCATTTGAGACTCAAGAATCTATATATGTCTATGTAATAAAATACAACCAACACTATGAAGTTCTTCACAATTTCAAAATAGATTGTTCATAAAATCTTTGAACATAAAAATAATAATGACTCTTTCTAGAATATAAATCAATCTTCATCGAACCTCCACATAGTGACTATGTCACTGTTCTATATGTACCAAATTCCTTTCACAAAAAAACTATAACTTTCGTTCTCAAACTTCCATCTCAAAGTTTCATAACTTCCCTCTAATCTCAATGTAGGACAACTTTTGTATAGTTTTAAACAATTGTTTAACATATGCATATTATTCAATAATGCCCTCTTAAGTTTGAACACCTTAAGAAAAAATATCCACAAATATAAAGTTGGCATGCTGCCCAAGAACATGGTATACAATCTACATTCAATGAATACACATATGCCTCAATAAAAACCCTTGTCGAGACTACATTGACATATAGACTATTTCAAGATTGAAACCTGAATGCCATTTTCTTTTTAAAGAACAAGAAACTCTTAAAAACACGACAAACATAGACTTTTGAAAGATCATAAAAACCCCTTTTAAAACTGATTGTGATGCATGATAAGCTATTTTCTCTTTAAATTGAAACCTTATGAAAATGTGAAAAACCTTACGAAGCAAAATAGTATCAACCTCAAATCATAAAACCACTTTGAAATAATGCAACCTAAAAAAAAAAGACTAGGGTTTAAACAAAACCATGTTACCACTTTGAATACAACTCAATCTTTCAAATGGAGGATGATATCACCTAAAGAGAATGAAAACAAATTGCCTGGAAATCACTTCTTTCCTTTTCCAGTTGCCATACTAGCTTTTCCTCAAGCTTTTTGAAGCCCTTATATGACCATCATATGTGCACAATGAATTGTCTTTAAACTTAATCAAAATTACTTTAGGGTATCATTGTGTCAAGACCTTTTTCGTTATATTTTTCCATTTTTGCATGAAAACCAAAGCATCATAACGCTCAACTCATTGTGTTAGTCTATCATTCAAAGTTATAGCTACCTTAGTCAAACAAAATTGTCCACTTTTAATTATAACCAAGTATTATCCAAATGCCAACCAAAAACACATCATATACCCTTCAAATATTTAGCAAGTTGAATACCCATATTGGCATAAATACCAAACAAATAAAATGCCAAAGATAAAAAGGGTCAAAAACCTCCACCATCCGCTACACCAATTTCATCTACTCCTAGTACATTATCTTCTTCCTCTCCACCTCCACTTCCCATGTCATCCCTACCTACTGTCGACATCTCGATCCACCTCACCTCTACCACTCTGACTACCTCAATGATTTCGGTTGACTCTTCCTCATCGGCCTCATCTTCCCCATCTTCCTCTTCATTCTTGACTCCACAAACTAATTTCTCCACCTTGCCAACTTCTATTTCCACTATCCCTATAGCACCTATTACATTTCCTAAATCTTTCATCGCTTATTTGTAGAATATGCCTCATGGGATATTGTAGACTTTATTATCCCCAAAAGCTAATTTTTTCATCAACCAGCTATTTTTCACTCTCCCAACTCCCCCAACTCTTATTGACCCACCAAATATGGAAGCTACAATGGAAATATATGAAGAAATGTAGAATAAAATCAAGGATAAACTTGAGGAAGTAGCCGATGTGATAGAAGAATCAACAAGTTCAAATCATGAGGATTATTATGAACATGTTGATGAAGGGATGAAAATTGTTGACTTAGATGAAGTAGCCTCAGAATATGAAGAAAAACAAACACCCAAGGATGAATATTTGAGTGGGTTTGATGAGAATGTTAACGTGGACACATTAGATGAAAAAAATTGTTGGTGTTTTTTTACAACAACCCAAATGGACTTCTCAAGAGCTTCTATGAACTTTTCATGTTCAATAATAAAAGTATAGGAAGCGATTGGCCAACTCGATGAGAAAAGTGATAACACTAGTTCTCCTACACTTTGGGCTTTGTAAGACCTAGGGGGTATTCCCTAAAATGTGCTCCTCAAATACAACTTAAAAAAATTTCAACTGCACATTTATGAACAACAAATAGATTCCCCATCCATGCTAAAAGGATGAAATCTTTCTAGAAATTGTCTATTCCTCGAAAAGGCTCGAGTCCAATTAGTAGAGAATCACAAACACAACTAAAATAGGTTGATAGGAAATATTTGGATAAAATGTTCTAAAGTAAAAACATAAGGCATGCTAAACATAACCATGATTAGAATACTAGTGCCATATCCTAAAGCATGGAGTCAAATGAGAAAACAGAACTACAGGGAAAATTTCATCTTAAACAATTTATGATCTATATGAATTGCATTACAATCCACATATTTGTACCAAAGTCTATTACTAATTTATGAATCTAGTTGCTAGCTTGCATGAACCTACACATTAACTGAGGAATTTAACTGATCCTTTGAACCAGAGCCATCGTTAAAACATAAAGAACAATAAAGAATAATGAAGATCAATTAAAACAATCTTGGACTAATATTTCAATAATAATTCACACAAGATATCACAACATGAGAGAAAACAGACTCAAGAGATTTTCATATTCAATACAAACATGCCTAAGAACCCCATAATTGACCAAGTTATTTCATCTAACTCAAAACCTTAAGACAAAGATTTACATTCATACTCTCTGTATCACAAAAATCTTCTTTCTCAAATCTTGAATTCAACATAATACCCTATACCATGGCCCAAAATTCCCTTTTATAAAACAAGGGATCAAAACAAGCTTCAGTCCAGAGGGCACACATGTCCATTTTTCATTGGACCACTAATTCCCAATTCAATTACAAATGCATCATGTGAATTGAAGGGAAAAAGAATAAGAAAAGAATAATCATTAGTTGTTATGGATGAAGAGAAATTGCCTTTCAAAGGGAAACTCGTGCATACCAAAGGCATCTTTAATCATTATAACACTTTATTCCACCTCAACAACTTGTACCTGAAGCCAAAAGAAGAATGCATATTTTCAAATGTAACTTATGAGGCCAGACCTATATTATACATGAACAAGTTGCATTTCTCAACCTTAGTACTCATATTTCAAACTCATCGGTGAACATCTTTTTCCATAATTCAAAATATTCCTTAGACAACCACTTAAAAGCAATAATCTGATTAATCTTATCTTGATAAGGTGCATATTTTACCATTATTAGCATGGCCTCCTTATCAAAGTCTTCTAAGAAACTAATGAAAAATGATAGTTTCTCAAGTGTATTTTCTAGCATACCAATGTCAACATTTCTGCATATCTCATTTGTCTGAGCTATCATTATATTATCCATTTGATCTTTCCAAACCTGCAAAGTTTTTACCTCGTCATGACTATGCAGAATTTTTGATAATGGAGTTAAGTCCATTCCATGATATTTGGCCTTTAAATCTTTGATCTTTAATTCCATAGGGGCAGCATACCCCTCAAAAAATTTCTCCACAACTCCTTTGACAAATTGATAAGTTGATATAACCATAGGATACTTATCCCCATGTTGTTTTTCTCCCACTATCATGAATGTCAGTTTCTCAAATCCGAGGCTCCATCTATCTAGCAATGGGGTGGCCAAATCTCTATCTCAAGGGAACATCGTAAGTGCTTGCAACATCAAAGCATAACTTGTATGAACACTATTTAATTTTTCCAAGACCCTCCTATTCGAGTGTCTCAATAGAGTGTCCACAATCAATGAATTTCTCTTCCCCGTTGATTCCCGGATTTGTTGCACCATCTCCTTATACTCCTCAACTTGAAAAATTAATTTATCCCTAGAGATTCCTCCTCCCAAGCTACTAGCCCTTTCAATTGTAATAGGCACATGTCCCATATTATATGGAACAATAGCTAAGGACTATCCTTGTGAAGAGGGTTGAGGTTGCTCCACTGGTGGGTCAAAGATAGTGCGGCTAGAGCTAGCCTTCCCTTGAGACATCAATATCTCCATTTTCTGATTTAATAATGCCAACTTAGTTTCTAGATTGGCCACCTTTTTTTGACTCTTATTATATTCAATAATAATGTCATTGTATTGGCCTCTCAAAGTATCTCGATCCTTGGTCAAATCCTCAACAGTTTCCCTAGTGAACTTGGAAACATTAACTACCATATCTATAGCCTCCAATGCTAGGGTATCAGTAACTCTTCTTACAAAAAGGTGACCATTGAAATTAGATGGTTCTGTAGCTACTGGCTTCCTAGATCCAGTGGACAAAGACCAGATTGTGAAAGCATCCCACTCCTCACTAAAGGCTAACCCTTTAAGCGCCAAAGAAACTTCTTCATCGGTTGCAAGAAGTGGCCTATTGGCCCTTATTATTGTATCAAACAACAAACATCAACAATATCCCATTCAGGAAGTAACAATAATCCACTCTTTTGTACTAGTGCTCAGACTTTCTCTAGTGTTATTTCTTTGAATCTTTCCTTCATTTGCAACCTGATATTAGATTGAATTACTTGTTCTAGGAGCTCAGGGTGCAAAATTCTTTCTTGAGCCACCTTCTCAGCATATAATGAAACATGTGCCCTCCATACAAAATCCTTAAAATCTTTGGTCTTGATAAAAGAGACATGCATCATGAACTCTCTGCAAGCTTCCATCCTCAAGTCATCATTTTTGGTTATCCCCCTTATTTCATCTTTTCCCAGCCTTAAAACAACTATTCCAGAACTTGATGAAATGTCTTATGGAAAAGATGGCATTCCCTGATGCATTTCATCAAGAGTGACAATGATCTCTTCATCCTCATCATCATCATATTCAACTACCTTTGTTCTTTCAAATTTCTGTCTCTTTGGTGATGATGGAAATGTTTGGTCAAAAATCCTCAGAGGGGAATCTAGATCAACAATATTTGGCAATGATTGCCCTAAAGATTATGGTACAACACCCTTAGCAGCTTCTTCAGCCCTACTTTCCCTTTTCCTAGAAAAAACCTTGATCTTCTTCAGGGGCTAATAAATAGGTCTTTCCTCCAACCTTATTTCAGGGTATTCCTCAGTAGTTTGTGATTTTCCTCTTTCTTCCACAACCCGTTCATCCTTCAGAATCCCCACCAAAATTTCAAAATTTTCAATGGCATACATAGCCCTATTCAACTCACCATTGATATTTGGTATGGGATTTAAAGTAGGTATCTTTTCTTGCTTCTTCTTCACCATCTTGGTAAAGGAAATATACTTTTACTTTCTCTCTTCTTGTATCTCTAAATAAAAAAATTTCCTGATAATGTCCTCAGGAAAATAGAAATTATGGATGAAATTTCTAGTCCAGTGCTTGGCCTTCATTTGAGAAATAAAACCCTCAGGTTCATGATTCCTAGGGTGTACATTCTTTAATCCATAAGGTGTAAGTAGTTTTAATAAATCCTTCCATCCTCCCTTTTCCATAACAAAATCATCAAACGACATATACTCAAGAAAGAAATATCCTTTCTTTTGTTCTACTAGCAAATGTATATCCTGAGCACACCCTAACTCTCTCATGATTTCTAAAAACCCAATTCTCAGAGGCATGTCCCTAGGTAAAAAATATGGGTTGGTATTAGTGCTATATATTCTGAATTTTTTTGTATTATGATAAGGGATAATATCTCCCTAATTATGTGTCAAATTTAATTTAGGCCTTCTTTCCATTGGCCTCAATAAATCATGAATCTCCTTAGGAATCATGGGTGGATTATGAACCAGAGCTCTTCCCAACCTGGACCTAAAGACATTCTGAAATGTTACATAATCAAATTTATAATCATGCATATCAAGGATCCTAGTCCAATATTGGACAGGCATGTCAACATTATACTCCCTCTTCTTCAATTCCATATCCTTCCCAAACACTGCCTGACCCCTATACAAAAACACAGCCATCAATAGGGAAAACCACCTGAAACCAACCCAAGTTTTTCCTTCCTTAAGGGCCACCAGAAACCTATGCATTTCTTTTGCCAAGTAAATGGCAAAATCATATACCACATTAAAACCTGGATGTTGGATATTTACAACCATGTACATGATATCAGTAGGTAGAGTGGTCTTCAAACTAATTCCTAGAACCTGGCATAAGGCACAAACTATCTTCTTGAAATAGTTAGAAAAGTAATTCACGGGTAAAGGTTCTGGCTCATTTTTACCAATCGCTACCTGCTACCTATTCTATCCTCTTCCCGAGGCTGCCAAATGAGGTATTAACAAAGATGTTCTAAACAAACCCTTATTATTTCTATATTCTTCCTTGAAAACCTCAAGCACTCAAGGAGCATCAAGGGGCTCAGTATATTCGGGAACAACCTATGGAGGTTGGTGAAGTGGAAAAAACTAGCCCAATAGTTGAATATTTAGCCACTGAGTTGATTGGAGAAGAACAATCTATTGAGCATCTTCCAAGTGACCAAGAGGTGAAAAAGATATTCCCTTCCCCTCTAATAAGAGATGCTCTTGACCCTTATGTTCCAGAGGAGATAATTTTCAAGTGGGAATATGACAAAGGTGATGATGATGATGTCAGTGTCAAAGCCTGTGATGATTTTATTACTAATGATTCATTTGTTCAGACCAAGGAATTTAAATAATTTATCATCTAGTTCAAGAGTCAGGAAACCAAGAAGAAGATTGAATATGCCAAGGAAAGTATTGAAAAATCATTGCAAGAGTAGGAAAAGAAGACAAAAGAGGAGAAGATAATGAGTGAAATAGAAACAATCACTCATGTTGAAGCTAGAAAGATTGTTGAAGACAACGGTGTGATGTTACTTATAGGGTGGAATATCATCTCCTCCATTGCACTTGATGTAATTGGAAAGGATCCAGAGGCATCTATATTTGAGAAGCTTTTTGAAAATTGAATCTTTGGTTTTGGTTTTAGTCCCAAATTGCATACCCTTGCAATTTGGTCAATGCCACCAAATACAGGGAAATCTGAGGTGGTGAATTTAATTAAGGAGGTTATTGGAACTATCATAGTGGAGAGGGCCACAAAAATATCTCACATCCAAGATAATAAATTGAATGTGCATGCTATCATGTTGAGTATAGATAACACAAAAATTTCACAGAAGAATCATGATAAATTGTTGAATAGCTACAATGCTCTCCTAGATGAGTATAACAAGATGAAGGATACTATACAAGCAGTTCCATTAGTGAATGCATTTCCTTCCCCTTCTTCTTCTTCCTCAGAGCTATCATCTTAGGACAAGAATAATTTACCATTGAGAATCAGTCAGTTAAAAGGGGAGTTGTCAATTGAGAAAGACAATGTTAAAAAGGATAAAGAGGAAATGGAAAAAGTAGTTAATGATATTTTTGAAAATATTTTGAGGCACCTAATTTCTAATTTGGTACATAATTTTGATTTTTTTGGGAGACATACAAGAGCATTTATGAAGCCCGCAAAGGGTACACTCAAGTTCAAAATGATTTTCAGAATGACTAGAGTAAATTTAGTGCAAGAGTTGGAGCACTTAAGGAGATGATTCCAAACATAAAGGATGATCCTAAAGCTCTAACTAACATTCCAAATTTAGTGAAGGTAGTACACCTATTGAGTGAGATATCATCGTATCATGGTGAGATTGGTGTTCAGCTCCAAGGCATGTTAAATATGTTTAGAGACATGTAAGGGCATGGAATGCCTAAGATAATAAGTGATGAAGGGGAGCTAAAATATTTTAATTCTTGGAAGGATGAGTTGGGAGGTATTATTCCACACTTCAAGGGAGCTATTAGTCTTGCAAATTACACAATATTGAATGTTTCTATTGATATGACTAAAATTGAGGTGAGTGTGGATGTGTTTGTGAAAGAGGCCAAAGTATTAATTGATGCTAGATATAATCAACATAACACAAAGGTGTATACATTATTGGACACACCATGGCCCACTAAGGAGGAATATAATACATGGCTAAAAAAATTTACAGATTAAGCCTTTGATAAGGTATTGTAAGACTATATCCTCTTGGTTAAATGATTACTTGTATGCTGATATGGATGTGGTGTTTCTTCTTTTTCTTTGGTTTATTTTTTATCCAATATTTTGGAATGCACGTGGAAATGATGTTTAAATCATGGTTGGTGCTACCACAATGATAAAGGATTCCCTTTGGAGGAAAGGAATCATCTTCTTTGAGCAATGTGCAAAGGAATTTTGTCTCATATGAATTTCCCCTCTCGAGTTGCAAATATAATTTCTTTTGGGGATGTTTTGAAATAAAATTGAAAAGTATGTCAAATGTAAATGTGACAAAATGTATAATTTGGCCTGAATCTATTTTTCTCCCTTGTTCTTATAAAAGGGAATTCAAGGCCAATTGTATGGGTCTTTAGTTGATAGAGATTTTGATCTCAAGTAAGAAATTTGGTAATACAAGTATAAAGAAATAGAATTAGTTTTGAGTCTTAGGTCTGGATTTGATTTTGTAATAGGCATAATGGTCTTAAAACAGTACTAGCATTTGAATAAGAAAGTGGAAATTCTAAAGTATATTCTTTCCTTTTGTATTTTTTCATACAAATCATTAATGAAATGATAAAGGATATTTTGATTAGTTTTCAATTATGTTTTGGTTGAATGTATAATTTTTTCTGTGCTTTAATTCAAGGAATTAATTAAAATGCTTTGATGAAATCATGGGTTTGTATGATTGGGTATAAGGATTTTACAAGTTTTTTTTTTTGGGGATATTTGAGTTGTTTTATTATAATGTAGTATCACAATAGTCTGGAATGCTAAGTATGGTTACTATTGTATTATAGTTTATTTCAAATTTGAATTTCTCACCCATGGATAAGGAACTATTCTATCCCTTTGGTTAATTTTGAGGTTATTGAGTCAGCCCTGCCCTTCAAAGAACAAATTCATAAAAAATATCATTCATTCACTTAAATTATTTGAATTTTTATATGAGGTTGTCCATTCTTTACTTTAGATGATTATTTGTTAAAGAATTTTCTAGATTCTTGAAGGATTTCATCTATTTTGTATTTACATGAGAATGCATTTATTATTTACAATGCATGGGATAATTGGCACAAGAGTATCATAATGTACATTGTAGGGATTACCTTTTTGGGTCTTGCAGAGACTGAAGTGCAGAGGGAAAGCCTAGCAAGATTTCACCTGTTTGTTGGCCAATCCTCACAACTATCAACAATTGAATTTGGTAAGTTCATAGATAATTGTTGAGATCGAGTTTTGTTCATTAAAAATACCAACACAAACTTAACTCTAGAACTTCACAACTAGCACATGCAATTCTGAGGAATGCAAACTAAAAAATAGGGTCACTAACTTAGGAAAATATGCAGATTTTTCCTTAAACAACATGTTTCTAGATTGTTTTTCTTGTGATGATCCTATGTCATCATCTATGCCAAACCATCTCTCTCAAATATTTCACTATCAATATTTTTCTAATCATTTCTCAACTTCTTCAAATTTTATAGAAAATATTTATGCAAACATGACCTCAATTTGATATCAATGACAACACATATTGAGTTGACATCAGTGAAAACACATGAACTGCCAACAATCTCCTTCTTTTTTATTGATGGAAGCACATGTTTATCTACAATTCTACTCTCCTCTTTTCTTTTCTCTCAACTGATAAGGAAATTAGTAGCACACTCTCCCCCTTTGACATCAAGGATAAAGGGAAAAATATCTTCTACTTATAGCAACCCAAAAACTATATTAACCCCCCTTTACTATATGATTTATATAAAAATACACTCTCTTGAGATGGAGATGCCCAAAAATTGGTGTTATATGTCTTGAACAAAAAAAAAAGATACCACAGTATTTCACAAAACTATTCAGAGACAAAATAGTCTTATCTACACTTTTGCAACTCCTTGAGAGGGTAAGATGTTCTTGTAAATTAACTTAACTTATGTGAGAGTTGCAACAAAAAATTATTTTTCTGAGGTAAGAATATTATTTTGACATTCAAACTACATGTGTAAATGCTCAGCCTCATCCACATTGCTTGGATTCTTCATCTTTCGATCATCCTTTTCTGCTTCAACTAAAAACTCAGATAATGATGCAAGCCTCACATTAATTGCTTCTCTTAATAGGATGAGCTATTTCGTTATCTTCTCTCTCTAGTCTAGAAGAAATGACAACTATAAATGAAGATTTTTTAATTTTTCCCTAGTTGTTCCATCCTTTTATTTTGACAAATCATATATCTCGACCATATGAGTAATCTGTGAATGAATGGAGTCAATCTAATCTTTGATATTCTTAGTGGACTTTGGCCATTTCAAGAAAATATATATAAAGTAGTGACTTCATCAATACATTCCTTAAACATCTTCAAACTCTCTTACAATTTATTATGTGCATTGGCACATGAATAGATGCATCATCCATTATTTTTTCATTTATCTTCCTCAAGGCCTCTTGTTTTTCCTTTTTCTCAATGTGAGAGGAATGATCTTTGAAATAACCCATTAAAAGTTTCAACTTTTTTTTTAGACACAAGGAGAAGTCAATTTTTACCATAGGTAAACCCTTCTGAATGATCTTTACTACATCATCAATTAATATAGTCTTCTTCAAATGTTCCTACAAAAGTTCCTTCCTTGCAAAAGCATGTAGAATATTACCAAGCTATAACTTATGAAGGGGGGAAATATTTGAAAAGTCAACTTTTCCCTCATGGGTAGGAATTTTTAGAAGCTAGGGTGTCATGACAAGTTGAAACTACATCTACAAGGTCAATAGGTCCTTAAAGGAATTTGAGGATGAAGAATCCTAATGTATATCCTTAGAAGCATCTTAATTTTAAACTATCTTCTCTTTTGCATCCTAAACTTTCTCATGATTAACCTCTTCTTTCCCCTATTCCTTTTCCATCTCCATATCAAATACTTCTTGCACTTTATGAACACTAGATGTATTTTTCTCATTTGTATTTTCTTGAGGAGGCATTTAATAAATTTATTATTCTATTTAAGAGACTAGTGTATTCATTTCAACAATAATGTCATGATTTTCAATATACTCATGTGAATCAACATCATATTCACTTTGTAATTCATAAATGATTTTATTTGTAGCATATTTAGTTTTAGTCTAAATCTTTCTTTTGATATCTTCATCCATTCTCATCAAAATATCTATTATTATCTTGGTGTGGAGCTCCTTAGCTTGTCTCTAAACTATCTTCTCTTTTTCTTCCTAGGAAATAGGGATCCCAATCTTGTCAATTGCTTGTAGTTTCAGATCTTCATAAGCCTTGATGGAATCCTCTCTTCTTTATCTTAGAGCATCAACAAGCTATCTAGAGCTTTGTCAACAATGTCACTGAAAGGAATATTCTACTTCAACATATATTAAATGATAATTTTTTTCAATTTTCCTCTTGTATTTTGAAGGAACATCTAAATGCAACTCCATTGTATCATTCAATAAACCATATTTAACAATTCCATTAAATATTGCACCAAAATATAGAGGGTCATGTATGACCGGAGGAGTCTTCTTAGTCTTCTCCTTAGTAATCTTCTTTCCTTTATTTTTGTGCAAGGATATTTATTCTTCTTCCTCTTCTCCTTATCGTGTTATCCTATATTATCTTCAATATAAAAGATTGTTTTTTTCTCCATCCTCTCCATCATCATCCACATTCATAGGATTAATATTTTCCTTTTTTTCTTGTTGTTTAGGTCTTGGCTTCTTCCTCTATATTTGCATTGGTACCTTAGTAGAAGCTCTCCTTCTGCTAGGAGGTGTTTGAGCGGGTCCAAAAGTTCTAGGAGAAGTAGCAGTTGTAGAGATAGACTTACTTCTCCTTTTAGGAGCTTGAGTTGTGGTATAAGTGGTTTATGATTTTTTTGCAGGGCCCTCAAGAGTGCCAAACACCTTTTTTAACTTTGACCTCATCTTCCCCACAATTGTCATCTTCTCCAATTTTTCCTCTACCTTATTCTTGATTATTTCGTTGGTTATATCATCACATGCGTGAAACCTCTCAACAATGGGATTTTTAGGTTTCCTAGGAATAATTTCAAGACATGCAATCCAATTAGGTCTAAAGACCTCATAGGACAAATTTTTTATCCATGAATTTCTTGGTTCAATTGCCTCCATATAGAAATTTTACATATCCACCATAAAAATGATATCATTTTTGTACCTCTCTACAAGTTGTGAGGGTATCATATTCCTCATTTTTATTTAATTTTGGAATGTTTCAAAGAACCCCGAGAACGTTGTGTCACATTTTTTGGTATCTAGAAAACTATGCATTTGATCCCTAATCTGATGTGCAATAGGAATATCCCTACTCCAAACCAAATTATTGAAACTAAGTAATTACTTCATGAAATAGTACATAAGACAAATAATCAGATAGCCATACCAAATTTTTTAGTGTGTCTCCTTGATTTTCTATAAATTATCCAACAATTTCTGCCACAAGAGCTCACAAATATCATAATCATTTCCTTCCTTTACCATATGATGAGTAGAGTAGATGCTAATGGTTGTAGAAAACCATTTTTGGTTTGTGTTCAATAGAAAGTGTACATGTAATATCCCTTATAAAATATTTATATCATATTTTAAAACATTTAAACAATTTTGTTTCAAAGTTACAAACAGGAGAAATTGGTGAAATCGGGTGAAACCAAATTACCACTCAAGCATGCCAAAATGGACTCAGAAATTTGAACTAATAAATGAGATGTATATTAATTTATTTTAAAGGAGTTTTTTCAGCATATAAACTATCCCAAAAAATTATACTAACAAAAAATATCTTCTATAGCATTCACAAAGCTTAAACCCAAGCAAGAGCTCAAATGTGCATAATTTTGTAGTTGCAACTTCGCCTCAATTTCTTCAAAATAGATTAAAAGTGTTTTTATACATAAAATACATGGAAAATGATTCCACAACAGTAAAACCCACACACTTGAAGCTGCCCATAAATTATTTTAACCTAGAAAGATAAACAATACAAAAACTTGCAATCCTAGGGCCAACCGGCAACATAAAGGCATGGAATTTCTGCCCAACTTCTGACTAAGGTTTTGGAACATTAAATAGCTGCTCATAACATTAAATAATAGAAAAATATATTTTCTTACTTTTATATTAAGCTACAACAAAAATCTGGAAATGCACTCACAACAAACCCTCACACAAACCCTTGTAAAATACTGAAATAAACTAGTAAATCTAACTCCAATCTGCACAATGGAAAAATCTGAATGAGATTTCCCTTTGATGAACCTAAAAATCCTATCCTTAGCCCACTTAGAAACCTGAAAACTCCCATTATTCAGTTTCCTTCTCCATAATATTTCTAGCCTCTGAAGAAAATAGCAAAAGCCTATGAAAAATGACAAGATAGAATCCAACAAACAAGTCAAAAATCACTATAAAAGGAACAATGTTCAAAACTCTCTTTTGGGTGCCAAAATCCCATGCCAAAGGAGAGGGAATCTTGAAATTTAAGTTTTTAATTTCTTTTCCAAATATGCACCTCCAGTTCCACCTCTCGAATAGAAATTTCCATTTAATCGATCCTTTTGATTTAAGTTCAAGAAGGCTAATAATTGCCAATTTTGAGCTTCTCCAAAATCCATGCCATTTTTGGCTCCAAATATTTAAATTTCCACTTAATAATTTTTTATTAAAATATGATTTAATTATTTCACCATAAAGGACATTATTTTCCCAATTTGTCTATAGGACTTGGCTTACTGTATTAGGATAATCGACCTTACTAAAAATTAAAAATTGCTATTTTTAAAAAAAGGGATATGAAAAGTCCTCCCTTCCAAAAATTGCTTGTTCTCAAGAAATTATAAACATATATCTCCAAAATAATGTATCCAAGTTGATTAATCATACCAAACTGCATACCAAGCCTTGATCCTGTATTTGCATGATGTTGCTTCTTCTTCCCAAGCATTCTAATAAATTCTTGGAAAGTGTACCTATGCTCTATAATTTTGTGAAGATGTTAAATGTGAAACCTATTATTCCATATTCCCTGAGGTTCTTGAACAATCCTTCCATATTTTCCAATCATTAATCTTCTCTTTTCAACTCCTTTCAAAAACTATGTATGAGCATTACCACCAAGAAAGCTAAAAAACAAGCTCTTGCAATCATTCTTAGAGACGATAATATGATTTATGCAGCCAATATGATGATTAAAGCAGAAACAATATCCCATATAATAGTGGATACCAAACTTGGAATAAATTTCCTTCTTTACATTTCAAGTTGTGGAGTCACTCTCTACATGATATATCACAAATTGCTTAAAACCTTGCCTCTGTTTGAAACACGCTTGATGAAACTTAGGATTTGAATTGGAACAATAATAGTACATATGAGTAACAAAAAATGACACCATAAAACAAAATTCCAAACTCCACCAAAATATGAAAATTGATTTTGCAAAACAAAGGCCTTTCTGATGGAAGACTCTTCACATTCTAAGTCCTTCCATAAGCACAATCTGATCTCCACATAAAAAAATTAGCATGAAAGTAGAAAATAATTTTATTACAACATCTTATATATTAGGTGACTTATTGATGTTCTTGATATCTCCCATAATGAAACACTTACAAGATGATATCCTACTACAATACAAATAGTGTTCAAGATTTCTAGCTAGAAGTGCACTATCATTTGGAAAATTGAATTTAAGACTTATGAAACATTTACAAATGTTATGAATCTTATTTTTTCTGCTATTAGGAATTTTATAACATCCATTACATCCTCTACCATATGCATTACATATTTTTGTGTGAGGGGGAGAATGCTAGACTGAAAAAAAGATCAAACATGCTAATCTAATAATCTAAACTAAGATCAAACATATTAATCTAAGATCTCATCCTACACATATGAAACGAAACTAATCTATTTGAACATACATAAATGAATCTACGATTACAAAATTTAATGTACAAAATAACACAGTGTTACCATCCAGTAGTGGAGTGTATTCACCTCATGTTGGGTTGTTCTTATCACCACGAAGCCTCCAAATTTCATGTGAAAAAGCTTGATGAGTGACTGCTTTGGTTGGTTGATCAAAGAAATGAGGTATGAAGCACTAACAATGGTGGTTGTGAATGTTATTAGTACTTTTTTGTGCAAATGATTTTGATTCTTCGATCCTTATTTGTGAGGAAATGGGTTTGTTATATAGAAAATGATATTTGAAATGGATGATCAAGATCGTGTTGGAGAATATCCAAATCAACGGTCTGAGTGTGTTGGGAGGATCTAGACATAAGAACATTTGAGCAAAATTGATTGCATAATTTATGTAATTGAGGAATAGATTGACTAGTTAGGGATTAGATTGATTAGTCAGGATTTTAGATTGATCAGTCAGGATTTAGATGGCTTAGTTAGGAAATTGATGCCTTAGTTAGGAATTTGATTGATTAGTTAACAACTTAGATTGCTCAGTTAGCAATTTAGATTCATTAGTTAAAAAATTAGATTTCTCAGTAAACAATCTTAATTTGCTCAATCAGAAAGTGGGTGAGGAATATGAATTAATTGATTTAATTAATTAATTCCTTTTTGGAGTTGAACATGCAAATCAAGTTTGACTTTTGCAAAAAAATTGCGTTAGTTAGATTTGAATTTTGATAATTGATATGAATAGTTTGATTTAATTAGTCAAATTTTGAAGGGAAAGTATTGTAATTAAATTATTATTTAATAATTTAATCAACTTAGGGGAATACGGTGATTTAGCGACATAATTAAATAATTGGCGTTATTTAACTAATAATGATGAAATAAAGTGAGATTATGACTTCATTAAATAAATGCGATTTATTTAATTGGTCAAAATGATGAAACATGAATTAATCAAATAATGTTGTTTTATTTAATTAATAGAAGAATTAGGGTTTTTAGGACTTTATTAAATAAATGAAATTTATTTAATTTGTTAGAAATGATGAAAAAGTGAATTAACTAAATAATGTTATATTGTTCAATTAATAGAGGAATTAATGGTTTTGTAATTCATTTGATGTGGTGTTTCGAGATTTTGTAGGATGATTTGGGATATGATCAGATGATTCTGAGATGTTCCAAGTCATTCTAGGATGGTTTCGAGATGTTACAAGATGATTATGAGATGTTACACGATGATTATGAGATGTTTTGAGACATTTTGAGATGTTACAGGATGTTTCGAGATGATTCTGAGTTGATTCGAGTCAATCTTAGATGTTACGGGATGTTCCGAGACAATTCCAAGTCATTTCGAGATGATATGAGATGTTGTGGGATGATGTTTAATGTTGTTTGATGTTGTTTGAGGCTATTCGATGTTGTTCGATATTGTTTGGTGTTGTTCAATGTTGTTCAATGTTGTCTTATGTTGTTCTATGTTGTTTGATGTTCCTTGATGTTGTTCAAGGTGTGCGATAGGTGTTAAGTAAATTTTACATGTCTACATTTTGCCCCTCTTTGATATAAAGTACTAGTTGCTTTGTTTCAAAGATTCTATTTTTAACATCAGGTTATTTTTTGAAAAAAATTTATGCCCCACTGTGCCATGATGTTCAGCGGAATGATGGTAGGACTCTATGCTTCCCTCTCGAGAGGTTGACTAAAAATTTCAAGCTTTGACATCAGGCTCTTGAAACTATTATATTTCAGTTTTGATGTTTTCAGATGAAATATTATATCAATAGGTTCTTTGTTTCTCGTTCTGATGTTTCCTAGAGCTTCTAATTTGATATTAGGAAGGTTCCCTAAGTGAAATTAGGGATTTCTTGAGGTGTAATATAGGCAAATAGTCTTCAAATTGTCTCATTTGTGCTTTGATCCTCTTGCTAATTCTTGTCTCTAGATTTCCTATTCTATCAGTTGTGGAGGAACAATGTCAAGATTTGAGGGTGCCCCACATCATTCCAAGCTTGTTTGCGAGTTTGGAAGGCCTTCAGGTGTTGGTGGCCTGGTATGTATCTTTTTGTTTTTTGCTTTTGTCATATTTTATTCTTGTTATGCGTGTACTAAGTTATTCAGATCAATAGCATAGTTTTTTGTAATTCCTACACACTTGCATCATTTTTCACACCTTTTCTTAGTCAGAACTTTGAAATTGACACTAAGAACCTCACACTTGACTTAAAACTATGCACTTGACTGATAATTGATCCCTTTTTTCATGTACTTGACTAAAAATTGTTCCCTTGATCAAGAATTGTGCACTTTCCTGAAAAAATTTGCCCTTGTTTCTACGCCCTTGACCTAAAACTATGCACTTTACTAAAAACTACACCCTTGTTTGCTCACCCTTGACCTAAAACTATGCACTTTCTTGAAAAATACGCCCTTGTTTGGTGTTTGCTGAGCATTTTCTCAAGAACCTAGCATTTGAATTTTTTTTTCTTTTAGCATTTGTTCTAAACCCTGGCATGTGTTTGTTTGTCATCCTAAATGTAATTTTTTCATCGTGATCATTTCATTTTGTGTTTCTTTACATGTTTAGAGTGAAACCCTAACATCTTGGTTTATAGTGATTGTAGGTGAGTCTTAGAGCACTTATGCCAAGAGGGAGACATGCTAGATATTTGTTTGATCTGATTGCCCATTTTGGTGTGTTGGAGTGGGACTTCCTTGATTCTGTTGGATTACATTAAATTTGTTACATGCCTCCCATTAGGACTCATACATCGATGATGACTACAGTTGTGGAGAGGTGACATTCTGAGACATCCTCCTTTCATTTGCCTACAAGGGAGGCTATTGTTACTCTTGAGGATGCTTGGAGGATACTTCACCTTCCCATTCATGGTGAGCTTTCTACTTATCATGTTTGATGAGGTACCCACTCTATGCAATGTGTATTAGGTTTTGCACACTTGGATGTGCACCGGTTAGAGGTTGATCTATCTGGGTTTTCTCATAGTGCAGATTCTATTGTACTTGTCCTACGTGGTCTAGTATCATGATTACTTGCTCTTGATAGGCGAGGTCAATAGTTTTATATGGGTTGGGGTACATGTATTGAGAGTATCCTAGAGCATGGGATGAGATATTCTTGGGGTGTTTGTTTTTTGGCTCATCTTTATCAAGATATGCATGAGGTGGTGTATCGGGGTGGAAAATCTATTTCTGCATGTGTTTCTTTGTTGCATGTTTGGGGGTGGGAGCATATTGTAGTGACTCTTCTAGACAGGATACAGGATCATTCTACAAATGATACAACTCTTATCATTATGTGGATTTTATGCATTACAACTTGCTTGGGGACCTTCCTTATTGGTGTCCTATGTTTGATGAGATGCCCAATTTTGTATGGAGACCTTATATGGGTTACGAGGTTTGGCCAGAGGATGCTAATCATATTTTTTATTTTCGATAGACCCACTGATTGATTGGCTATTCACCTTTTGTGATAGAGTATTATCTACCAGATCGAGTCTATCACCAGTTCGGAGAGAGACATGGACGGGTTCTTGATGCGTATGAGGCTCAGTTTGGTTGGAATACTTGGGAGGTCTATGTATGGGGTCTCCAAGCGAATATAGATAATGTGGTTGTCGAGTTCAGAGCACTTTCCCTAGTTGGTTGAGGTTGGCCAGTTGGTGTGGTAGATCTAGGTACTACTCATGATTATGATGAGTGGTGAGCATGATGCAAACCTTTGAGGTTCACTGATCCTGGGGGTGATCCCATTGTGGGTAGAGTAGGTATTACACATCATCACGGGGAGTGAAAATGTGTTGAGGTTCTCATAGAGAAATTTGATTGATCCTGACATGATGAGGCACATGATATTCAGGATGAGCATATGCCTCCTGCACACGGTTGGGGATAGGTTCTAGGTCCTCCTCCACTAGCTAGGGATATTGATATTTTGCTAGTTTAGATGACCATTTCCGTCGATGGAGATATTGTGTGGTGATAGGCTATGGATGATCAAGTAGACACTTTGAGGGTTGAGTGAGATAGAGTGAGTGTTCATCTACATACTATAGAGGCTGAAGTACTGTTGCTTAGGGCAGAGAGAGATACTCTCTCGGAAAAGCATGATAGTATGCGAGCTGAGTGAGATTGGTTTTTTACAGATTTCCACCTATTATCAGACCTTATATGATGGTACCATTCCTAGGGCTTCTCAAAGTCCATGGTTCAAGGATCTGAGTGTTGTGAGCAATGGCAGTGGTGGTTGTGCAGGTGCAGGTGTAGATGATCAATCTATGAGATAGCCATATCATTTTGGTGGTCTATAGTGTCCTTTCCTTCCTTTTGGGGTCTTACTTTTTTTGGTACTTGATCTTCATGCTATTTCTTGGTGTAGAGGCATTTTATAGACATGTGTTATATATATATATATATATATATATATATATATATATTCATTGGTCTAGTCAATACCTCATACATATGTTATGATTTTTTATTATCCTATCACATTTGTGTCACTATGGATGATTTACTTATGACACATTCCCTTTTGATGATGATATATATGAGATATACCTTCTTTGATTCAGCCTTGTTTTATGTTTATGTGATGGTGATATATGATGATGTATGTTTATATATGTTTTTGTGCTTTTTCTAATATATGCATTTTGATTTGGAGGGATGAATCATACTTTGTCTCATTATGATGTGGTTTATGTTGATATATGAAGGCCCCATACATGATACATGATGTTTTTTTGGTTTATTATCATTATGATATGCTTTGACAATATTTGTCCTTGTAGTATGGATATAGTTTTGATGATGTTTGTAATGCAAGATGAATGTTAATGGAAGAAATATTGATGATAGATAGAAATATGATGTTTAATTAAAATAAATATGAGGATGGAAAAAATTATGATGTTAATTAGAAGAATTATTGATGATATTAGCGATTGATGAGTTTCTTTTTCTTTGATTTATAGATTTCACAGTTTGAACAATCCTTTTTTATGTAGAAAACAAATACAATGCACCAGGGTATGAATTACCAAGGTGACTTTGTATCTATTGCATGGACTTTGACTCTACAAAAAAAGAGTATTTTTTCTCATGCTAGACATACATAATATTTGTTTAAAGTATAGAGGGTTGCATGAAAAAAAAATTGGACCAGTCACACAGAGAGGTATAGAACACCTAACATGTAATTGCTTCGCAAACTATTTTAATACAACTTCCACACTTAATAAAGCAAGTATTCACCATGGTAGTATTACAAAAATATCTTACAAACAGAAAATCAAAATGATGCTCAATTCCCCCCAGTTCTTCTTCTTTAAATCCCTATGGAAATCCTTGAGAGATCCTGGGAATGATTCAATAAAATAAATCACAAAAATAAGACCACAAAAAGATAAAAAACAAAGTATTAGTATCACTTGCCATATCTATCTGGGATGGGGCTATTATCCATTGTTTATCATGTCTATCATAGGAAAGAATCTATTAAGGCATATCTCAAGATGTTGTTGGTAATTTTCAAAAAGATAGGTAGTTGATACTTTGGCATTTTTTCCAACTATTCATAGTCAGATCTTATGCAATTTTTTTGCTTGAAAGTTCCAGCTTTTGATGTTTTATCCGTTTGTTGGTTTGTTTTGTCAAAGGATGATTGTGATGATTTGTTTATTATGGGTGAAATGTTTATTGTGGATTTTGATGATGGGATGTGTCTTTTTGATAGAGTATGCCCTTTGGAAAATGCCTCATGGCTCAGATAATGCTGGATAGGATAGGATCAATGATAGGGACCCATGTAAAAAAAAATTCCATAATCAAGTGTAAAGTGTATACCAAATATTTGTCAAGATCAAGATAAGTTGGATTTGAATAAAAATGGATTGGATTCATTATCGATAGGTTGAGATGCTTCCACTTGAAATGGTACACATAGATGCTTGATTCTTACACATGATGCTTGTTTTCCAAGTTTTTATCATGGTATTTTTCCAAAGTTCCACCATAGTGGTTTTCACTCGAGGACAATTTTTCTTCTCGACTATTTTTTTTTTTAATAATTTTCTTGATTTTTTTGATGTCACATAAGATGACTGTTTACCAGGTTTTCATCATGGTGACATTTTTTTCTCATGTTGAACCACCTGGTGGTGCTGATGTAGAAATTGTTAATGCTGATATGGTTTTTGTTTCTATCATTGCATGCCAATGATATCCTTCTTGGAGGATTTGTTTTGCTAGGATATAAGTGCTTTCATGCAACCCATGGTAATTCTTATCTTCAATGTCAATACTGGAGTTAACCTTAACTTGATGAACACATCATGAGAGAGATCCCTTATATTCCTTATGATAAAGAGTTCCTACCAACACATGGTCAATGTGAGATTTAGATATCCTAGATGGTGAAATATGTTGAGTGATACAATATTTAGATGAATTGGTCGACAGTTTGAAACCTTTGACTCTCCAAACTAGGGATGATGAGTAATGATGGGTGGATATGGAGATTTGATTGGGACCAACATCTTGATATAATGTTTAGGTCACTTTTGAAGCTTTTTTTTGCATTGTTGGACATCTTTGATGAATGAA
This sequence comes from Sequoiadendron giganteum, assembly GCA_007115665.2. NCBI lineage: Eukaryota > Viridiplantae > Streptophyta > Pinopsida > Cupressales > Cupressaceae > Sequoiadendron > Sequoiadendron giganteum. The sequence continues at coordinate 296,010,701 of CM021101.1, forward strand.
CTTCCCTTTTTTATTTTTCCCCATAGTTTCTTTGACTAATGGAGTTTCATAGGAATTATTTTCTTGCTTTTTCTTTTGTATCCATTTGAATATTTCTTGTCCATTTTGTCTTGCTAATTATTTTCCTTCAATGACTTGTTTTGTTCTTGGGTATATGTTTTTCTCTTGCTATTGGCCCCAATGAGAGGGTGGAAATATGTTTGGATGATGATTCATGACATGGCTAGTTGTAGCATTGGTATTAATTTCATCATAAGGACTCTTTGTGCTCTCTATATTGATGCTTGCATTAGATAAATTTTCCCTCAGTATTATGGAGGTATCACTGATATGTTTAGATTCCTTTGAATAACCAAGGCCTTTATGCTTAGTATTGTCAACAATCTACACTGTTTCTAGGATACCCTATTCATGTAGGCCTAATTCTCTATCTTGATACTGAATCTGTTGAGAGAGTTTATTTGCAATGGGATATGTCTCACCTTGGAAACAAGGTGCTAATATTTATTTTCTCTATTGAGGATCTTTAAATGTGGTATCTTTCTTACTGATAGAATCCTTCAGATGTGGGATACCTTCCTAATTGATATCTTTGGCTTGATCTTGTAAAATATAATATTCTAATGCTTCTTCAAGAGGTGTTTCTGATTTACTATCCATGCAAAAGTCTTCCTCATGATTCAATTTTGATATGTCTTCATAGGATTTTTCTAATTCACAAATTATATATAAGTCTTCCTTATGATCCATTTTTTGATATGTCTCCATAGGATGTTTTTGATTCACAACTTATGTATAAGTCTTCTTCATGATCCCTTTCTAATATGTCTCTAGCTTCTGCTATGTCTTGATCTTGCGTACAAATGTTAAGAGTAGGAGAATCTTGTTCTTTAGTAATGATATCAAGAGTATGGGACTCTTTTCTTAGATTAAGATCATCTACACATCTATTAGGAGTAAGCATCTCATGGTTAGATGTATGTGTGATCATTATATGGATTTTTTCTTCTTTTGGAAAACCTTGGATGTCTTGGAAGATATCTACCAAGTCATTATAGTATTTTGATGGTAAGGTTTCTTGATCTTGATTTTGTGTGGTATTATCTCTCACATTATTTATATCACATTCTTGACATGGATTAATTTCAAAGAAGGGATTGCTTGTAAAGGATCCTTGGCTTTCCTCAAAATTTGGGCATATGGGTAACGACGCTTGGCTTAGATCTTCTTCATTGGGTATAAGTGTTGGATCAAGAGTCTCCCGATCATAAATATGTACTGCCATGAGGTTGGATGATGTCAATATATCTTGCACTAAATCATTGCTAGACTTGGGTGATTGATATTGATCATGCTTGGGATTAAATTCTTGATGTATGTCCTCTTTCTCATTGGATGATGTAGAAACATTGTCAATGTGATCAGTGATAGATAGCTCTTGATCGTTGCTTTCAACTTTTGAGGTTGAGACATTATCATTGTTGTCATTGGTAGATGGCCCTTGAAAATCACATTTAATAGTTATTTCTCCCTAATCAATGAGGTCTTGGATGATTTTTTTGAGTGTCGTGCATCTGTTCATTCTATGACCCTTAAATATTTTGTAGAACCCACATCGTTCATACTGGTTGTATCAAGGGAGTTTCAATCTTGATTCACCGTAAGTTGGACTATCAATTATTTTGATAAGTTCCTGTTGTAATAGTTCATGCATGATTAACTCTAAAGTTTCTCCCAAAGGGGTGAATTTCCTTCCTAGTTGGTAATCTTTCCTTTGTGGCTTTTCTTGATTGTTTTTCTCTTGATTTTACAAAATTCCTTGATTCTATATTTGAGGTATATTTTGATATTATACTTGGGGTATATTTTGGTGTTGTGGAACTTCTTGATACTATGACTGAGGTACATCTTGATATTGCACTTGAGGTACACCTTGGTGTTGTGGAACTCCTTGATATTATAGATATTGGAAGTGTTGTTGATGTGGATATTGGGGTTTTTGTGGAATGATGTTCATTTGTTGTGGATATGTAATGTTTCAAATGTTTACATGGCATCAATGATACGTCAGATTTTGATTTCATTTAAGTTCCTCAAGATCTCTCTCAATTTTATTTAGGGTAATTAGATGTTCTAGACATTCCTTAATGGGGGTTTTGAAACCCTTGATGTTGTTTCCATACTTGATGTTGTGACCCTTGATACAAGTGATTTTGGTAATAGATAAACATGTTTTGGGGATGTTTTGATATTCAATGCCCTATCATAAGGTCACTTGGTTTATATCCTCATGGGCCAATTACATCATTCATGGTTTTTGTTGGTGGGATGTTGGTGTTGTCCTTGCTTGCTTCTATTTTCTTCCTATGTGATCTCATGGTTGTCATAAAACCTTGGTTCCCTTGTGGGAGAGTGGTGTGATGTTTGAAATCTTTAGGTGAATCAATCCCAATGTTGTCCTAAATGATAGATTCAGGTAGGTAAGCCTGTTCGGTTCCTCCTAGCTTGAGTGTAATAGTTTCTTAGCAAGGGGTTATGATTGCAATAAAGTTTTAGGGCCCACTTCCTACCAAAATTTGAATTACAATACCTATGTCTGCAATGGTGAGACATAGACCTTCCCTTATGGATTTTTATTGTATGATAGATCATCTAGAGGAGTTCCATATCATGAAAAATCCCAGGGTTTTGGCTGAAAAAGAATATATACAAGTCTAGGTTATTCCTTGAAACATGTTTGTAGAAGTTCTATACCAACTTGGTTCTATTTTTGTGTAGTGCTAGAAGGTGTTACTTGAAATATTTTGGACTAATATGTGCAAGTTTGGAATAAAGACCTTTATATCTTCTCTTGGGAATTCTATTTTTTGTGAGATCATGAAGAGGATATTTATTGCCACATAGGTGGTGGTAACACGGGTCTTCTTTCTCCTATGTCATCTTTCTCTTCCTCTTCATCTACGATGATTGATGCAGTGAGGAACTAGTGGGGTGTTTCACTCTTCTAAAAAATGAAGGTTCTCAGGTTGATTATGATGTCAGTTTGCTCACCTTCAATATATGTGAGACTAGGTTGAAGGATCGATGCTACAAGGTCTGATTGTTGAACTAGGGCAGTTGGTCACTAGATGGTCATAAATTTTGATGGTGTTATGGGATGGTTGTTGTGAAGCTCAAGACCCTGGGGTTTGAGTGCTATTTTGGAGTGGTACTAGTTCTTGGAAATCAAAATGTTGAAGAACTAGGTCCATATTCCACTTCCTTGTCTAGAGGATATGTTGCAAGAAAGCTTACTTGTACTATTTGTGAGTCCCAATTAAGTGTTGATATCATAGACATCTAGGCGGAGGAATGACCCCAATGGTTTGTTTGATTTTGATTTCAAATACATAGGATGGAAATAATGGATGAGGGACTATGTGACTTTTTGTCTTTCCAATTGTTTTGGTTCGAATAATGACCCTATAAGCAACTCTCTCTCAACTTTTCTCTGCGTTTGAAGTATGGAAAGTTTTAGAAAAACACATGGACTGACTCAACAAGCATGGAATTATGTGACCTTCATGTCTATAGCTTATGTTGTGAATTCATAACACCCAAGCCATAGTTCCCAAATGTTTACCTTGATTAATGTAAGTTGAAATAAAATCTGGAATGTTCAGGAACCTTTAAGGAAAGATCCTTTCAAGGGATGAAAACATAAGGATTCCTTCACAAGTATACAATAAATCAAAGGGTTTGTGATTCAACCATCTCATTCAATGTTTGTTTGAATGTGTTCTTTTTCTTTAGATCAATCATAGAATTTGATGTCAAATTATTTTGAATGTATTGGTGAGTTTAACATAAACAAGCAATTACAAAACTAGGGGATAGAAACCATTCTCTTAGGTAGGCTTGCCTGATGCTCCAAAGAGATGATTTCACATGTAACTTATGGCGTAGGCCTGTAGTCGTACATGGAAAGTAAGTTATCGGAAGTAAATTTTGATGCACCACTTTTAGAGAATGTTTTTGGATAATAGGGTGGTCTCTAAAAAAATTTGGTTCTTACTAATAACTGTGAATGTGAAAATCTAACACTCACTCATTGGACACTTAAGAATCTTTAACCGTTCCTATTCTACTTAAGGCATGGGATTAGGTGGAGTCTATTGTTAGCACAGTTTGAAACTACTTTCATATGATTTCACAATCTTTGATATAGCCCACTAGTAAACGTGCTTCAAGACCTTGCAATGAGTTCTCCAGTGTGGGATGTATCTCAAAGAAAGCCCCCTCTTTAATGTAAAATTGAAAATAAATTGCAAAGATAAAAAATGTTCTTTCACTCACCCAAGATTTCCAAAATGTGTGAGGGGAGAAGATAAAACACTTCAGATTTTCCAATCAATAAATGCACAATGAAAAATCCATAGAAAATTGATTCTTTTTAAACACCTCGAGCAGTGTTATCCCCAAAAATTATGTGAATAACATAAAAAAATTGTCCTTTTTATTTACACCAATAGGAAGTATTCAGGATATCAGTCAAAAATAGCAATGGTGCAATACAAAAGAAATAACTTGCTCATTTTAAGCTCCAAACTTGAGTGTTTCTAAGAAAATAGTCCTAGTCTTTAATTGGTCAACAAATATAAATTGAGTGTGCGTCAAAAAAATGGAAATCATTTGCGCTCTTTTTATTCACCAAAATTAAAGTTCCTAATTATGAAAACATGAAATGTGTTCATTTTTAGATCCCAAAATTGAAGTTTTATTTTGTTCTTTTTATGAGCACCAAAATGAGAGTTCCTCAGTTAAGAAAACATGAAATTGGTTCAATTTTAACAACACTAAAATAAAAATGTGAGTTTTTGTTTGTTCTTTTTAGAGAACCAAAATCAAAGTTCCTAAATTAGAAAGCATGAATTTGGTTCAATTTTAACAACACCAAAAAAAAATGTGAGTTTGAGTTGTTCTTTTTAAAGCACCAAAATCAGAGTTGCTAAGTTAATAAAAACCATTTGTGGATCTAAAAAACCTTGGATCGATCATCTTCCCGACAAACAAAATTTGTTAATCTCACTTGAATCGTACATCAAATTTGTTAGTTCCTATTTTCACATTCAAAAACAAGAAAAAATTAGTGAAAAAATTCATTACAATAGTGCAGGATCCATGCACTTTTTTGTCAGAGAAATTGCTCGGTTCTTAGAGAAAATTCTCAAGAAAAAATGTAAAAGTTCCTTGTCAGAAGAAGATGCTCAAATCTGATAGCAAATTCTAGCACTTTCAAAAGAAGATGCATAGGTTTTGAATCAAGTTCCATGTTTCTATTGCAAATGTGTCATTCCCATGGAAAGTGTGTGGTTTTTGTTGCAACTCTATGGTTTTCTTGTCAGTTAGGTGCGTAGGTTTTCTAGGAAATGTGTGAAAACTGTCAAGTTCACTTTCAGGATCTGCAACTTCAAAAATAGCTCAAAAAAATGTTAGAGAGGACAAGGGTCCCACTAGATGTTCTAGAATGTGTGAGGGGGAGAATATTAGATTGAAAACAACATCAAACATGATAATCTAAACTAAGATCAAACATATTAATCTAAGATCTAATCCTACCCATATGAAATGAAACTAAGCTATCTGAACATACATAAATGAATCCACGATTATAGACCTGAATGTAAAAAATAACACAATGATACAATCTCATTGTTGGATGTTGTGATTATGTTGTTGATATGTGGTTCTCAATGATGTCAACACTATTAGCATTGGTGATAATGAAGGTTGTATATGTCAAGGATATTCAAAAAATTGTAATAAATATATTGCAGGCAACCAGTGAAGCTGAGAAGGTCAAAGTGATGAAAAATTTTGTACGTTGATGATCAGGAGGTGCACACTAAAGGGTTTGTTTCTGAGTTTATCTAGTATTTTTTCCAAAATTTTCAATGGTACGCATCAAGAATTGAGGAAGTTATGAAGTTTTGTGTTCCTACAGTTATTGAGTTCCTATATCAATTGTTTATGGAAGATGAGATTGCAATTCTAGTGAATTGGGTTGTTTCATATGTTCCTAAGGTGTTCATTGATGTTTTTACATCATGCTCTATCATTGTGGTATGTTTGCATTGATCGACGTGTTTGTGATTGAAGATTTCTCCTTGTGCTTAAGGTTTTCATGTTCTTGGCCGACATGATGGTGGTAGTGTGTTGCAGATCCTTATGGATTAATCTTGTATTGTTTGGCATGTTCAAGGATTTTGATTTAGGTCCTCACTATGTTGTGACCAACTTAGGTTGGTGCACATTAATATTTTTTCATGTATTGAGGCCGACAATCATATTTTATTCTTTATTTGTGGGCGACAGAGTTGTTGATGTAAATTCATATAGCAGATATATAAGATTGATTGTTTGCTCATTTTAAATGATTCTCAGTGAATGTATGTGAAGTATATGCAAGATATGTGCAAATAAAGATCAGATCATTAGAGTGCAAATAAAAGTGTGAAGAAGATTGAGTGAAGTGTGAAGAATTTTTATTGTGCATAACCGAAACTATAATCAAGATTTTGTAGAAGCTAATTTCTCATTTGAACCTCATCAAATGGATTTAATATAATTTTTTTATGTAAGGAAATGAGCCTTCCCTTTAAGCAGTGAGCTCTAGGAAGGGTGCCTGAATGCATGTGTATTCCCTATTCATTTCTTTCATTATACTTCTAATAGGGTATAATCTTGTGGACTAACATCTACCATGGTTTTTCACCTAAGAAGGTTTCCAGATATAAAAAAAATTGTGTTCATATGTCTCTGATGTGTTAATTATTTATGCTTTCACTATTAATTATCAAATCTTAGATTAAAGATTGTTTAAGGTTGAAGAAGATTAATTTTTGTAACAACTGATTCACCCCTCCTCTTAGTTGTCTATCCTTTTTTTTTCCAACAATTGGTATCAGAGCTAGTTCCTCTCAAGAAGTATAACAACTTGAGGTGATCCGAGATGGAATCATACAAGAAGGATAGTCCTAGATTCGATGGTACAAACTACTCTTTATCGAAAGTGAGAATGGAGTGCCATTTGAAGTTCATTGTTGAACCTTTCTAGAAGATTACAAAGAGTGCATACACTTCCTCAGAATGGTCCCTCTACTGCTGATGAGATCAAAGAAGAAAAAACTAATACCAGGGCTATAGAAGCATTGCTACGGGCTTTGATAGATTTAGAGATGAAAAATGTAATAGGTCTGAAGACTGAACATGAGATCTGGATAAAATTGGAAACATTGTATGAAGGAGATGCACTAGTGAAAGTTGCTAAGATGCAAAGTCTGAAAGGCAAGTGGGAGAACATGAAGATGAGTGAAGATGAAAACACATTTTATTTCTTGCAGAAGGTAAATGAATTAGTGATGGATTTTAGATGTATCAGTGGAACCTTGGAAGAATATGAGATTATGGCTAAGATACTTAGATCTGTGCATAATTCTTATAAAACAAAAGCTCATTCTATTGAAGAGCTTAATATAGTAAAAAATGTGACAAGAGACATGTTGATTGGAAAACTTGCTGCCTTTGAGTTGGGTGAATTTGGTGAATCCTTTCCTAAGAAAGAGTCTGCATTCAAAGCTATTGTATCCAGAAAAAATCCAAAAAAGATATGATCTAGGAGAGAGTTCCAGAAAAACATTCAAGTATGAAGAAGAGATGAAACTGATTGAAGATGAAGAAAGAGAGCTAGAAGAATTGGAAGCACTGATTGCGAAAAGAGAAGCTAGAGGAGAAGGTAAGTACAAAGGAAATCTGCCTATTAAATGTTTCTCTTGCAGTAAGATAGGTCATTTTGCATCAAGATGTCTTGGAAGAGTCTCTAAGTATAAACCAAAAAAGACTAGATTTCAAAAAAAATGTTATTATGCTGAAGAAGGAGTTATTGATGATGAATCTGATAAAGAAACTAGAAATGAAGATGAATTGGTATAAATTGCTATCAAGGAAAATGGTCTAGTGTCCATTGAATCAGCTAGTAATCATAATATTGAGAAAGATCTTGCAACTAGAATTGATGAAAAATATGAGTGGGTGATCGACAACAGATTCTCACATCATATGACTGGTGACAAAGGCAAGTTTCTAAGCTTGGAAAAGTATGCAAGTGGTGTTGTAAGATTTGGAGATAACAGTGTTGGCATGATTTGTGGTAGAGGCACTATTTCACTTGGTGGAAAATGAAATATTGATGATGTTCTTTATGTTGAAGGATTGAAGCATAATCGGTTGAGTGTTGGACAGATGGTTGAAAAAGGTTACAATATTAATTTAAAAGATGGTAAGTGTAGGCTATTGGGAAGCTCAAGAAATATGATTGCTTTAGGTACAAAGACAAGAGGTAATATTTTTCACATGAATGTTGCTAGTGAAAGTTGTTTGATTGCTCAAGTTGATGTAAGCTGGTTATGGAATAGAAGGTCGTGTCATGTGAATTTTGATAACATTGTCAAAATAAGCTCCACACAAGTAGTCAAAGATCTACCTAAGTTAGTGAAGCCTACTAACACTATATGCAAGGAATGTCAGATGGGAAAGCAGACAAAAATTTCATTTTGGAGAAAATAGCATCATTCCAATGGAGTAGTGAATTTGGTACATACTGATCTATGTGGTCCATCAAGAATCAAAAGTCTACAAGGAGAAAGGTACTTTATGTTGCTTATTGATAATTACTCTAGAATGGTTTGGGTTGCTTTCTTAAGAGAAAAAAATAAGTCTTTAGAGAAATTAAAAAAATTCAAAGCTTTGGTAGAAATTGAGATAGGTTTGAAGATCAAATGTATAAGATTAGACAAAGGTGGTGAATTCACTTCCTGAGAGTTTGATTCATTTTGTGAAGAGCATGGAATAAAAAGACAGTTATCTGCTCCTTGGACCCCACAATAGAATGAAGTTGTTGACAGAAAGAACAAAACACTATTAGATGCTACCAAAACTATGATGTTGGAAGGTAATGTTCCTCATTTCTACTAGAGAGAAGCTATAAGAACTATTGTGTATACTATCAACTGGGTGAATTTCAATAGCAATTATGGTAAGACTCTTTTTGAGCTATGGTTTGGTTATAAACCTATTGTTAAGTATTTCAAAATCTTTGGAAGAAAATGTTATATTAAAAGAGATGAAGATATAGGAAAGTTTGAAGCTAGAAGTGATGAAGGAATCTTTTTGGGATACTCTACTAAGAGAAAGCCTACCGGTGGTACAATAAAAGATTGAAGAAAATGGTTGAGAGTGCAAATGTTAGATTTGATGAGGATATGGAAAGATCATCCAGGTATTGTGGATATGACTCAGATGACCAAAAGAATAGTACTAATAATGGAAAGAATGCATAGACACGGAATCAAACTCAAAGTGTTCCGGTGAATCAAGAAAATAATGAAGAGGAAGAAGACAGTGGAAATGGAGAAGAAAGAACAAAACCCAAAACTCCAAGATGTGTAAAGAAAAGTTATTCTGAAAGTCAAATCATAGGAGACAAGAAAAAAGGTGTGAAAACTAGAAGAATAATTGCAGAAGAATATTGTCTGATATCCATGACTGAGCCTAGAAATTTAAATGAAGCATGCAAAGATGAATATTGGATGGAAGCAATGAAGGAAGAACTGAACTTGAAAGGAATAGTTGTCTTTGGGTTATGGTATCCAAAGGATGATGATCTTACTTTGAATGCCTTACAAATGCAGATTGGGTAGGAGATGTAAATAACAGGAGAAGCACAAGTGGTGGTGCATTCTTCTTGGGAAATAAGTTGGTGTCTTGGCTAAGTAAAAAGAAGAATACCATTTCCTTATCTATTGATAAGGTAGAGTATATTTCTTTTGCAAACAATTATACCCAAGTGTTGTGGATGAAGTAGATGTTGAGAGATATCAGAGTTATGATGAGCCTATTGCTATATCTAGTGACAATTCAAGTGCCATAAAAATTTCTAAGAATTTGGTGCTACACTCAAAGACAAAATATATATCTATCAAGTATCACTTTTTGAGAGACAAGGTGAGTGATAAAGAGGTTAGATTGGAATATGTGCCTAAAAACGAACAAATTGTAAATATATTTACTAAACCGTTGCCTAAGGATAATTTTGAGTATCTCAGAGGCAAGTTAGGGGCAATTTCTCCTCCTAATTTGAACTAAGATGCAAGTATTTGCATCAATCTGTGGAATTATAGTCGGATCTTGTTTCAGATTGATGTTGTGGTGGCCGCTACTCAAGGGGAGTACTTAGATGATTCAAATGGTCAGAGCATGTGTACATTTTCCATTGATGTCAAAGGGGGAGAAGAACAATGTGAAAAAATCTTGAAGTAAGGGGGAGAATATTCAAGAAAGGGAGAGAAGAGCTATGAGAGGAGAACTACATATCAAAGGGAGAGAAGTATGTGGATAGCTAGTTGTGTTGATGGTATTATTTTTCACATCATGTGTTGCCATCAATGCCAAAGGGGGAGATTGTTGGATGTTGTGTTTTTTTTTCCTAATATGTGATTGCCATTGATGTCAACACTATTAGTATTGGTGATTTTGAAGGTTGTATATGTTGAGGATATTGAGAAAATTGTATTAAATATATTATAGATAGCCAATGAAGCTAAGAAGGTCAAAGTGATGAAAATTTATGTACATTGATAAAAAGGAGGCACACACTAAAGGGTTTGTTTATGAGCTTATCTAGTATGTTGTCCAAAATTTTTAGTGGTACGCATGGATAATTGAGGAAGTTATGAAGCTCTATGTTCCTACAACTATTCAATTATTGTAGCAAGTGTTTTTGGAAGATGAGATTCCAATTCTGGTGAATTGGGTTGTTGTGTATTTTCCTGAGGTGTTAAGTGATGTTTCTATATCGTACTCTATCAGTGTGGTACGTCTGCATTGATCGATGTGTTTGTGATTAAATATTTTTCTTTGTGTGTTTAAGGTTTTCCTATTCTTGGCTAACATGATGGTGGTAGCATGTTGTGGATCCCTATGGATTAATCTTGTATTTTTGGCATGTTCGAGGATGTTGATTTAGGTCCTCACTATGTTGTGACTAACTTAGGTTGGTGCGCATTAAGATTTGTTCATGTATTGAGATCAACAATCATATTTTATTCTTTATTTTTGTCCAACAAAGTTGATGTAAATTCGTATAGAAGATATATAAGAGTGATTGTTTACTCATTTTGAATGATGCTCGGTGAATGTCTATGAATTATATGCAAGATATGTGTGAATAAAGATCAGATCATTCGAGTGAAGAGAAGAGTGTGAAGAAGAATGAGAAAAGTGTGAAGAAGTATTTTTGTGCCTAACTGAAACTATAATCAAGCTTTTGTAGAATCTAATTTATTAGTTTAACCTCATCAGATGGATTTAATCTGATTGTTTTATGTAAGGAAGTGAGCCTTCCCTTTGAGCAGTGGGCTCTAGGTAGTTTGGTTGAATGCATGTGCATTCCCTATTCATTTCTTTCATTATAATTCTAGTAGGGTATAATCTTTTGGACTAACATCCACCATGGTTTTTCCCCTAAAAGGTTTCCATGTATAAAAATCTTGGTGTTCATGTGTCTCTGATGTGTTGTTGATTTATTATTTCACTGTTGAACATCATATCTGAGATTAAAGATTGTTTAAGGTTGAATAAGATTAATTTAATTAACAATTGATTAACCCCACCCTCTCAGTTGTCTATCCTTGTTTTTCCAACACTCGTAGTTGAGTGTATTCGCCTAATGTTGGGTTGTTCTTATCACTATGAAGCCTCCAAATTTCATGTGCAAAATATTGATGAGTGACTACTTTGGGATTGAAGCCGTCCCCCTCACTTACATTACCAGAAAGAAAATATCAAAATTTATCCTTAATAACATCATCTGTCGGCATGGTGTTCTGTAGTCCATCATCACAGATAACGAGAGCCCATTCAAAAATCAGGACGTTCATGAACTCTATGAGAGAGTCCACATCCAACACCATTTCTCCACCCCATATTATCCACAAGGTAATGGTCAAGTTGAGGCATCAAATAAAATAATTCTTCACATTCTTAAGAAGACTGTCAATGACGCTGGCTACAATTGGCATTTACAACTCAATCCTGCCTTATGGGTCTACCGTAGCAGCATTCGTACACCCATTGGAGCCACTCCATTTTCCCTTGTCTATAGATCTGAGGCCATATTGCCCATCGAGGTTGAAATTCCTTCTCTCTGAGTATCCTTGAAAGGAATGATCGATGATGAAGAGTATAGACAGTCCTGCCTACATGAGTTAGAAATGTTACAAGAAAGATGACAAAATGCCTTGAATCGCTTATAGGCATATCAAAATTGTCTCTATCAGAGCTATAACAAAAGAGTGATGGTGAGAAAATTTGAAATTGGTGACTTGGTCCTCATGTAGAATCCAAGAAATCAAGCTGACCGTGAAAAACCTAGAAAGTTTGAGGCTAATTGGCTCTGTCCTTATACTATTACTGCAACATTCGGTTCTGGAGCTTATCTGTTGGCCAAACCTGATGGAGAACAGTTGACAACACCCATCAACTACCTACATCTGTGAAATTTTTACACATAGCATCAGAGAGCTTGGCTAAAACCTAAAAATATGAAAAAAAAATTAATAATAATTAAAAATAATAAAATCAAAATCAAAATCAAAAAAATTAAAATAAAAAATTCAAAAAATGGCAAAAATAGTAAAACAGGTGCTTTGGACAGGTACCATGGTGAAAACTTGGCAAACAGGTGCCATGCATGGTCGATCATTGCTTTGCCATCTAGTGTTACTCTAATCAACCCTTATCCACTTTCCATAATCACAACGACCTAGCACATTCATGACATTCATCCTAAATCCTATCAATTCTAGTCATGGTTAGCATTTGGTTGACATCACCCCTTGCATATCCTTGTCTTTTGCCTTGTGTCTACCTATCTCAATATCATTGGACTTGGGTAATCCTCGACCTGTCTGTGGGCAAGAAATTTATCATATAACTGTAGTGGGTGTCGCACATGATCCTGTATTCGTAAAAAGTCCTGAAAAAAGTCCTAAAATTTTGAAAAAGTCCTGGAAAAAAAAAGAGTCCTAAAAATTTGAAAAAGTCCTAAAAAAGGTCATAAAAATCTGAAAAAGTCCTGAAAAAAGACCTAAACAATTGAAATTGTCCTGAGAAAATACAAAAACATCCAAATCAATGTCAAAATCCCAAAAATAGATTCAAAGTCAATATTTGTCTTATCAATCCAATCAGTCCCATCAATCAATATTTTGTCCATGTTTGAACTACATTGTCTTTGCGCATTTGCTACATAGGCAAGATTCATCTTTGAATCCCTGAGAAATTATGTCAATCCTTCTACGTTTGTCAAAATAAAATCATGATTCAAACATTTTTCATTTGGACAAGGTCATTGGTCGTGTCGAATTAGGAGGTCTTTGAGTGCACGACATAGGCAAGGCCATCAATCAATGAGCCCCCGAGGCTGCACTAGGTTAGTCCATTGGGGTTCATAGCATTACACTAGCACACAAATCAATAGTCTTCAAGTAAGGACAAGTCATTTCCTAACATGTCAGTCTCCTAAAACAAATTATGACAATCACACTAGCACATCCACATTAACGTGTAGTCACCACAAATCAACTTCAGTCAAAACTTACTCAAAACAAGTCAAATTGTCAATTTGTGGTTATCTTTTAGATGTGTCCTTCTGAAACATAGCCTCCGTAATTTATGCCTTAGGATGTGTCCTTCCTAGGCATTGTCACTATCACCTGGCATTTCAAGGGATTCCTTTCGGCATTTAGGGATCAATCCTCTTGACATCAACATTATTCCAGATGTATCCTTCCTAATTTGGCAATCTTTGGCACTTGTCATCTTGACATTAAAACACTTGTCATTCAGACACACTTGACAAACACTTGGCCCTTGTCTTTGGCCTTTTTATCATGTTACTAGTTTTTCAGTGAGATCCCAACAACAAGATTTAGAAAAACAACGACATCTCATGATGTTTGTCTTGTCTTTTGACACTCATGTTACTAGTTTTTCAGCGAGATCCCGACAATAGGATTTAGAAAAACAATGACGTCTCCTGATATTTGTCTTTTTCATTGTGTTACTAGTTTTTCAGTGAGATCCTAACAACGAGATTTAGAAAAACAATGACGTATCATGATAGTGTATTTTTTATCATGTTACTAGTTTTTCACCGAGATCCCGACAAACATGATTTAGAAAAACAACGACGTATCATGACTTTGGCTTTATTTTTGTTCTTTTGGAAATCATGTTGCTAGTTTCTCGAGGATGTCCTGGAAACAAAATTTAGAGAAGCAACGATGTTTCATGTCTTATCCTTATCTCATGTCTATTGTTCAATTGCTTTTTCATCATGTTACTAGTTTTTTAGCGAGATCCTGGCAACAGGATTTAGAAAAACAATGACTTCTCATGATGATGGTTTTATTTTTGACCTTTTGGAAAATCATGTTGCTAGTTTATTGAGGATGTCCTAGAAATAATATTTAGAGAAGCAACGACATTTCATGGCTTGTCCTTCTTCTCTTTTTATACTTGCGGTTGGTTATGAAAAAAAGACTGGGGCAATTATGCTCTTAGTATGAGTCATGATCATCCTTGTCTGCGACTGCTTGTCTTATGTAATGGTACAACCTTGCACATCTTGATTTATGTCATATCATGGTGTTTGTTGGCCATTACAACAATTAGCCGAATGATGATTAAAAGAGAAATAAATATTAAAGTCCTATGGTAAGGTGTTGAAGGATCTGGTCTAGGAACTCACATGCATCTCCTTTATTTCTGGTCATCTTCTCTCACTCATCTCATATGGGCATTGCATTCATATCATCATCCATATATTTTACACTAGCATTTCTTTATCTCTTCTCATCAATGTCGAGAGCACACCCATGTTCTTGGAACCCATCTATCCTCTTGAGGGGGCATACCACAACCCTCCTCATCATTCTTCCTCATCCTATTTTGCATTGGGGCACATTTTTGACTTATTTTCTTTTCCACAATGCGACAAGCTACATTATGACAAAGAGGGGCAAATGTAGACACATGAAAATGACCTAGGCCCACAAGCTCTATTTTACCACTTTCATCCTAACATAATTATGACATTTAATTATGTCCTTGGTCCACATTCAATTATTAATTAAGTAATTCATTATTATTTAATTAATTCATATCTATTGTATTCTTCATGATTATTAAATAAATAAATTATATTTATTTATTCAATGTGTCATTAATTTTCTATTGTCTTCTTATAATTAAATGAATTTATTAATTTATTTTATTACCTTTATTCATTTATTCTTCCTCATTATTAAATAAATGAATTTTATCTCTTTATTTAATATGTAACTAATTCTCATAGTTAAATGAATTTAATAATTTATTTAATTATCAGTCATAATCCTCTAAATTAAATAATTATGTTTAATTATTTAATTACCTAATTTCACACTCCTCTCATTTTAAATAAATAAAATGATTTAAAATGATTTTGTTTTATTAACTATCTCTCCATTTTAGTAAATAATCTGAAAAAGATTATTTATTGTCTCATAAAAACATTATTTTGAATTAATTTAATTCAAAATAGTAATCTTCTTCCAAACATCAAGTAATTGAGAAAAGTCTTGATTTTTCCAAATCTACTTTTTAGTTCAAGTCTTTATCTTCTTGATTTTCTAAAATCTTTATCTATTTGACTAATTATCACATTTATTCTTGACCACCGATTTGATTTTATCAAATGACATCTTGACCACTCATTTGACAATCTTTCCCTAACCCTAATTAGGGATTGTCACATAATATCCCGTCGATTGATTTTAGGCTTTGATAGCTTTTAATCTCGTCCATCCGTGCAAAATTACATTCTTTATAAAATGTTAATTTTTCTCACAATTTATGGCATCACTTTTTATCATTATTATTGCACCCACTTTATCATTATTATAGAACCACTACATTATGTTTTACTTTGCATTTTAGGCACAAGAATTTATCATAGTCTTTTATTCATTTAAATCCTTCAAAACTTGCATAGGACAATGGCATAGTCAATTTGCTCACACAGATCTGAGGGAAACAATCATAAGCTACAAACTAGAAGAGAAATGGAGGTGAATCAATGGTAGCATGAAGATTTGGTAATATTATTTTATGCTTTATGTCTTTGTGCTCATTTGTGCTGCATTGTTTTATTAGGGTTTGATTTATATTCTTTATTGCATTTACCTTAATATTTCATCCTCGATTACATGAAGCACTAAAAATGGTGGTTGTGAATGTCAATAGTATTTCGTTGTGCAAATGATGTTGATTCTCCAATCCTTATTTGTGAGGAAAGAGGATTGTTCTATAGAAAATGAGATTTGAAATTGATGATCAAGATCACGTTGGAGAATATCTAGATCAATGGTCGGAGTGTGTTGAGAGGATTTAGACATGTGAGAATATTGTACAAATTTGATTACACAATTTGTGTGATTGAGGAATAGATTGACTATTTAGGAGTTAGATTGATTAGTCATGATTTTAGATTGATTAGTCGTGATTTAGATGAATTAGTTAGGAAATTGATGGCTTAGTTAGGAATTTTCTTGATTAGTTAACAACTTAGACTGATCAGTTAGCAATTTAGATTGATTAGTTAAAAAATTAGATTGCTTAGTTAGCAATCATAATTTTCTCAATCAGAAAGTGGGTGAGGAATATGAATTAATTGATTTAATTAATTAACTTCTTTTTAGAGTTGAACATGCAAATCAAGTTTGAATTTTGCAAACAAAGTTGCATTAGTTTGATTTGATTTTTGGTTATGGATTTGAATATTTTGATTTAATTATTCAAATTTTGGTTGTAATTAAATTATTATTTAATAATTTAATCAACTTAGGGGAATAAGATAATTTAGCGATGTAATTAAATAATTGGTGTTATTTAATTAATCAAGACAAAATAAAGTGAGATTAGGACTTCATTAAATAAATGTGATTTATTTAATTGGTCAAAATGATGAAATATGAATTAATCAAATAATGTTGTTTTATTTAACTAATAGAAGAATTAGGGTTTTTAGGACTTTATTAAATAAATGAAATTTATTTAATTTGTCAAAAATGATGAAAACATAAATTAATTAAATAATTTTGTATTATTCAATTTATAGAGGAATTTAAGGTTTTGAATTTCATTTGATGTGGTGTTTCGAGATGTTGTGGGATGATTCGAGATGTGAGAGGATGATTCCAAGATGTTCTGATTTATTCTGGGATGGTTTTGAGATGTTCCAAGATGATTTTGAGATGTTATAGGATTATTTTGAGATGTTATAGGATTATTTTGAGATGTTTTGAGATATTCTGAGATGTTACGAGATGTTTCGAGATGATTCTAAGTTGATTCTAAGTCATTCTAAGATGTTATGGAATGTTCCCAAACAATTCTGAGTCATTTCGATATGATACGGGATGTTGTGGGATGATATTTAATGTTGTTTCATGTTGTTTGAGGTTGTTTGATGCCATTCGATGTTGTTCGATGTTGTTCAATGTTGTTTGATGTTGTTCGAGGTGTGTGATAGGTGTTAAGTCAATTTTACATTTCTACAGTTTTGTAAAATGATCTTCCACTCACCACTTTAATGCTGAGATAAATATTATGGAAATGCATAACAATAGATCCATTCATTACCTCATCCTGTGAGTAGTCATTTTCAGCCTCTTGGATTGGTATGTAGGATCCAAAATATAGTAATGAAGTGATCATACAACAACAACACTCATTCCATGGCACCTTGAGTTCCACAAAGAAAATTAGCAACTTATTCTATTTGAAGACGTTGTACTCCCTATAATAATTCACTAGCATGTACTTGAATTTCTTCACAAATCCATTTAAAATGTTAGAGAAAAATGAATCATCAATAAAATCTAACATGAGGGAAAAAATTTGACCTTCATGGATGGTAAGGAGATACCAAGAAGGAAACATTCTGAAAGAGTTATCCACCCAAATCACTTGAAATGCCCATCTTTGTGGCCCCAAACTCTCATAGTACTAAACCCAATAGATTTTCAATTCAATGTAATCCATCACATGGCTATCATGAGAAAATTGAAGTTTGAATATTTTCAAAGGAAGACTGATTTTAAACTTCTTATTATACCTTGCAAGGCTTTCCTCTAAAACTCTGAACTTCATGTTGCCAAGTTTCTTGATTTCTAATCTTTGCAATGAAAACCAATAATTCTCTTTCATGTACCACCATAGACTATAGTAGATCCATGTGAGAAATATGAAATATTAGCTTCATGTAAATAATTAGTTACCTTTTCAATATTTTCCAACTCTTCTTGTGAAATTTATTTGAGAATTCGTTGAGAAAAAATAGCTCGAGTCAAATGTGTGATGCTAGTCTCCAAAAATTATGCTCAATTAAAGGACTCTTGTTGCTTATTTTCCATGAATTGGAAAATCAAAATGTAAGGCAAGATCTTGTACTTCACGTGCTTCCTACCAATAGATGACTAAGAGTAGCATATCACCAACTCAAAATACATGACAAGGTTAGAGTGTTTACAACCAATGGCATGTTGGATTCTCCACACCATAGATGAACCTAGAAGAATATATTTTAAAACTCTCTTTTGCTGATTTGGAAATAGTGAAAAATTAATACATGATCTATGATGCCCATCAAATAATTTTAGAACTTGCATAGTCTCAATCAATAAACCATTTTATGCCTACTTAGCTTCTCCTACAATACCACACTCTTCTACAAATTGATGCAATAAATTTGAAATAATAATTCCAAACATGAGTTGATTACCTCTATAGGCTTCTCAAATATCTTCACCCATTGTTCTTTCAAAAATATAGTTATTGATAATCAAATCTTGCGCCTCTTTGACAACCTTATGGGAAATTCAGCGAGTGGGGGACCAAATATTTCCTCATTGAATACCTCTGGGATTTTATAGAAATTAGGCTCTTCTCTAAGTTTGGGAAAAGGGTAGAAGGAAATTTAAATATTAAACATGAGAAATGGTGATGCAACAACGCTTTTACAATATTTCAAAACCCAAATTATTTTCTATGAATGATGTATTAGACACAAAATGCCACAACCCTTCATTGTTGGGAAGACAATGAAAAACAAAGGCTAGATACAAGCCCAGTGGAGTCTTTCAAATCTCCTTGCGGGAAGTGTTCATTAAGGTTGGATCAAGAATAAAAGTTCCAAGAGTTAACAAAAAACATTCAGAAAGCTACATAAACCCTTCCTCCTAATGCAACATAACACGAAGAAACAATAACCCTTAAAGAAAATAGAGAAGTTCAAAGACATAATCCAATTTTTATAGGCTATTACTTTATTGTATAACCTTACAGCATGAAAATCAACCAATCAAACTATTTAAATTAAGTTAGACATAGTGTTCTATTCCGAATGAAAATATAAAGAAGGAAACATTGACAAAGGCCATATCATGCACAGTTTCAAATATTTCTCCCAAATAGTTCGTACTTGGATATCAAATGACCTTTAAAATAGAGGTCAGATTCCAATCCAATAATATTTTGAGTTAAAATAATATAACATGCTAGAGAGAAGCAGTATTCTATTAAGTTTTAATTAAAATACTGCTATAACTAAGGAAAACTAAATAATTTCTTTCCAAAAGGAAAAACTTCAGGAACCCTTTCCTTTTGTTGTTGCCTCCAATTTATATCTAAAAAGAGAGAGAGAAACGTCACCACCACTAGAAGTAATTATTGTCATATTTCTACACCTGATAGCTCATGATTGTTAGAGTAAAGGTTTTAACTTAATTATGTTAATTAAGTTACCTTTATTCCTCTCTTAATATTTCACTTTAGTTTTCATATTCTGACATTTAATAATTATATTAATTATTAAATGTCTACCTATTAGGGTTACTTTTAGGGTAGTGCAATCTCCTTTCATAAGGATTGATCATTGTATTATTACATTCTCTGAATAATGAATCTTTAGCTTTCAGAGCACCCTTGCTTTTTTGTCTCGAATGTCTTCTTCTTTGATAGGTTATTTTCATGCAGGTGATCTTCAGGGTCTATGAAGTTGGCTTTCATAACTTCTACATGGTATCAGAGCTCTAGACCTGCAACTACCTATTCATCTTCTGAAGATATGGTCTTTCAATGAGTTTCAAGTGCAAGGTTTCCACAGGAATCTTTTTTGCAAGATCTAGGGGTATCCAATTTTTTAGGATACTTTGGGCTCAAATGGAGGTCACCATCACATTCACAATGGCCCAAAACCCTAGGAACACCTATCAAATCATCGATTTTGGAGCAGTTGGTTTCTGAGGCAAAACAAATTTTTAACAGGGAGGTCACACGATCTCCCCAGCTTTCTTCCCGAGGTGAAAATTTTAAAAAAACTCCAAATTTTTTTTTTAGAAGCCACCGCCAATTGAAAATGCAAGCACTGCTCATTCGCCACTAAGCGACCACCAACCACCGGCGGTGCCCTCCACTAAGTCGTCGCCGCTCCGCCCAGGACCAGCCCCCACGGGCTTCAATCTCTAGCCTGGGGTCCTATTGCGGACAAGGTGCCAACGCCAGCCCCCACCGGGTCCTTATCCCCTAGTGATAGTCATGGGAGTGACCAGGATTTTTGGCTCTAGCCCCCACCACTAGTCCTCTACTCCTACATGTGACCAGGGGCTTATTTTATTAGCCCATGAGGGCTCTTGGAGGCCATATTGTGCAATTTGGAGCTATTTTACATAAATAGGCATAACATTTGCAAACAAAGGCCTTTTTTAAAAAATGAGATGGCGTCAGAAAGCTGGTTTGATGAAATACGCAATGGTGTAGGTTTTATTTTCTGATTTTGCACTTTTGATACCTTTTTCATCAGTCAAAGTTAGAACTTGTTTTTTCACTCTAGGAGGCCTATCTTTTGCGTCTGGACTCTATTTTGTGCAAAATAATAAGTGTTGGAAAGGTGTTGCAGTGCTCTTTCTAGATCCATAATCTATTTCATCAAAAAATTTACCAAGTATATTTTATTCATCTTTGTTTGTTTTACACTTTGCTTAATTACTTGGATATTATGGCACCTACATGGGTTATGTTTGTGTTGGATGGGTTAGATTAATATGATTTATAATTTTTGAGATCATTAGTCTCTGATTTTTTCTTTTGAATGAATATCATGGGTTTTCCTACTCACCCTTTAGTTGTAATTTTGGAACAGGGTAATTATGAGTCATGGGTAAAGGGCATACTTACACATTGTAGGTGGCTTAATATTTATCCTTATTTGTATGATCTCATACCTGAACTAACCACTTTAGAGGGAAAATTTACTTGGGATATCATTAGAGATCACATAGTAGGACTTATCTTGTCTAGTGCTGATAATGAAACTGTGTGGGATATATTGGACATTTTTGTCCCCACCCACTTTGGACATGTCTTTGGAAGATCTATGGAGACCCCAATCTCTCTCCATTCTAACACAATCCTGCTTTAGATTGTCTCTTACCCATTGCTTGGAGAGATAATACACCCTTTGATCATGATACTTTAGAGGAGCTTGAGTATTTAGACACCCTTACATGTTCTAATGGATCAGAGGCTTGTCTCACAATTCCTACTGTTCAGATTGAGACTTCATCATTATCACCTATTGTTCCTAATTCAATGTAGTAGGGCATCATTCATCTTCCATCCATAGCTACTTTGGACTCTTATGTTGCAGACATATCTAAATCTTGTTTATGGAGTCCTATATTACAAATTCGAAGGATTATTTTGAGGACATTCATCTCCTCTACCTTGACAATCAGGTTATCACTGTATGCCCAACACTATCAATGCATTCAGAGGTTGCATTTCAAGATTCTCCACATGAGTTTGGATTTGACATCATTTGTTTCAGTTCAAACAAAGATATTCTTCAACATTCTATCATGACACACATCTTGAGACAGATTGGTTCATCACTCTTCACAGGGTTTCTTGAACATCATCCTTTGGATCCATTTCTTGCTAAGGGGAGGAATATCATTTTCCTCTTTAAGATCTCCTTTTGGATTCTACATTAAGCATCTACCATTGTGACATGAGTTTCTTCTTTATGGGGGGCCTTCTTGTCTCTTTATATCTCTCCTATCGAGACTATCGTATATGTACTTATATGATAGAAGTTGTCTCTGGGGGGTATCATGTAATCCAACTCCTATCCTTCTTTCAATAGTGCATTGAATTCCTTTCTTGAATTCTATTTTGGGGAGGATTTTTGTTCCCACTGGGTTTTCTCCTTTACCCTATTTCCCTTAGTTTGCATTGCATTTGTAAATGGGTACCTGATCAGGCCTATTTGTTAGGACCCATGTTTACTTTCATGCATTGTAGTTACTTTTTCTTTCTTGCACATTTTTGTAGTTGCACTCTTGCTCATCTTAGGGGGGGTGTTAGAGTAAAGGTTTTAACTTAATTATGTTAATTAAGTTACCTTTATTCTTCTCTTAAGATTTCACTCTAGTTTGCATATTGTGACATTTAATAATTATATTAATTATTAAATGTCTACCTATTAGGGTTACTTTAAGGGTTGCACAATCTCCTTTCATAAGAATTAATCATTGTATTATTACACTCTCTGAATAATGAATCTTTAGCTTTCAGAGCACCCTTTCTTTTTTGTCTCGAATGTCTTCTTTTGTGATAGGCTATTTGCATGTAGGTGATCTTCAGGGTCTGTGAAGTTGGCTTTCACAACTTCTACAATGATCTGATCATAGATCTTTAATTAGGTTGCGACAATATTTTCTCATCAATTCTCAATTACTGCATTAATATCCCTTAGATATTTAACAAATATTTCCCTCCATAAATGCTTGGATCCTAGAAAATAGCCTAGAAAAAGTCTTGTTGACCAATAACATGGCTTGGTGGCACTGACTCAAAGTTTCATCCTGAAAAAAAAAAAACATGTTTTGACAAACTCCAAAGAGAAGGCTCCTTAAAATCTTAACTTACTCACATCGAAGATATGATGTCTCAAGCGGTCGTGGATTCTCATATTTGTGTAAAACATCCTTGAGAGAATCTTTGTCGAGCTGACACCTGGCTTGACTTTCTCCCAAAAGAAAAATGATAGATAAAACCCATGCAACCACCACGTGGCATATTTCATGCCTTTCAGAACCAATTTTTCTTTTGTGCATAGATCATCCCAAAGAGAAAAAAGTATAAAGTCGAAAATCAAAAGAGACTAAGGAAAAATTTTCTTCACAATTCTAGTGAGTCATAGGGGCCCTTCACTTGTTGAGGCACGAACCTAGATCTCTATAAATTCTTAGAGTTTCAAGAAAGAAAAATGCTACATCTCCCAATCCACATCAGTAAGTCAAACAAGATTACAGATAACCTTTTATGCTTGGTCTAGCTTAAAGACTCCTTTGAAGGAAACAAATCCCCATCTTGTTGAAACAACCCCAAGGTGATAATAGAGATGAGTCTCACACTCGATGTCATCAATGGTGGGTGTTTCACTTGAACTTGGGAGTTTTGTAGAAGTCCAAACCTTATGTCTGATTACGTTCGTAATCTGCTTGACTGATAGCACATCTCCATTTGGTGAAAGAAATGGAGGCAATTAGAAACTATGCAAGACACTGAAATATTTCTTGATTTTGTCGACCCTCTTGTTCAACACTGCTTGGTGTTCCTTGCTTCTTGTTGTGACCTTGTGGTAGTTGACAATTTTTTTTACTCTGCTAGAGGTGGCCCTTTGATCTGGAATTCCTACACTTCTTAGGGCCTCATCAATGGCCACACACAACATGGAAATCAAACTTTGAGACTCCACTACTTGGGGAGCATACACCTGCAGGATTGGGCTGACCAGTGCTCCAACCTTTTCATTTAATTCCTGAGCATCCTTCATAAATTGTAGAGTTGATTTTAGGATGGCAAGCACAACTATGATTCACTCCTAGTGCATGGATATTTTTTTCAACACCGGAAGAGTCCCAGACCCTTTTACAACCATTAGATCTTGATGTAATTGAGCCTCCTTTGTTCTTGCATTTTCCTCCATTTGATTCTTCTCTGAGAGGAAATTCACTAGTTTAGAGATTAATCTTCCAATCTCCTAATCACAAGCCTACAAAGTAGACTTGACCTCCTATTTTTCATACTTTAACTTTTTTGCTTCTTCTTGGGCTTTTTGTAGATTGTCAAAAGCTTGAGATCGGATGTCATCCAGCTCTCTCTTTATGTTTTCCTGAGTTCACTGGTAATTTATGTTTTTTTGGTGCTCAGTAACAAGCTCAACTTTCAACTTTTCAATTCCAGCATATAGCTGAACCTAAGATTAGACATGCAAACCATAAATAAATCTTCCACAAGAGAAAAACATAAAATACAAAAAAAAATTGCATGAAGATGTGCAACTGAATTATATTCAGGAATTAAGAAATTACAAAAGATGAATTGCTTTATAAAAGAAATGTATGCATAACCCTAAATGTTAAACCTAATGTCGACCTAAAATTAGCTGAACTAGATAAATCTTACTTATTAATTAAGTAAACTAATTATTACCTAACTAAACTTAATAAAGTGTAATTAAATAATTAATTACACCAACTCCCCCCCTTAAGTGCAACTTAGGGAGTGCAACTTAGGGAGAATAAAAAAACTTGCAAATAATGCAAGGATGGGTCCATGAAAGCATGAATGGGTCCCATATACAAGGCCATGTTAGGTACCTATGTACAAATGCAATGAATGGGAAAGAGGAGGAAACCTAGTGGGACAAAACCCCCCCCTCAATGAGATGACCTATTGCAAAGAAGCACTGGAAGAACACTGGTGGATTAATACTAGAATCTTGAATCTGGAAAGCAAGGAAAGGTACCTCTATTTACAAGAAACCATATTAGGGTCACTGAAGGACTTAGGCGGAATCATGATAATGCAACAATAGACTCGATGCTAAGGAACACTAGAAAAATCATAAACTAGAACAACCTTGGAATCTATGAAGCAATAGTAGATGAATAAATGATACCCCCCCATAAGAGGGAATTATATGATGAAAGAATCTAGAAGCTATGTATATCTCGATGTCGATGCCAAACTATGACTAAAACTGATCCATAGGATCAAGTACCATGAAGATTCTAGAACAGTAACCATTAAATGAATGGCCCTCAAATTGATATGTGAACCAAAATGTGTCAATCTATGAGCAAGATATGGCCAAAAGAAACAACATAGTCTAGATACAACTCATGCAAGTTGTCATCAATACAAAGATGAGATAAAAGTGAAACTAAACTCTAATAAAATTATTATGCAAGAAGCCCCTCTAATAGAACTTTATATAAGTTCATTTATTACAATACCCCATGATTTTAAAAGGAGAACATGCATAAATTAAATACAAAATGCAAACCTATTGCATGAAAACAAAAAATAGTGCATGCACAAACCAATATTCACATTTGTCTCCATGATTGAAAAAAATACCTCAGATCTGTGTAGAGAATTGAATCAGTTCTCCGATGTCGCTTGGATTGTTAAAAATGGATAATCGAGTCAAAAGATATGCCCTCCAAAGCGAAAATAGCTTCATCTGAATTCAGAAGCCTACAAAATAAATTTGGAACAAATTAAGAAAACAATACCTTCACCACTAGACCAAGCTCAAAACTAGCTTTCCAACGGTATCTCATTTGCAAAAAAATGACACCATATGCGAAAGTTATGCCTTATTTCGTGAAAGTGCTCCAAAGGGGACAATATGGCCTGCAAGCAGCCCAGAGGGCTAAAACAAATTCGGCCCCTGGTCCTATGTGCAACTAGGGGATGGTGGGCAAGGAGTTGGGGTGGAGCCCCTGGTCACCCATGTGATTGGCAGTGAGGCTAAAGGAAACCGGGGGTTGGGCACATAGCGACCGATCCCTCATATGACTATTGTTGTTGCTTTAGGGTCCGCGGGGGATGGTGAAGCAAAGTGGTGGCAAATTGGTGACGGTGGCCGCTAGGTGGTGCTGCGCTGGCCATCAGATGACACTATAGTGGCTGCTTAGTGGTGTTGCATTGTAAACTATAGGCTCTTTTCAAAGCGTCGATTTTTTATATTTTATATATATATTTTTAAAATCCACCTCGAAACGTGTGCTAGGGGGGCTGTATGACCTCCCTGGCAATTTTTTTTTGCTTCCATATCAACTACTCCAAAATCAACTAAAATACAAGTGTTCTTAGGGGTTTTGGCCATTGCGAACATGATGGTGACCTCCGTTTGTGCCCAAAATGCCTCAAAAAATCGGCTACCCCTAGTTCTTGCAAAAAATTCACCAAACTTGAAACCCTTGCTGTTCCGACAAACAATGATGAAAATCAGCAAAACAAAAGCCAATCTTGACTTTTTCCAGTGCTTTGAATCCAATGAAGATGCCCGATCTGATCCAAGATGCTTCATAAATAAACTTAAGGCATGAAATCCTCGAGGAACCCCAAACAAGCTTTGCAATGTTTTTCTCCAAAAATAGAGAAGGGATTACAAATCAAGGCTCTAATACCATGTTAGGAACCAAGATCATACATGCAAACTAGAAATAAACCTTCCACAAGAGAAAAACATAAAAATCAAAGCAATTTACATGAATATGTGCAAATGAATTGTATTCAAGAATTAAGAAATTACAAAAGATGAATTGCTTTATAAAATTAATGTATGCATAACCCTAAAGGTTAAACCTAATTTTGACCTAAAATTAGCTCAACTAAATAAATCTTAATTATTAATTAAGTAAACTAATTATTACCTAAGTAAACTTAATAAAGTGTAATTAAATAATTAATTACACCAACAGTTCACCCTAGGTCTCTATGAGAAACTTTGTTGCTTTCTCTTATTGATCACGTATTTTCCTTATGCGGGCCATTTCAACATGTGTAGCCTTGATTTCTATTTGTAGCCTATTCAGTGTTTCCTTTCCATTCATTAAACATAACTCATTCTTCTTTTATTTCTGGTCTAGCCTCTCATAATCTGTATATACCACTTTCTAGGTGGCCTTAGCTAAGACCGCCTTGTCACATAGGTGAGTTTAATTCAAATCTAGACCCATGGCCTTGATGTCATAGTCCTCCATTTGCATTTGTCCTTTGGATCTAGAAACGAGCAGCTTCATGGTAGTAATCAATAGAGAATTTCGATCTTCATTGAAGCAAGCTTCGAGCTTTGATCTATAATTAAAGGGTAACAAATAATTTTCACTTTACTCCTAATTATAGATTTTATCCCGATCGCAAAAAAAATTGCATGGTTATGTTTCTTAACTGTTGAAATTGCAAAATTAAGTTCACTTAATTCTTTACACAACTTAACTAATTTCTTAAATTTCATAGTTAATATCTCAAAGAAGGAATTAAAGAATAACTAGAAGGAATAAGAGAAAATTATAAGACATAAGAGAAGAAGAGAGATCACGAGCTTGATAACAGAGTTCACTCAACATGACCTACATCTTTGAGTCTGCTTCTCAATGTTGGAATGCTTTATTAATGATGACAATATTTTAAATACCTTATTACATCATCCAAGCTTCAGACTTGCATTATAATTCCTCTTATAGTCTCTCTCAACACCTGGGACTCTTTTGCATTCTCCTTTACTTGAAGGAATACAAAATAAAAAGTCTTTGCATTACATCAATCTCCAAAAATTACTTTTCCTAATTTCCTCCCAAAAGAATTGATTAATTCTCTCAAGCCTATACCCCCCTTTTATACATAAAATTTTTCCCATTATGGTTAAAAACCATAAGATTTACAAATATTTCATATCCCCATTTTTACAAGTAAATTTCAACAATATCCCCTTTTACAAGTAAATATCTTTGAAAAATTCCCCATTTACAATAAGAAAATATCATAAATAATTTAAAATATTATCTAAGCCCTTTAATTATATTATGTAAATGGGCTTTAATATTCTAAAGGATTAGGCCCTTATTTATAGGGGTTAGTATTTTAATTTTGGATTTTCTACTTTTATTTGGGGGTTAAATTCTTTAAACTTACGAGATTCGGGATTGTTCATTATTGTTTTAAAGGGTTTAATTTTTTAATTTTTAGGATATTTGATTTTAATTTGTTGCCTTTAAATCCCACAAAATCTGCTTGGGATCCCACAAAATCCACTAGGAATCCCATAAAATGGATTTTGTGAAATAAAATAAACCTCCACCACTTTATTTATCAAAACTAAAGCATGGTGTAGTGGTGCTACGCGAATTTAGTGAGGGGGATCCACTTTTTTTCCACATCACCTTGACTTGCCATGTCAGCATCTCAACTGCCACGTTAGCATCCAATCAACCTTCAACTTTGACTGGCCATATCTTCATTGTATGAGCTATATTTTTGTCCAAACAAGCGACATTGGAACCATGGCGATGAGCTCTTCGATGTGATGCCACCTTTGACCATTTTTGGAATGATCAAATTTTTCACCTTTTCGATTAGCCTCTATACCCAATTTGACCCCAACTTTGATTAACCATAACTTTGGTATACGAGCTCCTTTTTTACCCATTCAAGTTGCATTGGGTCCAATTTTCCAAGAACTTTGACATGGTGATGGTTTTGCTGGATTTTGAGATTGTGAATTTTTGAGGTCTTCTAGATCCTCCTGGATCATTCTTCCTAATTGAGAAGCTTTTAGACCATCAAAATTCTATTTTTACATAGAGATTAAGTGAGGGCATTGTCACCTCACTTGCCTAGTATCATTTGTCCACCCTACTAGAATTTTGATCATCTGACTCATCACAAACAAGATGAAGAATGATATATCATAGCTCATACAATCAGCTAAATACCCATCAATACTCATTGTCGCATCCACTATCCATATAGAACTAACTAGTAGAATGGAAAACAATAATAATAAATATACTGATATGAAGGAAAAAGTATCAACTTGTTGAATTTATTGAATATGAACATCATTAGAAAATGAGTCATTCAAACCCCCTTTTATCACCCGAGGCTGAAGGCTTAAATGTGCTTGCAACTGATCCTCATATTGTGTTCTATGTGTAATATTATCATGATTAGAAGTCATTTCATTTTCATGCCTAATATCACTAGCTCTTACAAACATGAGGGTTAATATCTTGCTTGCATTTACAACCATTTTCAAATTCCCTATGTTTACAATAGATTTATCAATCTTCATGTGATGATTTTTCATAATGAATTCAATTCCATCCTTAAATAAATGATAAATGTTATGTTCCCTATAGAAAATGGCCTTTCTATCATACAAGTAAGGACTTCCCAAAACCATCCCACAAATGTCAAGCAGAATTACATATAACTCTACCTCATCTACAAACTTGGATGTGATTGCAAATCAGAGTTTACATTGCCTTGACACATGTAACCAAGCATTACCATGCACCCAAACCAATGGATATGGTTTAGGATGAGGTATTGTTTTTAATCCCAATTGATTAAAAACTTGTTCAAGGATTAAGTTTACTTCTGATCCACTATCTATGAGTGTATCAATTTTACTATGTTTTGCAATAGTCCTTATATGAAAAAATTCATTCATTTTACTTTCAACAAGGATCTCATTATTCTTTACAGAAGAAGCATGGGAACTAGTACTAGCAACGAAATGATACCTTTTATACCCATAATTATTATCTTGGTTTCATCATTGGAATCTGATCTAAGGTTTTGCATGATAGTTATGGTCTTTTTCTTACCATTTCAATCTTTGAACCACTTTGGTTTTTGATCAGGATGCGATTTCCAACACTTTGCATCTTCATGCCCTTTCTTTTTGTAGCGTGAGAAATAAGGATTTTTCTCCTCTTTTTTCACAAAAGCTTTCCACTACATTTCCTTCTTCCCTTTCTTGTTTCCTTTCTGCTTAATAGATTCAATTAAGAAACTTTCATGGCTACTCTTTGTGCCTATTTCAAGATGAATGACTTGAACACTAACTTCATCAAGTTTAGTTGGATTGAACATAAGTATTGTATGCCTCAATTTTTCATATAATCCACATATATACTTCAACAAAGTTTCTTGCTTGTATAAAGGAATGCCCAAAATTAAAAAAAATCCTAAATTCCTGTGTATATTCCTATACACTTTGTCCTTTCTCTTGCCTCAATGATTTCCATTTCATTACCACTTTTTCATGCGACCCAATGGATAAAACTATTTCTTAAGTGCAACAATAAAATCAAACCACGAAGAAATAATTTTAGCATATCAGTTGAGATCTTCTTGAGTTTTTCTCTCCCACCATATTAAGGTTGTGCCTCCCAGGTGAAGAGTGGATAATTGGACCTTTGAAGCATCATCAGTGAAATTTTGTACCCTTTAATAAACTTCAACTTGTTTTATCCAATTATCAATTTTCTCTACATCCAGTTCTCCGTTGTAGGTTGGCAAATCAAATTTAACATCAAGTTTTAACAAAGGTGAATTTGATTTAGACTGTACAGGTTGTTTCTTCTTGGTGGAAGAAGTAGAAAAGGAAGATAAAGAGGAAGGGTAAGAAGAATATGAAGAATATGGGGATGGTGGTTTAGGAGGGTCACTACCACCTCCTACTCCTTTTCCTTTTTTGTATTTCAAAAAGGATTCACCTTCCTCCTTATTTCTATTTTCCCTCTCCTTTTTCTTCTGACGGGCTTTGTACAATTCTTCCACCATAATCATCATATCCAGGAATTCTTTGTGAAATAGTTATTCATTCTCAAATATCTCAAGACTAGAAGGTTTTCCTTCTTTCGGTTGCTCCATGGCTTGTCTTTGAGTAACTTGCCTCGATTTGATCTCTGGATTAAAATATTCAAGTGCACCTTCTCCTCACTTTAATTTCAACTTGGTTAACATCCACCACTTGAATTTTTTCTTGTTAAATGGTTCTAATACCAACTTGATATGTAATTAAATGGTTACAAATAATTTCCATTTTACTCCTAATTACAAATTTTATCTCGATCACAATTAGAATTGCGTGGTTATGTTTCTTAACCATTGAAATTAAAAAACTAAGTTCACTTAATTCTTTACCCAAATTAAATAATTAATTAAATGCCATAATTAATATCTCAAAGAAGGAATTAAAGAAGAACCGAAAGGAATAAGAGAAAATTATAAGATAGAAGAGAAGAAGAGAGATCATGAGCTTGATAACAGAGTTTGGTCAACATGAGATATGTCTTTCGGTTTGCTTCTCAATTTTGGACCACTTTATTAATGACACCAAGCTCTTAAATGCCTTTTTACATCATCCAAGATTCAGACCTACATTACAATTCCTCTTATAGTCTCTCTCAACACCTAAGACTCTTTTGCATTCTCCTTTACTTGAAGGAATACAAAATACAAAGTCTTTGTGTTACATTAATGTCCAAAAATTACTTTTTCTAATTTCCTACCAAAAGAATTGATTAACTCTCTCAAGCCTATACCCCCTTTTATACATAAAAATTTTCCCATTATGGTTAAAAACCATAAGATTTACAAATATTTTATATCTCCCATTTTTACAAGTAAATTTTAACAATATCCCCTTTTACAAGTAAATATCTCTGAAAAATCTCTCATTTACAATAGGAAAATCTCATAAATCATTCAAAATATTATCTAAGCCCTTTAATTATATTATGTAAATGGGCTTTAATATTCTAACTAGATTAGGCCATTATTTATAGGGGTTAGTATTTTAATTTTGGATTTTCTACTTTTATTTGGGGGTTAAATTCTTTAAACTTAGGAGATTCAGGCTTATTCATTATTGTTTTAAAGGGTTTAATTTTTTAATTTTTAGGATATTTTGGTTTTAATCCATTTCCTTTAAATCCCACAAAATCCACTTGGGATCCCACAAAATTTGCTTGGAATCCCATAAAATGGATTTTGTGAAATAAAATAAACCTACAACATTTTATTTCTCAAAAATAAATCATGGTGTAGTGGTGGTATGTGAATTTAGTGAGGGGGATCCACATTTTTTCCACATCACCTGCACTTGCCACATCAACATCCTATAAACTGCCACATCAACATCCAGTCAACCTTCAACTTTGACCAGCCATATCTTCAATGTATGAGCATGATTTTCGATGAAACAAGCACTATTGGAACCATGGTGATGAGCTCTTCGACATGATTCCACCTTTGACCATTTTTGGAGTGATCATTTTTTTTCCTTTCTAAGTGGCCTCTCTACCCGATTTGACCCCAACTTTGATTGACCATAGATTTGGTGTACAAGCTTCTTTTTCACCGATTGAAGTTGCGCTGGGTCTAGTTTTCCAAGCACTTCGACATGGTGATGGTTTTGCGAGATTTTGAGACTGTGAATTTTTTAGGTCTTCTAGATCCTCCTAGATCAATCTTCTTGGTAGTCGGTAGTGAAATGTTCTTTAACAACTATTTTGCTTCTTGTCTTGTCGGGCCTACTTGGTTGCATCAAAATTATCTTGAAGACTCTACGAGGTGTCAATGTTTGGTGTTGAAATGGAGGCAACAGGGGGAAACCAAAGAGAGTAACAATAGGAGAAACCTCAGGCATATGAGCATGTGAGGAGGCAAATGGGAGTCTTATCATGGAAAATGGTAGGATGCCAAATTGAGATTGGATAGGGGAAAACCAGTTGAGGTAAAAAGGGAAATAGGGGGAAGGAGATATTTTTTCCTAGTAGAGGATGGACCTATGGTAATGGGCAACATGGATGATTCATATTTTTCAATAGGGGCCCTAGATAGGGTGATTAATGAATCAACACTGACCAAAGTGGATGTTTCTCACTTAATGCATGTGGTTACTTCGCAAGGTGTATTGCTAAAATAGTTGGGGGCTCATTTAAGACCAAAATATTGAGGTCCACAAATGGAGGATTATTCTCTATAGATGGGGGTAAAGGAGTAACTAGAGATGTAGAGGCAGGCAGAAGATAGGGAATAAAACTTACCTGGACCGCACCCATCAAAAATTTTTGCAGAACAGACTTCGCTTCTTCTTCTCCTCTAACTGATGCATTAAGTACACCCAGATCCTAGACTCACCTTCACTTTCCATGATTGGAATTGCCACATTTTGATCCTTTAGCAGATGATCTCACTGAAACCTAGCCCTCATGAACTACAGTTGACCTTCTTGGGGATCTTCAGACTCTTTTTCCCTTGCTTTAGGCACTGGAAAAGGACATGGCTTGTGAGTCCTTTTTCTTTGAGCTTCTTCTTTTGTTGAATTCTTGAGGATGAGAAGTGTGGTGTGAAATTTTCTCCTCTTGAATCTCATGACTTGTCTTTGGATTTCTATTGTCAGTATCAGCCTCTTGGTCGTAAATCTCTTCAAAACTTTCATCATGTGGCCAAAAATCTCTAAGTAACTTATTTAGGCACCTCATCTCTTGTTGGAACCTCAAAAGAAATTTCTTCTTTCTTTTCGACCATCCTTGGCATTTTAATTATGTGTTGACGGATTTACTTATCAGGATATTTCTCTGATACTCCACTTGCGATGCATAGAAAATAAACCATTTTGGTCGTTTGATTGGTATGTGGGCCAAGTCAATGTATACTTCTACCATCTCTTGAGTTGGATTCCTCCTAGACTCCAAATACTCCCGACTCTCATGTTTCAAAGTGAAGCGCCTTGTTGGATTGTAGTCCCATGTGTCACAAAAGAGGACCAAACCTAGAGCCCCTAGTAGGTTTGTAAGTTTTCCCTCCACTTTCCACTTCTCCATTATGACTTGACTAATGGAAATGAAGAGGGGAAGTGGGTACAAACTTGTCTTGTTTCTTCCAATGCCATAGCCATTGTCAGCAAGGGTTTCCTGATGGCATGCCTCCAATGCAAAAAATCTATCTATTAAAAATATGGGGAGTCAAAAAGGCTCTCTAATGAAACCATAGAATTTGATAAATGTGAAATCCTCCCCTAGGAAAAAATCCATTGGGATCGGTAGAGTTTTCATCAATTGCAAGACCTCAAGAGAAAAATGGTCCCCAAGACAGGGCAACAAATCCTGAAGTACTAGCTTCAGAAAATGGTCCACAAACTAATACTAATTGCATGTTCTTGACAATACATAAGTCCACATAGAAAATGGCTGATAGAAACCACTTACATCGAGCCTAGACACTAGTAAATTTATCTCCACAAACTCATAATTTTGATGCAAAATCAAGTGAGCCAAGAAAGAAGAATACCTAAATTTATACTCAGTATGATAGTTTATCAATTGCTCTAGCATACCTTTGGCTACTACATCAAGAAAATTGTAATATTTCTAACCTTTCTCTCTTTTCATCATTAAGGCTAGGCCCATCTATAAGGGATGGACTTCCTCATCATTATCAAGGTCGTAAAGCCAGGTCAACATCAAGAAGACAGTCTATGTGTCCTTGAATTTTTTGCACACAAGAGGAAAAAAAAATGACCTCTCACCGGTCTTTCCTTCATCTCACCCTCTTAGAAACTTTCTCTCTAGTTTGCCTATTCCCAAAATATTTCCTTCCTTTCCTCATCAAAGGGTTTGGTGCCCCAAGTGGTAGGGATACACAACATGTCTTGTATAGCTTCGGTATAAATCATGACCCTCATCCTATTGCCCACAATGGCTCCTGTTTTCTTGCTAAATCTTTTGGCGCATGCATCCACCAACTTTGACCATGGGTGTACGATATGAAACGTGAACTGTGGTAGCCCACAATTCTAGAGTCGAGATGCAAAACCCTCAAGTGACCCATGATCTATCATTCTTTGGAATGCCCCTTCCCTAAGGTTTTTAGGGTTAGCCTATAATTTTGGGTCAAAAATATTGTTGACAACATCCTGCACCGCCTCTCTCCCAATACTTCTATCCACTTGCACTTTTTTACAAAAATCAAATGACCACTCCTCAAGCGTTGGGGCATTGGCGAATGAGTTCTGCCCAAAGATATCAGTGTAACTACGCCTTTTAGATGAAGCTCTAGCCTTCCTACTAGATATTGATGCTTCTGGCATGGTTGTTTCAAGAAGATGTAGAGATTTTCTTTAATGAAAATGACCACTTGCCTTTTTCTACTTAGAAAAATCTTCCTTTTGGATGTAGTTAATTCCCTTAGCACATACATGAAATTAAGGCTATTTCATTACTGTTGGTCCATTAAATGTGACCAACAAGGTGATATGTGCAGATTTGAGATATGTATCCCTTAGGAATGCCAAAAATGTCATGAGAATGAAATTAGTACATTCTCTCAGCCGCCTCCTTTCACAAATAAGCTCATTGCCTTGGATAACATGCTTTTAGCTATGACACATGTGCTTAAGTGATGCAAGGTACCCTTGGAAAGATGCACCCATTTAATTTGTCAGAATTTAGTGCGTTAATCCATGCCTTTTCACATAAGCAAGCTAGCTAGTGTTGATGATGGGAAAGGACACATGTCAATGATCGGCCTATGTGAGCATTTACTCCCAACACCCAAATTTAATTTTTAGGACCTTATGTCATATTCTTTGTATGATTTATCTCCTACCCTCCAACTGCTTTGATGTTTTCTCCATTGTCGTCTGGCTAAAAATAGACTTGCCACTGATTGGGTTTGTCAACACCTCCTTTCTATAAATAGCTATACCACCTTATTTCAATATTCATTCAGAAAGATAGCTCCTTAAGTTTAGCTAAATTTTCTTGCTATTTCTATTCTACCTTTTGCTATGCTACTTTTCCATAATGTCTGCTAGCCTGGGCACTCCAATTCATTTTCTACCATGAAGGCCACAATACACCTTTGTACGGGAGGTCACTGCTGACAAAATAAAAAATTTAGTGAATAAATGTGACCACCTTGGTGTAATTTCATTCCAGTGGGTAGTTGGTCAGGACTTCATTAAGGATGAGAACCAGATGAGAAGCAATTGTAACATTGTTTCTCACTTTGTGGCATCCCTCCTCAACTTAAACGTTAACAAGCCCATAATAGTTGACGTATGTCACCAGATGTTTGACGCTTCAATACCGAAAGGGATTGGTGAAATTGTGCAAGTAGTCACCCTGAGTGTCAGCATTTTGAGTGCAATGGACCTCCGTAGGCACATTGATCACAAGATAGACGTGCCTTGGTTACCCTTTCTTACCAAATTCCGCACCATGGACCTTAAGAGTCACTGCTCATTGTGTCTACCAGCAACCACCTATTTTTTATGGGAGTATGGCATGGAACACATTCTTGGGCTCGAATGGAGGAAGCACTCTAAGTTTCTTGTGTATAATCGAAGAGACTAGAAGTTGAGGTCCATGTAGTGTTGTGTGTTTTTTAGGCCCCTTTCCCCTATCAAAGAAGAAGAAGAAGAAGAAGAAGTACAAGAAGAAATTGACTATGGGTAGTTTTCCCACATAACCACGACAGGAGGCCTAACTTTTACCATTTTTTGCACTATGCCTCCATTTTGCTTCTTTTTTCTCTAGGACTCTTTTTGGGTTTTGCTCGAGAGAGCTTTAAGTTTACATTTGAGCCTCGAGATGTATTACACTTATAAAATTTTCATGAATATATATAATATAGTAATTTTCTACTTCTTTGATGTTTTTTTCATGGCCTTTTCTTGAAACTAAAGCATATTATTTATTTTTTTACATATGGTACATAATTGTTAAATTTTTTCAAAGAACAACATATTTGAATGGAATAATTTTAGATAAATACCATTCACTGGTATATCCAAAGTGTTTCCTCACATATCTTAAAGCTCATATGCATTATTTTCTTTCCGTGCTAATTCAGAAAGTTCCCTTCCATAGTGCTTCAAATTTGGTATGTTGCCCCGGTTTCATAGTACGCTCATTGTACTTTAGCACTAGGATCACTTCCCTGAAATCTGGGTTGGAGTTCTTTTTATCGAACCACCACTTAACCATCTATTGGAAACTGATCATGGACCCAAAGGCCTTTTCTCTATCTTACTCAAGTTTGAGGAGCTTCACTGACCATACTTCTATTCTACCATTTTCTTCTATTTCTAGGGCTTTCAATAGTTGTGAAGTAGGGATTTCTATGGAAATAGGTGCTTCCTCTTTTCTGTATACTAATTCATAGGGAGAGGCATTTAGGATCTGCTTTGATGTAATCTGATCCATCCACAGAGTAGCTCATAGGTGCTTGTACCAGTCCCTTTGTCACTCTGACCTATTGCACTTGATTAACCTAATTAGGTGTTTGTTAGTTGAATCCACTAGCCCATTTCCTTGTGGGTAATAGTTTGATGAATTCTTAAGGTAAATCCCATTTTTTATAGAAAAATTCAACATCCCTGAACCTATAAAGGCCTGAGTGTTGTCGGATATGATGGCTTTTGGTGAACCAAATCTGGTTACTAGCTCTTCAAGGAAGTTGACAATCTTTCCCTTTGTAGCATATTTTAGGGTGATGACTTACATCCACCTTGTGAAGTAATCAGTCGACATAAGGATCCACTTGTGGCCAATACTAGAAATAGGATTTATCATTCTAAAAAAGTCCAAACCCCATTGATCAAAGGGCTCTTTAGTTACAATTGGACTCAAGGGAAAGGTGGAATTCTTTATTTTTCCAACAAATAATTGGCATTGACTATGCTGTTGCACTAGATGGTATGATTCAGAAAACATAGAGGGACAATAATATCCCACTCACATGATTTTCAAGGAAGTAGTATTAATGAAAAATTTCCAGCCTCATGATTGCTATGGAGTTCCTTAAGAACCCTTTCCGCTTGTCGCCTATCTAAGCATCAAAGCAAGACACCATCAAAATTTCTCTTAAATAAAATCCCTTCAATCAATACATACCTAGTGCCTTGCAATCGAAAGTATCACCTTTTGTGGAATGGAAGGTTGGTTGTTTAATACCCCTTTTTCATATATTATGTTTGATCTACCACCCAAGACTCGTCAAACTCAAACTAATTTTAGTAGATTTGATCGATCTCCTTCTCAGCTTTAGAACTCAATTCTTGTGCAAGATATTCACACAGACCTCTTCCCCAAACCAGCTTGGTTAATCTGATGTCCACATCATACTCTAGGATCTTGGTGACCCACTTGGCCCTCTTCTTAGTTATCTCACATTTGGTGATATACTCTCACACACTAGGATGAGCAACCATGATGGTAATTATATTGGCTAACACCAAGTTTCAAAAAAAATTCAAGCTTTTAATAATGGAAAAGCCCAATTTTTGAAAAAGTTATACCTAGTTTCATAACCCTTAAGAGTTATTGAGTGAAACATGATAGGATTCTCTCCATTATTCTTGTCATCCTTCTGAGTGAGTACAAAATATATGCTATGCTAGCCATTATATACATAGAGCATAAAATATTTGGAAAATTATGTGTTATCAAACACTAGAGTGGTGAAGATAGCTATCTTTATCTGCTCAAAATCTGCTTTGCCCTCGAGGGTGCACTTAAACATTAAGTTCTTCTTGAGCATCAGTGTAATAGTTCTTGTGATGCCTGCAAAGTTTGAAATGAACCAACTGAGAAAGTTAATCTTTCCTAGGAAAGACTATATCCCTTTTTGATTCACTAGTAGGGTTAACTCCATTATAAATCTCACCCTCTTGGGATCTATTTCTATTCCCTCTTTGGATACTACAAAACCAAGTAACTTACCTTGGGGTACTCTGAAAACACATTTTTTTGGATTTAAGGAAATCTCAAACCATTGAAACTTCTGTAAAAACTACTCTAGATGATGAAAATGATCATCTTTTGACTTTGAAAATACCGTTAGGTCATCTAGATATATTAAAATGATCTAATTGCTCAATCCTCTAAAAGAAATATCCATTGCTCGCTGAAAATTTTCACTGGCATTTGAAAGTGTGAAGGGTATCTTTGCATGTGTGAACATTCCCCACTTGGTGATAAATTTCATTTTATGTTGGTCGCCTTCCTTCACATATACCTTGTTGTACCCTAAGAAACCATCAAGCAATGAAAACACCTCCAATCTGGCCACATTCTAAAAGATCTGCTCCATTAATGAAAAAGGGTAGTGGTCTTTCAGTGAAGCTTTATTAAGATATCAAAAATAAACAAAAAGCCTAATGTCACTATTCTTCTTCTGAACTGGTACCAGATTAGATACCTAGGTGGAGTGCTTAATCGGGTATATGATTCTTGACTCAATTAATTTAGTGGGCTCTTGCACCATCAATGCCTCGACCTTTGGATTGAACGACCTTTTCTTCTATTGAATGAGCTTTGATCCTTCTGCCAAGTCAATGGTATGCTAAATTATTCCTAGATCATACCCTCTAAGATCATCATAGGTCTAAGATATAACTATGTCATATCTAAAACATAGATCCCTTAGCCTTTCCTTGTCTTCCCACAGAACGTCCCTTCTGACTTTTATCTTTATGCCATTTTTGACATCAAGATCTTCATAATATCTTGCATCCATAGCGGACCTTTGTTTGTTGTTTCTTGCATCTTCACACTCAAAATTATTTTTGAGGGAGATTAAACCTCGAGGGAGCTTATTCCCTTTTAAATGGATAACTTGCTCTTCAAGAAATTGTGCTCCTAGTTGTGAATAGTTAGAAGCTCCTTCTAAATTCTATATGAAGGAAATAATTTGAGTGTCCTCTTCAAACACTTACTAATTTTGATCATTGTTAGGGATTGATGGTCAGACGATGATATGTATTGCATCCTTCTTTGTTGTCAAATCAAGAACTTGTTCAAATTGCAAACCGATTGAAGCCATATGATCAACTGCACTATTTTGGGATCAGGGAATGACTTGCACATTAAAATATTCAAAGTCGTCAATAAAATCCCATACTTGATGTCTATATGAATTTATTATTATATTCATAGTAGCCAGTTTCCCCTGGAGTTGGCTCATAATAAACTCTAAATCTCAGAATGCTTGCATCCTCTTTATGCCCATTCGTTCAACAAGAATTAGATCATGGATCAAGGCTTCATATTCCATGTCATTGTTTGAGCATGAGAACTAAAAATAATAGGCCTTGAGGGTCTTTGATCATGTTGGGGACACTATTCAAACTCTTGCTCTGAAATTGGCTTTGCATTTGGCACCATCAAACTATAAGGTCCATAGACGATTGTATGTTAGATCTCCATATTCCTCTTGATTCTTTAGCAATTTCAGGTAGACCTGATCATCATCAAATATCATGTATGTGCCCAGTCCTCTGGTATGGAAATTGTCGAATGGGTCAGAGTTGATGAACTAGTTGAGGAGGACCTCCCCTTTGAGGGTCTGATCAATCATTTCTTCCTTGTCCTCCAACATCTCTACACAATATCCCTCTTGTTTTGAGAAGGAGGTATGTGATGATTCAAAACATAAGACTGTGTTGTCTGCTATGTGTTATGGATGCAAAGATTCAAACAGGATTTTCATCTTTGCCCCATACTTGGTTCTCAATATCAGATGAACCAATTGAGTGCCAAGTATCTGCTAGGCTTTGTAGTGAAATCTCTTGAAAGACACATCTCAAAGACCAGGGGAATTTATATCACCACTACTTCTTGTGAGATTGTTTGGCTTGGGCATGATAAGAGGGTTAAAGATAGATCTTTTATCTGAATGGTTGAAACCTTCTTCCCATCCAGTTGCATGATTCCCTTCTCAAGGGGCTAATACTTAAGCTTAAAGGCATCAACCACTTTCTTTGGCATGACCGTTGTACTAGCTCTCGAATCAATCATATTATTATGCAAAAGTTTATCTACCATAATCAATGTTAGAAATAAAGGTGTGGGCTTTGTCTTGCTTACCTCTTTCTCTTTTGCATTACCTACATCGTTCGTATAAGCTACAAATTTCGGAGCTTGAGGGTTTGATGTAGGATCTTTATCTTTACTTTGGTCATATGGAAGAATCACATTTTTCTACAATATTTTTTCTTCATTCTTCAATTCTTCCCAAAGAATTTTTTTTATTTTGAGAATAGATATAACATCCCATAGGGATACATTGGCAAGCATCTTCTTCAATTGTTCCACCACATTGAGTGTAATGACTTGTTGGACCTTAGGCTTGAATGGTGGTATTTACCTTGGCTTTAGAGGAAAATAATCCATCATGAATGGGCTCGGCATCTTATCCAACTCCTTCTTTGGCAAATGTGGAATCCACTATTGTTGAGTAGGTCGTCTAGTCGCCTATAGGGCTTAATTTTCCTAGGGAGGTGGTTGGCATGGCTAAGGATGAGGCAGATTCGGTTGCATGTATTCTCCTATGAACCTTCTTTTGGATCTCATGTTGTAGTTCAACTATACTTGTGGAGCACTGGTTGTCAAAGCTTCATTTGCAAATACCGCATCTTCTTCCTCGATCCATGAAAATAGCTCTTAGTCAGGTGCAATATCCAGCTCTTGCTCCAAATAAATTCCTTGCATTTGTTCTCTAAAGTGGGCATTTTCCATTTTGGGGGATGCATATCCTTTCGCATTCAAGAGCGTGCCATTGTTTCTTTGTTCCACTATCTTTTTTTCCATATTTCCCCTTGGGAAATTTTGGAGCATATGACTATCATTGCATGAGAAGCACCATGTGTTCTCATCTTTTGTCAGGTTGTTCTGGCCTAGGATTAACTCTTTACTCTGGCTGTCTTTGACCATATACAACAACATGGTGACTAGAACTATATGGTTTGTGAACATCGCTTGTTGAACTCCCCAACTCAAGGGTCCTTGGTATGTACTTTGTTGATAATATGTCCTTCCTCCTTGATAGGTCTGAGTGACTTGCTTTAGAGGTTCCACTTACTAGTGCTTGATGTGAACTAACTCATTAGTAAAATATTACATAAGGCTCTTCATATTATTGATGTTTGTGCTATAGAGGAAGAACCCGATGTGCTTGGTTGCACGGTGGGATAGACATACATGGATTGCGATGGAGTTGAAGTCATCACTTGTGTATTAGAAGTTCTTGAAGTAGCTTCTTCCCAAGGACCACTGGATATTTTTACAAATATAGGCATTAGAGGTCATGGTGGAAGCTTTCCCACATCGATTAAACTATCCTTCACGAGCACAACCAACTTGTATGTGTCGGGTAAGATATCTCCTCCCATAGAGGTTATCATCACCACAATATCAAAATTGAAGGCCTTTTGGTAGAACATAAATTCCATTGCAGCTTGAGGTTGGATAGTCACAGGGATCCTCTACCAGGTTTTGTGAAGCCTAGTGTTGAAGTCGCTCATGGATTCTTGTGGGGCTCTTTTGATGGTGATTAATTGACATAGCAGAGAAGAACGATTTCCCTTCTCTGAAAAGAATTCAAACAACCTTTCTTTGAGTTGATCCCATGAGCGGATAGAACCAAAAGTCAAAGATCGATACCAATCTTGAGCCTTTCCTTTGAAGGAAGCTGCCAACAATCTTAGATCAATATTTTCCTCTGTTATGTTATGTACCCTAAATACCTCTGCTATATCTTGGAGGTGTTTGAAAGGGGTTTTGAGGTCCTCCCTAGAGAATTTTGGAATAGCCTTGAGGGTGTTAGTGGGTATGGTGGGCCACACATTTGGGGGAGTAGGTGGTTGTAGTGGATTACTACAATACCAGGTTATAAAATTTATAAGAGCAAGAGCAGGTACATGAGCCATGGAGAAAAAATTCCTATGAATCGAGTAAATTGGTATTCTTATTTGGAAAATTCAACCTCAAGGTGGAGTAGATAAGGCTCTTACTCCTTTCTCTATTACTCTTTATAGGTGATACAAAACCTATAAGTCTCCTTATCCTAGGTACCAAAGAGGGTAATTAGGAGTACTAGAAATTATCCTTTGAGGATGCTCTTGTTTGGATTCTAGGCATGATACTTCTAGTTTCTTTCCTTGACTTGATTTAAGAAACATTTTAGACTTCTAATCAGATGTTCAAAAAACTTGGGTCCCACTGGGTGTACTAGAAAAAGAACTGTTGATCATCAAAGCTTGTGCCTCTCCGACAACCTTATGGGAAATTCAACAAGTGGGGGTCCAATTTGTGCCTCACTGAATACCTTTGAGATTTTTATACAAAATCAACTCTTCTCTAAGTTTTTGAAAAGGGTAGAAGGAAATGTAAACTCAAACACGAAAAATGGTGATGCACCAATGCTTTTATAGTATTTCAAAACCCAAATTATTTTCTATGAATGATATATTAGACACATAACGCCACAACCCTTCATTTTTGGGACTAGAAAAAATAGCAAAGGCTAGATACAAGCCCAATAAAGTCTTTCAAATCTCCTCATGGGAAGTGTTCATTAAGGTCTAATCAAGCATAAAAGTTTCAAGAGTTAAAAGAAAACATTCAGAAAGTTGCATAAACCCTTCCTCCTAATACAACATAGCATGAAGAAATAATAACCCTTAAAGAAAATAGAGAAGTTCAAAGACATAATACAATTTCTTTAGGCTATTAATTTATCATATAAGTTTACAACATGAAAATAAACTAATAAAACTATTCAAATTAAGCTAGACACAGTGTTCTATTCCGAACGAAAAAATATAAAGAAGGAAACATTGGCAAAGGCCATATCATGCACAATTTCAAATATTTCTCCCAAATAGTTTGTACTTGGATATCAAATGAGCTTTAAAATAGAGGTCGGATGCCAATCCAACAATATTTTGATTTAAAACAATATAATATGCCAGAGAGAAGCAACGTTTTGCTAAATCTTAATAAAAATACTCCTATAACTAAGGAATACTAAATAATTTCTATCTAAAAGGGAAAACTTGAGAAACCCTTTCCTTTTGTTGCCACCTCCAGTTTATAACTGAAAAGAGAGAGAAATGCTGCCACCACCCAAAAGTAATTACTAACAGATGTCTACACCTGATAGCTCACAATTCGATCATAGATCTATAATTAGGTCATGAAAATATTTTCTCATCAATTCTCAACTACTATAGTAATATCCCTTAGATATTTAGCAAATATTTCCCTCCATAAATGCTCGAATCCTAGAAAACAACCTAGAAAAAGTATTGTTGACCAATAATGTGGCTTGGCAATGCTGACTCAAAGTTTCATCCTGAAGATAATAGAAAATAGTATGCTCTGACAAACTCTAAAGAGAAGGATCCTTAAAAGCACAACTTACTTGCAATAAAGAGATGAAATGTCAAGCGGATAGGGATTCTCAGATTTGTGAAAATCATCCTTGAGAGAATCTCCATCGAGCTGACACATGGCTTGACTTTCTCC
The DNA here is from genome assembly GCA_007115665.2 of Sequoiadendron giganteum. NCBI lineage: Eukaryota > Viridiplantae > Streptophyta > Pinopsida > Cupressales > Cupressaceae > Sequoiadendron > Sequoiadendron giganteum. Next base: position 296,055,091 of record CM021101.1, read on the forward strand.
CAAAAGGAAAGTGATAGATAATACCCGCACAACCACCACCTGGTGCATTGTGTGCCTTTTAGAACCAATTTTTCTTTTGTGCACAGATCATCTCAAAGCCAAAAATCAAAAGAGACTAAGACAAAATTTTCTTCAGAATAGACATTGCATCTCTTGGAACTATGATATATAATTTCTTGCATTGATTGTGTTGACCCAAAAATATGTCCAGCCTTTTTAAATTCATAATACTAGAGACTTGTAAAATTTCATCATTCATGTCTTCCTTGTAGCTACATATCCAAAATTTCATAGCATAATTAGTCACAAAATAATGATCATTGAAAGGATTCCTCTTTTTATTACCATGATCTAGCATTAAATATTCCAAGTTGGCTATTTCCATTTGGCCATCACCCACAATATGGTCTTCAAAAGTGGTATTCAACTCCCATGAGTGATCTATGTACCATAAACACTGTCTCATTGTAAAATGGTTATAATGCTCAACAAATCCCAGGTGATTCCATATGCTAGAACAATTTGAAACATGAAACCAAGAACTTCCATCCTCTAAACTACAAACTGTGCTTCTTACACTCACTTAATTTTGCAAGTCTTTCTTGATGACAATATTTTTGTATGTGCATGGAAAGAGGCAATAAATCTAAAAGTTGAAAATCTTTTCCATACCGTGTGCTACCAAATAAGAGTTTGTCCTTCTCTTGGGAATTGATTTTTGTGGAAACATCACTATGCTTCCACTACACTACTTTGAAGCTGAAAACATGTTTATCCACTTGCATTATGGTTTTTTCCAAGTTCCCTAGATCCCACAATATTATCTGTGAGATATTTAACAATTGGGAAGAATTATTTCCCTTCCATCATGTATCTCTTATTGCTGATTTGCAAATTTTTGGAACATTTGCAGTAATATCCTCAAAATTAAATTTAGTAACATGTAAATATTTATCTAAATCTCCTTCCATGAAAATATTCTCATTTATATGGATCTCTTTTGGAATAACCTCGCATACCTGAAATACTTCATGGGGAATATGGGGCTTCCTTATCTCTTCTTCTTAGCCCACAAGTTTTGGGTCTTCCTTAACCATGCACATTTTGTCCTTATTTTGTAAATTCATCCCTGGTTTACACATCATAAATTTGGTTTCCTCTGTCTTCTTTCCTTCCTCCCTACTTTCAAAAATATTTTCTTGACATTCAAAAACTTCATTTTTTAATAAATATGATCTTGAATAATCAAAGAGTTTTTATCTTATGTGTTTGATATGCATTATTTTGGTTTTTCCTCCTTCGTTTTCTTAGAGACATCCTATAACTCCATTTTCATCCGTTCTTCATGTTTTTTGGTATTTTCAACATTTTCAATAATAACTCCTTCCTTTCTTCTTTTCTTGAAGTAATCTTCAAATGATACTTCAAATTTTCCCTCTAAAAGGTATTCCTCAAAAGTTCTAAAAACCAATCCTTTATGCAAATCTTTCTTGGTGAGCTCTACATATTCATAAAATTTGAGGGCTACCTTTGCAATTATACATTTCATAAAATATTCATCAAACCATCCTAATACTTTGGAAGCTAATATATCATTTTCCAAACCCCTAGAAATAGATTTGTAGAAATCTCCCATGATCAGCTTTGTAGAACTTTGCAGGCTAGAAATATCTTAGCTTTGATACCACTGTAATATCCCTTGTAAAATATTTATATTATATTTAAAAACATTTAAACAATTTTGTTTCAAAGTTCCTGACAGGAGAAACTGGTGAACTTGAGTAAAACCAAATTACCACTGAAGCATGCCAAAATGGACTCAAAACTTTGCACTAATAAATGAGATGTATATTAATGTATGTTAAATGATATTTTTTAGCATATAAAATTTCCCAGAATTTCTGATAACATAAAAGAATATCTTCTATAGCATTCACAAATCTTAAACCCAAACAAGAGCTCAAATGTGCTTAATTTTATAGCTGCAACTTCACCTCAATTTCTTCAAAATGGATTACAAGTGTTTTTCTATAGAAAATACATGGAAAAAAATTCCATAACAGTAAAAAACATTTCCTTGAAGCTGCCCATAAATTATTATAACCCAAAAAGACAAACAACACAAAAAATTACAATCCTAAGGCCAACCGATAACATAAAAGGCATGGAATTTCTGCCCAACTTCTGACTAAGGTTTTGGAACATAAAATAGCTTCTCACAACATGAAATAACAGAAACATATATTTTATTACTTTTGATATTAAGCTAAAAAAAAAACCTAGAAATGCACTCACAACAAACCCTCACACAAACCCTTCCAAAATATTGAAATAAACTAGTAAATCTAACTCCAATCTGCACAATGGAAAAATTTGAATGAGATTTACCTTTGATGAACCTCGGACTCGCATCCTAAGCTAGCTTAGAAACCTACAAACTCTCGTTATTCAGTCTCCTTCTACATAGGATTTCCAGACTTTGAAGAATACAACACAAGGCTATGAAAAATTACAAGATAGAATCCAACAAACAAGTCAAAAATCACTATAAAAGGCACAATGTTCAAAAATCTCTTTTGGGTGCCAAAATCCCATGCCAAAGGAGAGGGAATCATTCAATTTAAGTTTTTTAATTGATTTTCCAAATATGCACCTCCACTTCCACCTCTCGAATAGAAATTTCCATTTAATCCATCTTTTTTATTTGAGTTCAAGAAGGCTAATAACTACCAATTTGAGCTTCTCTAAAACCCATGCCCTTTTTGGCTCCAATTATTTAAATTTCTACTTAATAATTTTTTATTAAAATCTGATTTAATTATTTCACCACAAAGGACATTATTTTCCCAATTTTTTAGCAAGACTTGGCTTACTATATTAGGATAATCAACCTTACTAAAAATAGAAACTATTATTTTTAGAAAAAATCTATTTTTTTAAAGGGACATGACAGTATACAATTCCCATCATGGTATACAAAACCCCTAGGTTAGTGAGGAAATCCATAGTTAGGGTTATTTTGTCAAATTTTTCTCATGTAAGCTTCATAAATTCTTCATTATTCATGGCCTTCAGTGCTAGCATAGGTTTAGTGGACAACAAACTAGTTACAACCTTGATAGCTTCCTTTGTGATTGGGTATGGTTGATCAATCAAAAAGATATCTTCATAGATCTGACTCAAATAAATTTTGATCCATTCATCTTCATAGAAAAATTTGGGGAAACCCTTCCACAAATCTAGTTGTTTTGCCTTTGTATTTGCATACTCTACCTTGAACTTAAAATCATCACCCAAGAGATGATTATTTTTGAACTCTTTGAGCTTTAGATGACTGTTCCCATTTAGTTGTGAGTGAATATAGATGTTGACATCTTTAGAATGAATCTCATTTATCTTAATGTGAGAAAATGTTCCCTCCTTGTCGATGCAATAGATATGTCTCGGTGTTTCTTAAATTTTGGCCTTGGTTTATCAACAACATCAATAAATATTAGTGTAACCATGATAATACTTTCTAATACTAGGTGTTTTAAAGAAAATATGAGAATTTCTTGTGAATACTACCATTAGGGTTTACACAAAAATTTACTAAAAACCTTCTTCACCTCCTTAGCTCTTACACACAATTGATATCATTTGAATGAGATCAAATTTGATTAGGTAGGGATAAAATATGCTTTGCACCTACCTTGGTTTATTCACATTAAATTCATTTTTTGCTTGACACAAGAAGCTTTTTACTATCCTAAGATATCAAAGAGATCCATGATAATTCACACTTTCACAAAGAGTGTATTCACTTTGGAACCTTGAGAAAAAATATCCATGTCACCATTAACCATTATGTTGAAGTTTTTGACATCTTATGATTTACAAGGGTTTGAGAAACTTGTTATTACAACTCCCCCCAAGCCAATACTTTCTTTTAGTTATTGGAGAATCCATCTGCACTAGGCAGAGGTACAAACCCATATTTTACTTCAATTTCTTCCTTATTTTTCCATACCTTGTTTTGCTGAGTAATTTCAATCTTCTTTTGAGGAGTAGAAGGTCTTACATTATTTCCCTTGCAGAACCTTGCAAAGTGTCTTGGTTTGTTGCAATTGTAGAAAGTGATATTAAGTTGCAAAGAATAGTCACTTCTCCTCACATTAGATCTATAATCAATATCCCTATGAATAAATTTGTTGAATGTGTAGCAATAACCATAGAAGGATTGAGAATTCATAGCATTATTCTTATTCACAAAACTATTCCTCATCACTTATGCATTCATTATCCTTACGACCAATTTTTTTGAAAGAATAACACTAGCCATTAAAGAATTAAGAACTCAAATCATTATACCTTGGAGGCCTAAATGACTTCTGACTCATATTTCTTCTACATTCAATAGCCTTATGCCCAAAACTATTGCAAAAATAATAACCTTGAAAATATTGATTGAACCTAGTAGGGGCATGTTGTCTAGTTGGTGGATGACCTCTGAATCCTTTTTGTCTCTAGAAAATAATGAATCCACCTTATTGATTGGTGTCTTGATTTATCTTTGCATCTCTAGAGGATTTCTCCTCCCTTATTTTATAATTTCCTTTTTCTTTGAATTTATCATATAAGTCTATAAATACATTCGTTATGGTACTTTTCCCTTTTTCAAAACCAAGAACAATTTTTTATTTTGACGGATTTTGAGAGTTAATCAACTCATTAATAATTTAAGAAACTCCTTTTAGTTTTAAACCCTTGTCAATTTTTCTCTTTATCTTTTTCTAGTTCTTTTCTCAAAGTGACAATCTCTTTGTCAATATTTGAGCATTTAACCTAATCATTGATCTTGGTATTCAATCAATCCTCAATCCTCTTGCCTTCTTCAACCTTAACTTTAAAATTAGAGATCGCATCTTCTACCTCCTTGAGTTTGGTCTCACATCCTTTACCTCCTTCTATTTGAGCTTTCAATTTTCCAATTTATTCTTTTGATTCTCTAGCTTGTGCCTTCAATTTGACAATTGACTCTTTTAATTTTTCAAGAATTCACTCATATTTTCTAAGATTAAGTGGTCTTTCTTCATCCAGAGTAGACTAGTGTTCTCCTTCAAAATCTACATCATAATCTACTAGATTGGTGTCCCAACCTTCAGGTTCCCTTAACTCTAGATCTGGTTCTAGAGAAAACATATCATTGATCATTTCTTTAGATCTTATGTGTTTAAGTGCAAGCTCTACCTTAGCTATTTAGGATTATCAAAGGAACTTGGATTTGATACCAATTGTTGAACACACCTTGATACTGAGAGGGGGCGTGATTAGTCTTTTCTTAATCTTCAACATAATTCCATTTGCAACTTAAACATCAAATCACATTAAATAAATAAGAATAGAAAGGAAAGCATGCACCACAAAAGGACACCAAGATTTTTATGTGGAAAACCCAATGAGAGAGAAACCATAGTGAGAGTAAACTCACAATATATGAAGCTAATTACTTACAAAAATTACAATATTGTTTTAAGGCTCACTACCTAAGGACTTGTAGGCTAAGGAACACAACCTTAGGGCAAGATACAAGGACCTACTGAAGGGACTTACTACTTGATAGAAGGATCCATGAAAATTACAATGAAAACATGAACATGAATTGCTATAGAAGAAGCACCTAAAATATATTTATTTTACTGTCCCTTTTACACACAATTACTCCATAATATTGACTTAATTCACTTCATATTCAACATAATACATAATCTATCCTCAATCAATTCAAAAATTATTTTTTTCTTCTATAAATAACCTATTTAACATCTCAAACCTAATTAGGTCAACTCCAAGATGACCTCTAGATGAAAAATATGATACTACATAGGTCAGCTCCAGACATATACATTATAAAGTGAAATAAGTTGTGGATTATAACAAATGGCATAACAAGGCCCAAAAACATCACAGAACATCATTCAAGGAAAAATTAACTAAGTAGGATCAACCACAAATGAATGAAACCATACTATCGACCCCAACAACATCAACACCACCAAGGAGAAATCAAAAAAATCATGTGGACCAAAATGTGAAAAATGTAGGTAATTAACAATATCCTTACAAACTTCTCTTGAAGAATCTTATCATCATATGTTGGAGCAAATGAATAAATCACTGAACATACAACAACAGAGTATCTCATATTGACTATGATACATCAACACTAAGGATATTACATTGCGGTTCACCAAAACATATAAAACATATATGGTTGAATCTATACTCCTCTCTGAACATATATCTAAGTCCTCACAACCATATCTATCACTTTGAAGTAATACAGAGCATTCTGGTGAACTTCTAAGACACATAATTCTACTTAGTGTAATTGGGAGAACAGTCACATCTAACTCATGAAATTTTGGAAAAACCATCTTTGCTAGCTACCAAACTTAACTTTAGAACCACACAACTAGAACATATAATGTAGAGGAATGTAGACTAAAAAAGGTTCACTGACTTAGAAAAATAAGTAGGTTTTTCCTTAGAAAACATGCTTCCAGTTAGTTTTGCTTATGTTGATCTTATGTCATCATCTGTTCCAAACCATCTCTCTCAAATCTTCCACTATCAATCTATCTCTAATCATTTCTCAGCCTCTTCAACTTCTCTACAAAATATTTATACAAACATTAACCTCAAATTGACATCAATGACAACACATATTTCCAACAACCATAACATTGTGAGAATTTTCCCTTACTTATTGTAGGTTGAATAGTTCTACTGATCTCACTTCTATGACTCCATTCTCTTCAATTTCTACACCCTTTAATAGTTGTAAGACTATAATTTCCATGGAAATTTTCCAAAGAACTTACTTTCCATACACTAGCTCATATGGAGATGTCTTGAAAATTTTCTTCAGTGTGAATTTGATCTGCCCAAAGTGTTATTCTTATTTTTTATGGCACTCTCTTTGACAGTCCGAACTAGCTCACTTAATCAACATTATTAGATTATTTTTGGTGGACTCAACTAGTCCATTTCCTTGGGGATAATAGTTGGATGCACTTTAAAGGAAGATGACATTCTTCAATATTAACTTTGGTATCTTATAACCTAATAATTATTTTGCATTGTCTAATATTATGGTTTTCGACATGCCAAATTTGGTAACCAATTCTTCTAGAAAATTGAGTATTATGTTCAAAATAAAATGGGACCAATCTAGAGACATATATACTTCAATCTTGGCAATAAAATCTCTCGACAAACAAAGTCCAAAGAAGGTAGGAATGTCTATTATCACAACCTCCTAAGGCACAATAATACTAGGGAAAGAGTACAAATTTAGAGGGAGATCTTTGATAATACGTATCGTTTGAATCTTCCTCCCATCAAATTGCATTATCCCCTTGTCTAGAGGATCATATTTTAATTTCAATAAATCAACAATTTTCTTTAGCATGACTAGGATGCTTGCATTGAAATAAATCATGGAGTTGTGTAGCAATATATTTGCCACAATAAAATTCAAAAAGAAATGGGCAGGTTTTAACTTACCTCTTATTTTGCATTTGTGAAAATTGTGGCTACATGAGCCTACATTCTTTTCTTTATCTCCTTGTTTTTGGTTAGGCCATGCTCTTGGACTATACCAGTTGGAACAATATTTTCTTAACCCTCCAAGGCTTCTCGCAATAGTGATTTTTGTTTAGGGATTACAAAAATATCCCATAAAGAGGTATAAGTTAGAGTTCTTTTAATTTTTTCCACCCCATTAAGTGAACCTGATGGTTGGACTTTGAGATGTTTTTCTTTATCCAAAACCACTTAACATTATTTTTGTAATGGTGGAAGTGTTTCTTGTTATCCTTGATTTCTCTCAAAAGTAGTCCTAGATCACAAATTAGCCTTTTGATTCTCTTCCAATTTATTTTAAGAGCGAGTGTAATAATTCGATTGAACTTGAGGAGCCTTTGATGAGTAATTATTATTAGTAAACATTGCATCTTCCCCCTCCATCCAAAATAAAAATGAATGATTAGAAGTAATTTCTCCTTCTTTCTCTAGTGACATACCCTACACTTGGGTCATTGAGATGGCATTTTAAACTCTTGGAGATTGATAACCATAAATAGTTGTATCAAGTGCAATCCCTTAACACCACTACTCTACTATCTTCTACTAAAGGTTTACGTAGGATAGTTTCAGGGTTTGTATGCATCATTACATGGGAAGCACCATTAGTTAGAATCATCTATTAAATAATTTTGGCCAACAATCAACTCTCTATTTTGATTTGGTGGCATGGTTTGTAATGGAGTAGGAATGATAGTGGTATGTTTTGAAGGTTGAGCTTGAAGATTTACCTTTTAACCTTATTGATATTGGTTATACTAATAGAAAGGCCTTCCACCTTGGTAATTCTTGTAGTGATTCTTTAAAGGAATATCTTGTTTCTTCTTCAGATTGTTAATTTCATTTGAAAAGATCCACAAGATACACTTCATGTCATTCATCTTCACTATGAGAAATGATGAGATAGATGTGCTTGTCTAGATGGAAGGATGCACATACATAGAAGGGGGAATTTGTGAAGTGATCAAAGCCTCTTCCTACGATTGCATTGATATTTCAAGGAACACAGGCAAGGGAGGTCGAGGTGGAATATTTATCACATCTATCAAATTATTATTTTCTCTTATAGAAAACTCATATGCATCTAGTAGCATTTTGCCTTCGAGGGATTGAATCACCACAACTAGCTCAGAATTGAAGGATTTAAGATAAAAACAATAGTCATACCTGTTGGTGGTTAGGCCACTACCGAAATCCTTTTCTAGGTTTTGTGGAACCTAGTATTAAAATCAGTGATGGCCTCTTATGGGGCCCTTTTGATAGTAATTATCTATTGGAGGAGGGATGAGCAATATACTTTTTCAGTGAATCTATTGAACAAACTATTGCTGAATTGATCCCATGTACCAGTTTGATTTAGTGGAAAATATAGGCACTAATCAAGGGCCTTCCCTTCAAAAGATGTGGTGAGAAATTTTAAGGCCACATTTTATTTTGTAACATGGTGTACAATGCATACATCTGCTAAATTTTGTAGATGTTTTATCAATGTCTTGAAATATTCTCCTGTGAACTTAGGAAGCACTTTAAGTGCATTGGAAAGACTCGGATCCCACACGACTAGAGGATTCAAGGGAATTAGAAATTTTTTTTTATTCCATGCTACAAAGTTCCTTGGTGTCCCTTGGTGTGCCATGTATGCACTTGAGCTTGTGTTTCTCCAATCCCAAAGGCTCTTTTTGATCCGGTGGATATTTTTAGTGAAATTGAAGTGTCTAATTTCTCTCCAGAATCAGCACCATCAGAAAGATCTCGGCGTCCTGATTTCAACGCAACTTGAACGGAGCGAAAAGGAGTCCGTTTGCGCAAGTTATAGCCAGTCAAACCTTGGGTCAAACTAGGATCAGAGGGCGTCCAAGAAGCGAAAAAAACGATGTCATCAAAAGTTATCAAAGTTCACATCATCGCGAAGAGCTCGTCAAGACAATTCTGACGTTGTTCGTTTCGTCGAAATCCGACATCGGAGGCTCAAGATACAGCTAGTCAAAGTTCGGTTGACTTGAAGGTACTGATGATGATGTCATCATGCTGACATGTCAGTCCGTACAGTACGGAAGCCAAATGGACGAATTCGGATGAAACACGTGGCAGATGAGTCAGATTGTATGAACCAATCATATCATGACACGTGTCCAGCCGTACAGTACAGGCATCCCAGGTGGCAGTCCAGTCATCGGACACGTGGTTGCATCATCAGTGCACAGTCAGCAGTGATGTGTCCACGACAGCGAATGGTAACCTGACACATGGCAATGAGTCAGCAATGTGGTCACAGCTTAGTCAGCGTAGAGGTGTCATCGTCAGCGAATGAAGTTATGACACGTGGCCTCTCTTCAATCCTTCGGCAGTCTGGATGTTTTGTTTGTTAAAAGGGTTGTTGGGGGATTCAAACCTCCAACCTCCCTCCACCAAACTTAGCCCGTAGCCATTCCACTGTATCCACGTCCGTTACTATTAATAGTACCAGTTTTGTTTTGTTATGATTTTGGTTGTAAACAATGGAAAGGGAACCGACGGTCGGGAGTGGAACCCGGGACCGCTGGGTTCCCAAAATGCTTTGTCACCGACGAGCCATTCGATGGCTTAGGTATATGTTTGGCATCGGTTTGTTTTATTTAATATTTTCAAAATCGATAGCTATAAAAATTAAAACAAACCCCCTAATTTGAAAAATAAAACAACTATAATCCTTTTAAAGGATTAAATCAAAACCACCTCGAAATTGTAAAAGCCCGAGAATGAGTAATTAGGGGCTTAAATTTTAAGGGGGTTATTTTTAAGAAGATTTTTATGTATTTGGAGAGATAAGGTGGATTTGAGAAATATTTTGTAAATCAATTGGTTAGTAACCAATTTGAGAAAATTCTTTGTATAAAAAGGGGTGTAAGGTGAGAGTGGAATCGAAGTTTTTTTTCAGGTGATGAAGTCTTGAAGCTATGGAGATAATCGAAAGAGAGGTCTTGTAGAGATTCCATTCTTGCACGTCAGAGCGTTGTTATGCTGCCGAAGTGCTTGGAGAATGATTGTGGTGCTTTGTAATTGATTTTGGAGTTAATCGGATCGGTCTCTCTATTGGAGTGGACCCGGAGACGTAGTCACGTTTGTGACGAACTCCGTAATCAAACACTGTTTGCACTTCTCTTCTTCTCTCTCTTTCTTTCTCTCATTTCCTTCCTTTCTGTTATAATCACCTTGTTATTACTTTCATTTTGTTATTTCCATAAGTTAATTTTGATTTAATTAAGTTGGAATAATCATTGTAAAAGCATTGTAAAAGTTAAGCATTTAAATACTGCAATCTAGTCTAGATCCTATACAGATCACTTTTCTGGGTTATAGTTACTAGAGGTGGTAGTAAAAAACCTAGATTATGTGTTGTCAATGACCTTGTGGGTATATGCAAGATCATAATGGAAAAAATATGCCCTTAAGTGGCAATAAAAGACAAAAAATCAGAGTTAGACAACTTGATGTAAAAATTTGAATAAGTTATCTATATTATTTCAAAAAAATGTAAAAAAAGAATCTATAGAAAATTGAATGTAGTTTCTAAACTACTAGAGCTTTATAAAAAAAAAAAAAACCTATTTGCTGAAAATTTAAAATTTCAATGCAGTAGTATTTAAATTTCAGGGTAAAAATAAGAAGTAGGTGTCTGTTTGACCACCCTAACCACAATAAAATGATAATATTTTATATATAAGTAGAGGACTCATGAGCCAATGTGATGCATATTTTTTTATTATTTTTTTCCAAGTAAATAATTAATTATGAATTTTTTATTACAAATTTTAAAAAATATAAAAGCTCATCTGTCTAACCACCTTAACTTGGTAAAAAATTCATAAAATTCATTTTTATTTTTTAATCCTATAGTATACAAAGCATAGAATGTGATGCATGTTTCAGATTCAAAAAATGTGATACCGTTTGAAAGTTATAGATGTTTTTCAATCAACCTATCAATTAGGACTTTATTTGTAATTCTAATAGAAAATGAATAATAATTATTTATTAAATTCAAAGTAAAGTATAATTTATATTGGTGGAAATTTGAGAATCTCCTCTAAAAACCCTTTTCGTTTCATCAGTTTTGGGTAAAAAAAAAGTCATCAACCACATGGGTCATCATATGGCTTACATATCGCCACTTGTTGGCCCATCATGATCCTGCACATACCCTTGTGATAGGCCTCTAGATTATGAACTATGATTTTTAATCAGGTGATTGTGGCTTCGAGTCCGATTGGGCATGCTAGAAAATAAATTGTTAATCTCTAAAATTGGCATTCAAGATAACAACCTCCTATGCGAAGTTTCAAAGATATGGGATTAAATTGTGGTTTGTGAAATGACGTTCAATATTTTAGAATATGACTCTTCATATTTGGGGGAGAAAAGGGAAGAGGAAAATATAGAAATAAAGCTAATTGAAACTACTCTAATGTGATATACATAAATGTAAATTTGGTTCACATATAGTGATGTATAATATAGTGTAACCTTATAAAATATTCAAAGAAATCTAAAAGAGCATAAGCATGATTCAAATTATATGATATGAACCTGAAGTTAAGAACTACAAAAGACAAATTTAGGAACAACAAAACATAATCAATTTCACCATATGAATAGAGAACACCACTTCCTTTTAATTTTTGGTGGCAAACAAATTTAAAAATCCATGAGAGCATAGTTTAAAATATTTAATCATTCCCATCAGGGGCACCTATTAAGGTTCGAATGAAAATAAAAAATTGTCAATTTCTATTAAAATGGTAAAACTATTACAATCATTCCTTTGAGCTCTCAAAAATTGTGAATCCCTAATGTAAGGAAAAACTTAAAAATAAATAGACCTTTCCTTTCTAGCCTAATGGAGGTTACAAGGCCATGAAAAGCCACCTAGGAGGCTTGGCGTGCTTCCTTATGATGAGGCTATTGCAACCGCCTAACTAAAAGAAGAGTGCTTCAATTGAAGCATGCAATGGGCATGATGCAAAAAATTACAATTTTGAAACACAATGTACCTTAATAAATATTTTTCCTTTATTGTCGAGGGGAAGGGAGCCGGCTAACTACTAGACAAAATTCACCTATGCACATAAAAAAAACACATAAAAGCATACATGGAAACATGCATAACATGATGGCATGATATAATGCGGGGCCCAATGCAAAAGTCATTGAGGCAAGCGAAAGTTAACGAAGATAAATGGAGGAAAAAAAGCGGGAGTTTTTTTTTACAAACAAACCGCACGATCCTCGTACACCCGTGGGCGTGGGCGTCGGTAGCTTGTCAAGATGTTAACCAACTCCATCCATATTCTTATTTTTTTCGTTTGGTTTTGTATAAAATTTAAATGAAATTTATTTTAAAAATAAGATTATATTTTATTTTATTTTTTATTAAATATATATTATATTTATTATTATTATTATTATTAAATTTCAATAATTAATTTTAAATTATAAAAATACTATAAATATTAATAAAATCAATAAAAATTTAAAATTTTATTTTAATGTAAAGTACATAAAATATTTAGTATAAAAAATATTTAAATTTTTGAAAAATGTTTCTATTAAATTAATTTAAATATTAAAATTTTCATCTTGTAACATATATTAATACTAATTTTTTTGATAAAAATAAGTTTAAAATTTAATATTTAATTTAATATTAAAATTTTCATATCTTCAATATATATTAATACTAATTATTTTGATAAAAATAAGTTTAAAATTTAATATTTAGTATAAAAATATTAAATTTAAAAAAAAAATTAAATTTATAGATTTTTTTTTTAATCTAAAATATTTAGTATAAAAATATTTAAATTTTAAAAAATTAAAAAACTTAAAGATTTATCTAAGTATTAAAGATTTACCTAACTCATTTTAAACTTACGTAAATCTTTAAATTTTAATCTTTAAATTTTACACTTAGGTCAAAGTTTAAATTTAAAGATCAAAATTTAAAAATTTACCTAAGTTTAAAATGAGTTAGGTAAATCTTTAATACTTAGCTAAATCATTAAATATTAATTTTTTAATTTTTTAATTTTCTTTTTTTAATTACTAAATATTCTACATTAAAATTAATCTTTAAAATGAATTAGTTAAATCTTTAAATTTTTTATTTTTTTAAATGTAAATATTTTTTATACTAAATATTAAATTTTAAACTTATTTTTATCAAAAAAATTTAGTATTAATATATATTAAAGATATGAAAATTTTAATATTTAAATTAATTTAATAAAAATATTTTTTTAAAATTTAAATATTTTTAATACTTAATATTTTATGTATTTTACATTAAAATAAAATTTTGAATTTTTATTAATTTTATTAATATTTAAAATATTTTTATAATTTTAAAATTATGATTAAAATCCACTTGTTGTTGCAAAACCATCTACACGTAAATACCCTAATGGTTAGTTACCCCTCAGCTCAATTTTTTTAGTTTTGTGTATACCCCACTTGCAAATCCTCCTCGACCTCTTCGCCCTTAAGCTTTGAACAAGCACAACAAACTAATTGATAACCGACATTGCATTTTCCAACCTTCAATTATATTGTCTATTTACTTTTTTATCATATGAAGAAAATGAGATATAATTTTTGCTCTAACTAATAATTGTGGTAATCAAAGAGTTGCTCTAAAATTTGAAGGTGGACTTCATTACATAACTGACAAGGGATAGTGTGTTTTCCAACATTGCAAATAATGAGCATTTTTTTGTTCCTTGTTGGAAAACACACTGTGCCTTATTAGTTATTTCCAATGTTGGAAAACACACTGTCCCCTGTTGGAAAACACACTGTCCCTTGTTAGTTATTTCCAATGTTGGAAAACACATTGTCCCCTATTGGAAAACACATTGTCCCTTGTTGGAACACACTAACTATCTCCTATTAGTTATCTCCAATGTTGGAAAATACACTATCCCCTGTTAGTTATTTCTACACATCTTACATTCTAATGCTGTCCCCTATTCACTTTTCTTACACAGGGGACAATGTGTTTTCCCACACTGCAAACAATGTGAGCATTTCTTTTTCCATCATATGAGGAAATTGAAACACATTTTTTACTCTAAGTAATAGTTGTGGTAAATTTTGAAAGTTCCTTTCATCACATTAGGAGGGATAGTGAGAGATGAGAGATAGAGAGAATTATTTCCAGTTGTATTTGTTCCATGGAATTCTTAAAGTTCAAGAATCTTTGACTTCATTTGTTCAAATCACTTATACAATCATCTCTCACTTTCTTGGCTTGCAAAAATTTTATGATCTAATTTACTTTGGTAGATGCTTCTTTTTAAGTGTTTTTAGAGAAAAATCCTTTTTCATTTCATACATTACAGTACCTTCTATCTCCAATTTTAAGAATCTTTCCATTTCATTCTCTACATGCAAATTCTTGTTGCACATTACATTATAATTCAAAATAATTTCTTGCACTTAAGAGATTATTCCTGCTCTTGAGAAGTTGAGGATGGAGCATGTGCATTATGTGCAATGGGAAAAAGAAAATGTAGAATTGGAGGTAAGCATGTACACTATGTGCAATGGGAAATAATTTGGTTATTGTTAGACACACCATCCTCTTTATCATCTTGATTTCTCTACTTAAAAAATATGCTAACCTCTATATGGTAATAATTTCCTCTATCCCTATCCTCATAATGGCTGTGTAATAGATGTACAAAGAGAGAGAAGCATCTAGAGGGGTACTCCTAGATTGTCATTTGAGTTACAAAAATTATACCTTATTGTCATTTGAGTTACA
The DNA here is from genome assembly GCA_007115665.2 of Sequoiadendron giganteum. Classification (NCBI taxonomy): domain Eukaryota; kingdom Viridiplantae; phylum Streptophyta; class Pinopsida; order Cupressales; family Cupressaceae; genus Sequoiadendron; species Sequoiadendron giganteum. The sequence continues at coordinate 296,070,518 of CM021101.1, forward strand.
AAATTATGATAAATTTGGTAAGAGAGAGATGGGGGAAAGAGGGACAATAATATCACCCATATCACTCAAATTTGGTAAGGGGGATAGGGAAGGAGGGAGTGAACAATAAAGGGAGGGGTAGATGGAAAGAGAGAGATGTGACCTAAAGAGGGTAAAACTGAGGGAGAGGAAGGTTAGGAGGGATAGTGAGAGATGAGAGATCGATAGAAGTATTTCCAATTGTATTTATTCCATGGAATTCTTAAGTTAAAGAATATTTGACTTCATTTTTTCAAATCCACTTACAGCATCATCTCTCATTTTCTTTTCTTGCAAAAATTAATATTTAATTATACAAAACCTCTTGACTTTATCTGCTTTTTTATTTCCATTTTCCCATTACACATACTACACACACACCTTTCTCAACTTCTCCAAAGAAGGAAGAATCTCTTTAGACAATACCTTATCTATCTAATTCACTTTGGTATGCTTCTTTTTAAGTTTTTTTAGAGTAGATTCATTTTTCATTTCATACATTATAGTATCTGCTACCTCCAATTCTATATTTCCATTATAAAGAGAGGTAGGGCAGGTGAGGTAGGTATAAAGAGAGTTAGGGAGAGAGGGAGGGAGAGAAGGGAGGAGGAGGGAGATAAGAAGTGGTAGGGTAGGAGGGATAAAAGGAGGGAGAGAAAGAGGGAAGGAGAGAGATAGGGATAGGTATAGAGAGTGGTAGGATTGGAGGGATAGAGGGAAGGAGGGAGATAGGGACTAGTAGGGTGGGAGGGGTAGGTATAGAGAGAGTTAGGGAGGGACGGAAGAGGGGTAGGTGGAGAGAGGTTGTGTGCATGTTTGTGAGGGAGATAGAGGGGGAAGGAGGGAGATAGGAAGTGGTAGGTGTGAGGGATAGACGGAGGGAGAGAAAGAGGGAAGGAGGGAGATTATAATTTGTAGGGTGGGAGGGATAGAAAGACCCAAAATGGACTTAGTAGGAGGGGGAGATGTGATGGTGGATTGTGGGAGATAGGCACCAAAGTGGATTTATGGATTTAATAATTAATAGCTTCTATATAAAGCTTTTGAATATTTCAAACTCTCATCCACATGCCTTATAACCACATTTCAGGAAACTTTTGAATGATTAATTACGATGATTGCATCAATTACATGGTAAAAGTGAGCCTTCTTAAATTATTCAATTAATCAATTAATCAATTATAGTTTAAATATGGATAGCATTAATAATTTATACTTTCATGCAATGGATTAATGCAATGATGATAGATGTTTGATTTAGGGTTTAGGATTTAAGGTTTAACCTAATGGATTAATGCAACAATGATGATGGATTAACCCAAAGAGAGACACAAAGATGTTGTTGAAAGACCTTATAATGAATAAATTGAACAAAGAGGAAGTAGTAGTTCATAATGAAATAAAAGAATAGATGAATATTAGATAGATGGATGGTGATATGGTAGATGTAGTGAAACAACCTTCATATGATCGTATTTTAGATGTGGAATAGAAGGAAATAGAGTATTTGAATGTTTCCAAAGAAAATGGAGTATTTATAGAAGACATAAAGGTTTCACAAGAGTTACAATGCTTATAAAGAGTCAATCAGATGAAAAATCCCAATAAATAAATTAGAGAGAGGTAAGTCATTGATCATGAAAAGAATTTTGTTAAATAGTGATGGTATCAATAAAGAGCTAGTACAAAGGATAAGTATCTTAGAAATATATACAAGAATAATATAAGTTTCTTTAGAATATCCAAATCAATTAAAAACCAACACAATTATAGAATAACATAAGGTACTGCTCAATGACCAATGTTTGTTAAAATTTAAGATAGGTACATATCATGAGGAAGTATTGCATCATGTTAAAGGATATATGTCATTTATTTTTGGGAATCGTAGCCATGGTAGTATGAGAATAAATTCATAAATTTGTATAAAGAGAATACTTGGACTATGATGGACATAAAGAAGCTATGGTTAAACTAGAGGAAATATCTTGAGACTATTCTATAGTGGTTCAACATGCACAATGATAATCCTATAAGTATTCCTTTACCAATATCCACTAAGTTGAGCCTACAAAAATGCCCTAAATATATGGAGTGAAGGACAGATCTTGGGAGTGGTAGGGTGGGAGGGATAGGTATAGAGAGAGAGAGGGATGGATGGTAGGTGGAGAGAGGTTGTGTGTGTGTGAGGGAGAGAAAGAGGAGGAAGGAGGGAGATAGGAAGTGGTAGGGTGGGAGGGATAGAGGGAGGGAGAGAAAGAGGGAAGGAGGGAGATAGGGAGTGGTAGGGTGGGAGGGATAGAGGGAGGGAGAGAAGGAGGGATATAAGGAGTGGTAGGTTGGGAGGGATAGGTATAGAGATAGTTAGGGAGGGAGGGGTAGGTGGAGAGAGGTTGTGTGTGTATGTGTTAGGGAGAGAGGAAGGGAGATACAGAGGAAAAGAGGGAAATAGGGAGTGGTAGGGTGGAGGGATAGAGGGGGGGAGAGGAAGGAAGGAGGGAGATAGGGAGTGGTGACAAATTTGGTTTTATATGATAAGAAAAAGGCAAAATTAGATAAAGGGAGAGAGAGGAAATAAGGGAGACCTGGAGAGATAGGTAGAGAGAGGTAAGGTTGAAGCAATAGAGGGAGAGGTAGGTAGAGAGATTGAGGAAAAGATGCAACACAAAAATTTCCTCATCTTCATTGCTCTTACCTGTTAACACACCTTACTATTCATTGTCATGATCTTCTAACTTTTTTTTTCATATCTTTTACTTGAATCTTTAGATCAGTTTCTCCCTCATCAACCCTTAGGATAGAAACATCCCTTTCTTGGATAGAGTTTTCAATGTCTTGAATACTTTTATGTAGCTTTGTAGCCACCTTTTCTTAGATTTGAGAGTTTCTTTACAATTAGAGAATGTAGATGTTTCTTTTAAAAAGTTCTTTACAATAATAGTCTACCTTTTTACATAAGGCTTTCATGTCTCCACCCAATTGATTCTCTCTTTTTGCACTTAGATCTAATTTTTCATTTTCCTTGTCATCTATTTCCAATTATATTTTTTCCATGGAATTCTTAAGTTCAAGAATATTTGAGTTCATTTGTTCAACTCCACTTATAGAATCATCTCTCACATTCTTTACTTGCACACATTCATATGCAATGCAAAACCTCTTGACTTTATCCACTCTTACATTTCCATTTTCCCATTGCACATACTACACATGCACCTTCCTCAACTTCTCAAGAGTGGGAAGAATCTCTTCAGTCAATACACTATCTATCTCATTCACTTTGGTTTGCTTCTTCATATTTATTTTCTCAGCTTCATGTCTTTTAGATTGCATCTTTCTCTCAATAGCCTTAAGCTCCTTTTATTTTGATGATAAAATCTTCTTCTTATCTTTTACTTCCTTTTCTAAGTGGTTAATTTTAGTTGTCTATTATTTTGCTATAATTTCAACACTTCCAACTATTTCTTTTGCATCTAAAAGTTGATCATGACACATTTTTCCTCATCCTTGCTACTCTTACCTATTAACATCTCGTAGATACAGTTTTGTTGATTCAAGTGTTTTTGGGTCCCTATGTCCCACAATCCACCAACACATCTCCCCCCTTCCATCTCTCTCTCCCTAGAGTATGTTGTTTTTGTCATTCATCATAGTGTAAGCATTCTCTTTATACAAATGTATGAATTTATTGATTTGGATATTCTATTTACATACTTATATTTAGTCTTGTATATATTTCTAAAGATACTTCTCCTTTGTACTAGTTCTTTATCAATACCCCTCTCTCCCTCTTTATTTAGAAATACATAAAATAAATTTTATTCATCTCAATTCCAGTCTTATGAATTAAAAAATGTATACCATTCTATGAATAAGTTAAGAGGCTTCCAAGGGTATACCACATGTGTTGGCCTATTAGGATTGGAATGTGTGCTAGAAATTAGAAAGTAGAAATTATTCAATGGTAGGAAATCTAAGATGTCTAGAAACACTTTGTAGCATGTTGTAGACACAATAATTCCACCATATTTGATCTTTAATCCTACATATTAACTCATCCTAGCCAATTCCCTATAACATCACCATGTTGACTAATTAATTTAATTACTTAATTAATTGCACCATGTTATAACATTATATTTCCAATGTATTTATCTTTAAGCCTCCCTTTCCTTAGCTTTGAGAGTGTCTTTATGATTAGAGAATGTAAATGTTTCTTTTAACAAGTTATTTACAATAATTTTCTACCTTTTTAGATAATAATTTCATGTCTCCACCCAACTAATTCATTTTTTCTATACTTAGATCTGATTTTACCTTTTCCTTATCATCTATTTCCAATTGTTTTTGTTCCATGGAATTCTTAAGTTCAAAAATCTTATCATCTAGGGAAAGTGCTACTATACCCTTTGATCCTTGAATTGCATCATCCCTCACAATAAGAGTATGAAAATACAACCCTTTACCCTTCATTATCATTGAAATTTTTTCTAGTAGGTGTGTGCTACCATTTTTCTATTAAAAATCATCCAACCATACCCAGAATATGTTGGTTTAAAGACAACTCCACATACCATTCATAATATTCAATCAAGCATATATGAGATACTATATCATGGAGCCTTGCATAATTGGATTGCATGGATTATGATTTTATTACAATTTTGGATTGGAAGGAGTGATGGAATAATAAGATCATGAAAAATAAGTTAGAAGATCATGAAAGGAATACCATAATAATTACATTCTTGGTGTGTACGAAACAAAAAAAAAGTTCATAAGGAAGTAACTGACAGGGTACATTGTGTTTTCCAACACTGCAAATAATGTGAGTATTCAAAAAGTTAAATATTTCATGTTTTGGAAATCCTACAAAGATCTTTCATTTATTTTTCCAATCCATATCATTAGCCACCCTTTCCAATAAACCTCCTCTTAACACTTGGTTATTTCCTCTTGATATCTCTCATCTATTGTGATCCCTTGATCTTTGAATTACACCATTCCTCACAACAAGAGTCTACAAATAGAAGCCTTTAAACCCTTCATTATCATAAATACATTTTCTAGTAGGTGTTTTCTACCATTTTTCTATTAAAAAATCATCCAACTATACCAAGATTATGTTGGTTTAAAGAGAAATCCACATTCCATTAGTAGTATTCAATCAAGCATCTAAGAGACCATATCAAATAGAGAAAGGGTGCACTCCATTTTAACCCTATCTAAGGAGCAAGGTTATTTAAAGTAAAATATATTGTCTATTTTCTTTATCTTTATCTTTATTTCCTTATTTCATTTTCTTGTCTTTAGAATAGAAAAATGAATATATTTTTATGGTAGTGAGCCCCAAAAGAAAATAAAATACCTTTGGTTCCTTGTGAAAATGTATGTACATGAAACTCATATGGTTGAATAGGTACAAGAATCATTTTTTTCCAAAATAAAGATTTGAAATTAAGATTATTTGGTTAATGGGATGGGAGATATGTAATGATTAGGATGGAAAGATGCATGGATAGTGAAAGGAATATGATGGATGAAAGATTCTTAGACTAATAAATTTTTATTAGCCTGAAATGAAACTAAAATTAGCCTAAAATTAGCCTAAAATGGTCGGAGAGGTAGAGAGAGGCGGTATGTGAGATAGAGAGAGAGAGGGGGAGAGGTAGAGAGGGGTAGGTATAGCGAGGGAGTTGTGGGTGGGAGGGATGGAGGGAGAGAGAGAGAGAGGGAAGGAGAGAGTGAGTGATAAAGAGGGGGTAGATGGAAAGATAGAGAGGGGGGGAAGATGAAAAAAGGGAGGGAGAAGAAGGCTAGGAGGAATAGTGAGAGAGAAGTGATAGAGAGAAGTATAGAGGAATGGGGGGAGGGAGAGGTCTAGTGAGGTAGCATGGGAGTGATAAAGGGAGAGAGGAAATAAGGGATACATGGAGAGGTGGGTAGAGAGATGTACGGTTAAAGTAATAGAGGGAGACGTAGGTAGAGTGAGGGGAGATAGGGAAAGTAGAGAAGGAAAGGGAGATATAAGTAGATAAAGGGGGGAAGTTGGGAAGGAGGGAGATGTAGGTAGAAAGAGAGGTGGGAAGGATGGATTAAGGGAAATGTAGGTAGAGAGGGAGAGGGTGAGTGGAGATAGAGAGGGAGGGAGGGAGAGAGAGAGGGAAAGAGGGAGGTGTAGGTAGAGAGGTAAGGGTGTGTATCAATGGCAATGCAAAAGTGGATAAATTAAAGAGGTTTTGTATTGTGTATCAATTTGTGCAAGAAAAGAAAGTGAGAGATGATTGTACAAGTGGAATTGAACAAATGAAGTCAAATATTCTTGAACATAATAGTTTCATGGAACAAATATGATTGGAAATAAATGATAAGGAAAAGGAAAAATTAGATCTAAGCACATAAAAGGAAATAGTTGGATGTGTTGAAACTATAGAAAAATAATAGAAGACTAAAATTAACCACTTAGAAAAGGAAGTAAAAGATAAGAATAATATTTTATCATCAAAATAAAAGGAGGTTCAGGTTGTTGAGAGGGAGTTGCAATCTAAAATACATGAAGTTGACAAAATAAAGACAACAATGTCCAAGGTGTTGCTTATGAAGAAGGGTGCATGTAGACATTAGAAAAAGAGTCTTTGCAAGAAATTGAGGTAGTTCAGAAGATGAAGACTAATATTAGGCACCTTGATTCTACATTATATATCTCACCTCTCTCTCTCCCTCTCTCAATCACACACATTCAACCTCTCTCCACCTACCCCTCAAATTATCCCTCCCTCCCTCCCTCTCTCTCTCCCTCTCTCTCCCTCTCTCTATGCATACCTCTCCCATCCCCTCTCTATATGTGTACCTCTATCCCTCCCACCTTAACACTACATATCTCTCTCATTCCTCTATTTATCTCTCCATTAGGTTAAACCTTAAACCCTAAACCCTAAACCTAACATATATCACCATTGCATTAATTCATTAGGTTAATTTTAGAATAGAATATAAATTTATTAATCTAAGGGAGAGAGAGGGGGATGTAGGGAGATAGGAAGTGGTAGGGTGGGAGTAATAAAGGGAGAGACAGAAAGAGGGAAGGAGTGAGATAGGGAGTTGTAGGGTGGGATGGATAGAGTGAGAGAAAAAGGCAAGGAGGGAGATAGGGAGTGGTAGGGTGGGAGGGAATTGAAGTAGAAATTGCAACATTGTTGCCATTGCAAAAGAAGTTTTCACATTTGAAATCTCAAGTAGAGTTGCATTCATAAGATCATTCTCTATTTCAAAATAGATTTGAGTAGAATGAGCACAATACATTGAAATAATAAAATTATATAGGAGAAGGCATCTTAAATTATATAGGAGAAGGAGGCACTAATGATGAAACAACCTTACTTCTCTCTCTCTCTATACAACGTTAATTCTATGATGAAGTTTGTTTCACCACATCTACCATATCATCCTCCATCTATCTAATATTCATCTATTATTTTATTTCGTTATGAACTACTACTTCCTATTTCTTCAATTTCTTCATTATAAGATCTTTCAACACCATCTTTATGTCTCTCTTTGGGTTAATCCATCATCATAGTTGCACTAATCCAGTAGGTTAAAGCTTAAACCATAAAACCTAAACCTAACATCTATCATCATTACATTAATCCATTGCATGAAACTATAAATGATCAATGTTATCCATATTTACACTATAATTGATTAATTGAACAATTGAAGGCTCACTTTTGCCATGTAATTGATGCAATAATCATAATTAATCATTCAAAATTTCCCTCAAATGTGTTTATAAGGCACGAGGATGAGAGTTTGAAATATTCAAATGCCTTATAAAAGCTATGAATTATTAAAGAAGAAAGTGATAGAGAAACTAGATTTTTTTTGAATAGTGATGGTATCGATAAAGAACTAATACAAAGGGGAAGTCTCTTTAGAAATATATACAAGACTAAAAATAAGTGTTATAAATTCAAACAATGGTAGTAAATATATTTTAGCACCAAAAGAGATGGTATAAATTCAAATAGTGTGTTTTCCAAAAGGGGATAGTGTGTTTTCGAATAGGAGACAGTGTGTTTTCCAATAGGGAAATAACTAAGAGGGGATAGTGTGTTTTCCAACATTATTTGTAGTGTTGGAAAACAAACTATCCCTTGTCAATTATTTTCATAAGGGACAGTGTGTTTTCCAACACTGTAAATAATGTTGGAAAACACATTGTCCCCTGTTAGTTATTTCCAATTAGTTATTTCCCTTATGGAAAACACAGTCATTTTTTTGTTCCTTATTAGAAAACAAACTGTGCCCTATTGGAAAACACACTATCCCCTTTTGGAAAACACATTGTCCCCTTTTGGAAAACACACTACAAACTATTGTGTGCTAGCAGCTACTCTTCCTGAGATCTCAACATTTTCAAAGTTCTCATTTTCCTCTCAAATATCAGGCAAGGCTTTATTTATATTGTGAATACTTTCAAGTGTGAAGTCCGCTTCCTCTATCAAAATTGGAGTGCCAACCTGCTAAGACATCCAAAATCCACATCAAATTTATATAATTGAATAAAAGGCTTTGAAACAAAGATTCATAATTGTAACCATAAGCTTTGAAATATGAAATATATAACATCTCCTCTAGTCATATAGACCACTTTATGAAGTATCTTCTCTAGTCATGCTACTCACTTTCTATTTATAAGTCTTCTCTCTACACCAATAAAAGAAACACAGTACCAAAAGGATCGAATAAACATGAATTATCATTTTGGAATTTGATATAGCCAGAATAGAAGATGGATAAATTGCAGCCAAGAATTGGAGGAAAGTTTCAATAATATTAAATTTCAAACATTAGCTTGAACTGATCAGATTGAGGACCAAGTGTGTAAGGCTTCATGGAACATGAACTTGTAAAATAGCCTAGTAAATAAATTTGGATTCATAGGACAAATAATATACTTTCCTTAAACACATGGGCATATAACCTATCTTATGACAATATCTTTCATATAGATGTGATGTGTTGCATCTAGTTCTATATTTCTATTTTCCCATTGCACATAGTGCACATGCTCCTTCCTCAAGTTCTCAAGAGTAGGAATAATCTCTTTAGTCAATAAATTATTTATCTCATTCACTTTGGTCTTCTTCTTTTCAAGTGATTTTAGAGTAGATTCCTTTTTCATTTCATACATTCTACTACCTTCTATGAAGGATAGGCTATGAAATCCCTAATAATTATATGAATCAATTTCTTATATTAAGCAACACACTTTGGTCTTCTTCTACATAATAAGAAAATGTTGGTTTTTGACATTGAGTAATTTCTTATATGAAGCAACATGTATAGTGTGAAGTGTGTACTATGAAGGATACCCTATGATATCCCTACTAATTATTTTCTATAAAACATTGGTCTCCTAAAATCTATTTCGGGTGCCTATTTCCCATAATACACCATCACATCTCTCCCTCCTACTAAGTCCATTTTGGGTCCTTCTATCCTTCCCACCCTACCAACTCATATCTCCCTCCTTCCCTCTTTCTCTCCCTCCCTCTATCCCTCCCACCCTATGACTTCTTATCTCCACCCTTCCCCCTCTCTCTCTCCCTCATACACACACAACCTCTCTTAACCTACCCCTCCTTTCCTCCCTCACTAACTCTCTATACCTATCCCTCCCACGCTACCACTCCCTATCTCTCTCCTTCCCTCTATCCCTCCCACCCTACCACTCTCTATACCTATCCCTATCTCTCTCCTTCCATATTTCTCTCCCTCCTATCCCTCCCACCCTACGACTTCCTATATACCTCCTTCCCTCTCTCTCTCTCTCCCTCCCTCTCCCCCTCCCTCGATTATGATCTAGTCATAACTACTTTAAAATCTAGGTCTTGGAAAAATAGTAAATGACATTCAAATAGTTTATCAAAGCACCATCCCTAAAAATAGGAAGCTTGGAAAACACACTGTCCCCTGTTGGAAAATACACAGTGTCATTTTTTTTCCTTGTTGGAAAACACACTATCATTTTTTTGTTCCCTATTGGAAAATACACTATCCCCTATTGGAAAACACACTGTTGGAAAACACATTGTCTTTGACAACGGGGGATAGTGTGTTTTCCAACATTGGAAATAACTAACAGGGGACAGTGTGTTTTCCAACATTGGAAATAACTAATAGGGGACAGTGTGTTTTCCAACAAGGAACAAAAAATGACACTGTGTGTTTTCCAACAAGGGACGGTGTGTTTTCCAACAAGGAACAAAAATATGACAGTGTGTTTTCCAAAAGGGAAATAACTAATTGGAAATAACTAACAGGGGACAATTTGTTTTCCAACATTACTTGTAGTGTTGGAAAAAAAATTGTCCCTTGTCAATTATTTCCACAAGGGACAATGTGTTTTTCAACACTGCAAATAATGTTGGAAAACACATTGTCCCCTGTTAGTTATTTCCTTGCTGGAAAACACACTGTTATTTTTTGTTCCCTAATTGGAAAACACATTTTCCCCTATTGGAAAACACACTGTCCCTTGTCAGTTATGTAATGAAGTCCACCTTAAAATTTTAGAACAACTATTTGGTACAGTAAAAATGGCATTTCACTTTTCTTCATTTGATTGAAACAAAAAAATGCTCACATTATTTGCAATGTTGGAAAACACACTATCCCTTGTCAATTATTTCCTTATGAAAAATGCTCACATTATTTCTAGTGTTGGAAAACATATTGTCCCTTGCCAATTATTTTCTTATGAAAAATGCTCACATTATTGCAGTGTTGGAAAACACACTGTCCCTTGTCAAATATTTCCTTATGAAAAGTTTTTGATTCATACACACCAACAATGTAATAAAGTCCACCTTAAAATTTTAGAACTATTTGGTACAATCAAAAAATTCATGGATCGTAGTCATAAATTATGGATCTGTTGGTAAACCAAAATGGACCCCAACATGAGTGATGAAAAGACACAAGCATTTATCATGGTGATATTTTTATGAATGTGATATGATTCTCTTTTTTTGCACTTAGATCTATTTTTTTCTTTTTCCTTATCATTTATTTCCAATTATATTTGTTCATGGAATTCTTAAGTTCAAGAGTCTTTGAAATCATTGTTTAACAAAACTCTTTTCATGATAAATGATAACGAAAAGGAAAAATTAGATCTAAGTGCAGAAAAAGAAATAGTTGGAAGTGTTGAAACTATAGCAAAACAATAGAAGACTAAAATTAACCACTTAGGAAGTGTGTACTATGTGCAGTAGGAAAATAGCAATGCAGAAGTGGATAAATTCAACATACTAGTCTTCCTTGTTGATTTACTAATGCTCCTCCCACCCTACCACTACCTATCTCCCTCCCTCACACACACAAACTCTCTCCACTTAGCCCTCCCTCTCTCCCTAAATCTCTCTATATCTATCTCTCTTAATTGGTTTATGAAACTTGAAACTGGTACATTATCTATCTCATTCACTTTTTTCTACATCTTTTGAAGTATTTTTAAAGTAGATTCCTTTTTCATTTCATTTATTCTAGTACTTGCACATAATAATTGCATGTTGGAAAATACAATGTCGGTTTCCATTATTTCATTTTACATGTTCAAAGTTAAACAATGGAGAGTATGGGGGGTTATAGTTTAGGGATACATAAAAATAACCAAATTGATACAACATACATGGTGACTACTATAATCCATACAAAGACCCTTATCTAGTTTCAAATCCAAATATTCTATACCCCTTATCTAAAATTATGTACCCTTTTAATCCATCTCCTACTTATAAAACTATTTTTCTCACATGACACATAATTTAAGTCAAGGATCTTGTATATCCCCTTAATCCATCCTCTTAGGAATAGAGGTATAGAGGGATAGAGGGATAGGGGGAGGGAGAGACATGAAGAGGTAGGTAAAGAGAGGTAAGGTTTAAGTAATAGAGGGATTTAGTTTTTTAGAGAAGATTCCTTTTTCATTTCATGTATTCTAATACTTGATGCCTCTAGTTTTTCATTTCTATTGGCACATTGAACATAGTGCACATGCTCGTTCCTCAACTTCTCAAGAGTAAGAATAATCTCTTAAGTCAATACATTATATATTATCATTCTTCTAAAACATTTTTCACCATCACCCTTTATCATACCAACCCAAAAACATTATCCTTATAGATCCTCCATCCTATAATCCATTTTGGGTGCCTATTTTCCACAATCAACCATCACATCTCCCCCTCACACTAATTCCATTTTGGTTGTTATATTTTTTTCTTGCACCTTACCTCTCTGTACCTACACGTCTCTCCCTCCCCCTTTCCATCTATCTACCTCCCTCTTTCCCTCTCTATCCCTCCCTCCCCCTCTCTCTCCCTCCTTCCCTCTCTCTATCTGCACTCACCCTCTCCCTCATGACCTACCTTTCCCTCAATCCATCCCACCCACCTCTCTTTCTACCTATCTCTCTATCCTTCCCAACTCCCCCCCTCTATCTATCTCTATCTCCTCTTCCCTCTCTACTTTCCCTATCTCCCATCACTCTCTCTACCTACCTATCCCTCTATTCCTTCAACCTTACCTCTCTTTACCTACCTCTCCATGTCTCTCCCTCCTCCTATCCCTCTATCCCTCTATACCTCTCTCCACCTATTGGAAGAGGAAGGTTAGGAAGGATGGTGAGAGAGGATTGATAGAGTGAAGTATAGAGGATTGTATTTATTCCATGGAATTCTTAAGTTCAATATGGAATTTTAGTTAATACATTTTTTTTACCAATGTTGTCCATATTTGCATTGTAAATGATTAATTGAATAAACTAAATAATGAACTAATGAAACTATAAATGATTAATGTTATCCATATTTACATGATAATCGATTAATTAAACAATTGAAGAAGGCTCTTTTTACCATGTAATTTATGCAATCATCGTAATTAATCATTCATAATTTTCCTCAAATGTGTTTATAAGGCATGTGGATGAGAGTTTGAAATATTCAAATACCTTAGTAAAGAAGAAAGTAATAGAGCAACTAGAGTTTTTCAAATAGTGATGGTATTGGAAAAGAACTAGTACAAAGGAGAAGTTTTTAAAATAGTGATGGTATTGATACACATTTTTGAATAGGTGCCAAATAATCTTGTTGAGTATTGCATATGTATATAATGTTTTTGGAGGATTTTAGCCCATGTAAGATACACAATTTTGCATAGGTACCAAATAATCTTGAATCCAAAAGCTTTATTTTGGATGGAAATGATTCTTGTACCTATTCAACTATTTGACCTACATACATTTTCACAAGGAACTAATGGTATTTTATTTTCTTTTGGGGATCTTTACCATGAAAAAATATTCATTCATTTTTATAGTCTTACTTTAGTTCAGGTTTATGTCCCATTCCATCCCTATGAAAGGTTGTTATTTATTTTATGTAATTCCTATCTCCCTCACTCCCTCTTTCTCTCCCTCTCTCTATCCCTCCCACCCTACCACTTCTTATCTCCATCCCTCCTTCCCTCCCTCCCTAACTCTCTCTATACCTATCCCTCCCACCCTACCACTCCCTATCTCCCTCCTTCCCTATATCCCTCCCACCCTACCACTCTCTATACATATCCCTATCTCTCTTCTTCCCTCCTTATCTCCCTCATATCCCTCCCACCCTACCAATTCCTATCTCCCTCCTTCCCTCTCTCTCTCCCTCCCTCTCTCCCTCCCTCTATTATGATCTAGTCATAAATACTTCCAAATCTAGATCTTGGTAAAATAGTTTATGACACTAAAATATTTTATGAAATCATCCATCCCTAAAGTATGTTTCTTTTTGTCCATCATAGTGTAAGTATTCTCTTTATACAAATGTATGATTTTATTCTTATACTACCATGACCAAGATTCCCAGAAATAAATGAAATATATCCTTTAACATGATGCAATACTTCCTCATGATATATACCTATCTTAAATTTTAACTTTATATTTGTAGTGTTGTAAAACACACTATCCCCTATCGTTTATTTCCTCATGAAAACACACTCCCTCTCTCTTTAAATATCTGACCTATTATCACACCATACCTTGCATGTATCTTTATTATAAAATCAATTTCCACCTTAAGGAAAGGATCGGCGGATAACTTGGTCATGAAAAGGAAGATCATTGTCTTTGAGAGAGTAAGTATACCTCTCCCATCCCCTCTCTATATGTGTACCTCTATCCTTCCCACCTTAACACTACATATCTCTCTCCTTCCTCTATTTCTCTCTCCATTAAATGCATACCTCTCCCATCCCCTCTCTATATGTGTACCTCTATCCCTCCCACCTTAACACTAAATATCTCTCTCCTTCCTCTATTTATCTCTCCATTAGGTTAAACCTTAAACCCTAAATCCTAAACCTAACATATATAATCATTGCATTAATTCATTAGGTTAATTTTAGGCTAATATAAATTTATTAATATAAGGGAGAGAGAGGGGGATGCACAAAGATAGGAGGTGGTACGGTAGGAGGGATAGAGGGAGGGATAGAAAGAGGGAAGGAGTGAGATATGGATTTGTAGGGTGGGAGGAATAGAGGGAGAGAAAGAGGCAAGGAAGGAGATAGGGAGTGGTAGGGTGGGAGGGAATTGAAGTAGAAATTGTAACATTGTTTCCATTGCAAAAGAAGTTTTCACATTTGAAATCTCAAGTAGAGTTGAAGTCCTAAGATCTTTCTCTATTTCAAAATAGAGCTTAGTAGAATGAGCACCATACATTGAAATATTGAATCAAATTCTATAGGAGAAGGGATCTTAAATAATATAGAAGAGGGAGGCACTAATGATAAATCAACCTTACTTCTCTCTCTCTCTCTATACAACCTTAATTCTATGATGAAGGTTGTTTGAATACATCTACCATATCATCCTCCATCTATCTAATATTCATCTATTATTTTATTTCATTATGAACTACTACTTCCTCTTTCTTCGATTTCTTCATTATAAGGTCTTTCAACACCATCTTTATGTCTCTCTTTGGGTTAATCCATAATCATCATTGAATAAATCCATTAGGTTAAACCTTAAACCATAAACCCTAAACCTAACATCTATCATCATTGCATTAATCCATTGCATGAAACTATAAATGATTAATGTTATCCATATTTACACTATAATCGATTAATTAAACAATTGAAGGCTCAATTCGACCATGCAATCATCATAATATACTATATTAGGGTGTATCATATTGTCCCCTGTCAATTACATACTTATAAATAGTTTATTGTTGCATACACACGAAGAACATAATGAAGACCGCCTTCAAATTTATAATAAATCTTTGGTACAGTAAAAATGGCATTTCACTTCTTCGATTGATTGGAACAAAAAAATGTTCACATTATTTGTATTTTTAGAAAACACACTATCTCTTGTCAATTATTTCCTTATGAAAAATTCTCAGATTATTTCCAATGTTGGAAAACACACTCTCCTATCAATTATTTCCTTATGAAAGATGCTCACATTATTGGAGTGTTAGAAAAAACACTGTCCCTTTTCAAATATTTCCTTATGATTTTTCTTTTTTTTTTACACACCAACAATGTAATGAAGTCCACCTTAAAATTTTAGAACAAGCGTTTGGTATAGTAAAACTAGAATTTTAATTTCTTCATTTGATCGAAACAAAAAAATGCTCACATTAATTGCAGTGTTTGAAAACACACTATCCCTTGTCAATTATTTCCTTATGAATTTGCAGTGTTGGAAAACACACTATCTCTTGTCAATTATTTCCTTATGAATTTGTAGTGTTGGAAAACACACTATCCCTTGTCAATTATTTCCTTATGAATTTGCAGTGTTGGAAAACACACTATCCCTTGTTAGTTATGTAATGAAGTTCACCTTCAAATTTTAGAACATTGGAAATAACTAACAAGGGATGGTGTGTTTTCCAACAGGAAACAAAAAAAATTCCCACATTATATGCAATGTTGGAAAACACATTATCCCTTGTCAATTATTTCCTTATGAATTTGTAGTGTTGGAAAATACACTGTCCCTTGTGTAGGAAAAATGTTCACGTTGTCTCCTATGTAGGAAAAGTGGACAGTAGACATCATTAGAATGTAAGATGTCTAGAAATAACTAACAGAGGATAGTGTGTTTTCCAACATTAGAAATAACTAATAGGGGACAATGTGTTTTCCAACATTGGAAATAACTAATAGGGGATAGTGTGTTTTCCAACATTAGAAATAACTAACAAAGGATAGTGTGTTTTTCACTTTCTTGATATGCTTGGAACAAAAATAATGCTCACATTGTTTGCAGTGTTGGAAAACACACTATCCCCTGTGTAGGAAAAGTGGATAAGGGACATCATTAGAATGCAATATGTCTAGAAATAACTAACAAGGGACAATGAATTTTCCAACATTAGAAATAACTAACAGGGGACAGTGTGTTTTCCAACAGGGGACACTATGTTTTCCAACATTGGAAATAACTAACAGGGGATAGTGTTTTTTTTCCAAATGGGGACAGTGTGTTTTCCAATAGGGAACACAAAATGCTCGCAATATTTGCAGTGTTGAAAACACACTATCCCTTTTCAATTATTTCCTTATGAATTTGTAGTGTTGGAAAACACACTGTCAGAACGAGGACAGTGTGTTTTCCAATAGGGAACAAAAAATGCTCACATTATTTCTAGTGTTGGAAAGCACACTATCCCTTATGAATTTGCAGTTCCAACATTAGAAATAACTAACAAGGGATAGTTTGTTTTCCAACATTGGAAATAACTAACAGGGGACAGTGTGTTTTCCAATAGGGAACAAAAAAAGCTCACATTATTTGCAATGTTGGAAAACACACTGTCCCTTGTCAATTTTATTTCCTTATAAACTTGTAGTATTAGAAAACACACTATTGAACAGTGTGTTTTCCAACTTTAGAAATAACTGAAAGGGGACAATATGTTTTCCAACATTGGAAATAACTAACAAGGGACAGTGTGTTTTCCAATAGGGAACAAAAAATGCTCACATTGTTTGCAATGTTGGAAAACACACTATCCCTTGTGTAGGAAAAGTGGATAGGGGACATTATTAGAATGTAAGATGTCTAGAAATAACTAATAGGGGACAATGTGTCATCACTATATTCTAATGATGTACCCCTTGTTCATATGATGATGACATTAATTTGGTAGATTAACACATAAAATTTGTGGCACATCTTTGGTCAATAATACAAATGTTATTGTCTACCTCTTACATATACTTTGTGTTAAAGTATACACATCTTATTAATACTTTAGGTGATTTGTAACCATCTAGGTATGTTTTGAGTGCATATTTGTATATTTTGAGGATGATGCATAAAACTAAAAATTATCGTTATCTTGTTAATCCAACATTTTAGAATTTCAATTTCTTCATAATACTTCGGATACTAGTGCATGGCATTGAGACTATCTCTATTTTTTCACCCTTGGTTTCATGTTGCTTTGGATTCTGATATAGGACAATAAGATTACCTACATCATAACATTTCTATGCTCTTTAGTGTTCTATTTGTCTATTTTCACCCATGTGCTTTCTTCTTTATGTTATGAACCTTTATTTCGACATATCTTTGTGTAAGATTGTTAGTTGTTATGTGGCACTTATTTTCTCTTTTATTTTTTTCCATTTAGTAGTTACACAATTTCAAATGCATACTTTCTTTTTAGTAATAGCACTATGAACTATCCTACAATTTCAAGTGCATAATTTGTTTTTAGTAATAGCACTACGAACTATCCTAAAATTTCAAGTGCATACTTTGTTTTTAGTAATAGCACTATGACCTATCTTATTATTTCAAGTGCATACTTTGTTTTTAGTAATAACAATACAAACTATCTTATAATTTCAAGTGCATACTTTTTTTTTTTAATAGCACTACAAAATATCTTATGTTAGATAGGGCACAATCAACCATATCGAAAAATTTAAGCAATTTTATTTTTTTAAATAAAAAAACATTTGGCCATCATGTGGTAAGATTCTTTAGGGAGAATATAAAATAGAGAGGGCAAAAGACATTTGATCTATTATTGAAGAGGATAATTTTTTTTACATGAAAATTTTATCTATTGATCACATCAATTTTACATAGTTCAGATGTAAAATCCTATGCTACATGGAAAGGTTATCATCCCCAAAAAAATTATACAGTTCAAGATCATAGAAATAAGGAATGTGTTCCTCTAAGAGGAAGACAAAAGCCTAAATGTCAGTTATCCATTCTCTACAATGAGATATTTTATGCATTTAGAATAATTTCAATAGTGACTACTCTTCCTAAGTGCTCAATGTTTTCAAAGCTCTCATTTTCCTCCCAAATCTCAAGAAAGGATTCCTTTATATTGTGATTTCTTTCAAGTGTGAAGTGTGCTTCCTTTGTCCGAATTGAAGTGTCAACCTATTAAGACATCCAAAAATGACATCAAATTTATATAACTGAATAAAATAACAATATTTTTTAAATTCATATCAAAGAATCTTACCAAATAGTATGCAAGACCACACATTTTCTTGTTGCTATATTTCTAGGACTATCATCAAAGAAAACATGCCAAGTAAAACAACAAACTTAATAAACTTTAAAAAAAATTCAAGATTTTAGTATTTCACTAATAAATAGAATTAATAGAATTAATTCAAGAATGAAGCCAAAATAAATCCTAACCTATTGACTTGTGCTCATCATTTGACAACTCCTGCTCTAAAGAGCCACCATGTGTATTTTTGTCTCCTGAGTTAATCAGCTTGAAGCCCTCTATCTTGTCACAACGCTTCTTGTGGTTCCTCCTATGATTGACACTTGGATGTGCATTAGGGTATGTCTACCCACATCGATGGAAAATACATACATCACAAAGATCTTTTGCATGATGGGTTTCAATCCCTAAAAATAATAGTGATAATATATTACAACCAATGTAAATTTTAGGTTGAAATATAGAAGACATAAATCAAACAAAGTGCCACATAACTAAGACAACAAACTAAAACCTAATGTTGATAGATTCATATTAACAACCTTTAGATGCTACAATTTAGGCATTGGAAAACATGAAAACCCACACTTGTCGGGGTTTACTCCTCATTGTGGGTGTTGCACATATATTAAGGGCTAATCCAAACATTCGAGTTATAGTGTTAGTAGCTGCATATCAGTAAACAAACCTAAATTAATCAAGATTAAGGTAAGAGACTACATACGTTGCTTTCATGTTAGTTTTTCAAATTAACCATAGATTTAAAATTTTAAAATCATAAAATAAAAAATAAACTAGCATACATTTATTAAATATTAATATATATAAAATATGTCGAGGTGCCTATTTTCATCGTTATGTAGAAAAACATAATGAAAGACATAATATATATCACCTTTATATTAGAAAAAAATCTTTAAAAAAAATTAAGCCACAAAACTTACAATATTTATATTTAACACAGAGGTTTTTGTTTTACTGAGTTATAATTTTGATCTACACACCCTTTGTCTATCAAGAAAGGAGTTCCAATCCTTTAAGACAAATAGATCCTCTGTCCCATGCTTTAATTCAATCAAATAATTATCACATTTTCCACCAATTAAAATTAGTCTATTGTGGAGTTTGTGGAACCAAAAAAATAATATCTACAGTAGGAAGGTCGAAGTTAGAAATGACCAAAACAGGTCAATAGAAATTTTTGAACAAAGAAATGTAATTGTTTTTAAGTTGAAGTTGTTGATTTCTTGGCTGATCCCAACTAATTTGAAATAATCTTTGGTGATTTATTTTGAGATGCCTCTCCTCATTTGCACTGTTAAGAAATTATTTGTAATTATTTTTAAGTTGAAGTTGCTGATTTCTTTTTCATTGGATTCATCGAAGGGTGGCTAGAAGCATCCTTGGGTATTTTCAGCTCTTGACTTATTATCCTAGTATGTAGTGATCATGTAAAATATTGTGTATTAGTTCTTTGTTTACACCTTGCTGCAGAACAAACATTATAGATTAAGAGACCTATCAAATTTGAAATACTCAGAACTAACTTAAGATCATTGCATGCCATATTGGTGTCATTTGTGACAAGGCCATATCTGATGGAATTGAAACTATTGTATAGGTGGATTTACTATAGGACCATTATATCATTTGACACTGCACATATGATCAATCAATGATCCTATCTGCTAAAAACACATGTATATTGCTTAGGTTCAAATAATTGCTAGATAACAACAAAATCTAAAAGAATAGCACATAATCACCACATAAAAGGGTATGTACGTTCAATTTTTTGTTATATTTCAAAATTTAAACAATGGAAACAAAGTATTAGCATTGAACCTCACTACATTCGCACTACCTCCCTTTCAGATTGCCCACTGTAAAGAAGATACTACCTTCAACATCTCCTTCCATAAAAAAAATTGGATCAAAGTACCGTGCCTGCAATTTCAATGACAAAGAATTTGCTCCAAATTGTTGATACACGAATGGAAGTGGAGACGATCTTGAATTTCCACGGATAGAAACTCATTATATGTTTTTTTTTTCCATCTAAAAAACAAAATAATGGGGCGACCACAAGGCCTCTTTCAAAACGACAGCATAAAAATAAATTCATCCTCTTTCCTCTGTAACAGCCATAAATAAAATGACATAAAAGTTCAGTATTAAAATAAATTATTCACCTGTATTTCCATTTGAGTTCAAGCACAACAACAGGTAAAGAGAAGTAAATATGCTTGTGCAATATCATGAAGTTTCTTTAACTTGCAAGAACAAGAAGAGAGGTAAAAAAACATTGAAATTAGGGTTTTTAGATTCAAAAGAATTTAATAGAAAAAAACGAAATAAAAAAACAGTGAAGTGGCTCGACCTTCAACGGAATTGTAGAGGAGATCCATGGCTGCCAGCCCTCTTTCACATATCTCATTATTGTTAAAAGAAAAATTGACACAAAAAGTGAGAATGGATAAAAACTAAAACACAATATAAGCATGGTGACAGATTTTAAGATCTTAGATTGAGCCAATATAAGTTGTTATTTGTCCTCTGATATGCCCTGCAAGAAGCTACTTCGATGGGAAGACTGCAGAATGATAGATCTGGATAAAACAACAAAATGCAGAGTAAACTTTAAATCATTCAACATTCGTATATGCATATATATACTCATTAGCTACAAACGATAATGAAGGGTTGATATTATGGTTTGACTGGCAAATAAACTCTCCATCGCAGTCCGCCATCAAACCTGCAAAATCAACGATCAGCAACACAAAAATGATTTGCATATGCGTGGCTGCAAAACAAATGAAATTTTCTTTTAAAACTCCCACTCTTCAATCATCCCGCCCACTTTTAAATTCTGCTAGTTTTTCAAAATCTGTATGTAAAATCCGTCCACTGTTGTTGTCAGCTCCGTTTTGTCCGTCTGTCTCCGTCTCCGTCCACCGTCAAGTCTTTCCGTCATGCAATTTTGTCCAGCGCTCGGATGGGAGATGGGAGGCTATGTTATAATATCACATACATAGGTGAATTTTGTCTACGAGTTAGCTTTCGCCGAAGGGAAGCAGATAACATGTGTCCGGCTCCAAACCGCTCTTGTGGTTTTTGTTGGATGTGGGGCCCAATAGTTACAACTAATTGTGCAACTCAAACTTCTGACAAGAAAAAACCTCACCCTAAAAAAGTGCCATGATGCCACATAGACAAATGAACCTCCACTAAAGCTAACCTTGCTTGTGGGTCCCTTTTATTGTATTGGCCAATGGCATAAATTTTAAAATGAAAGAACCTTCCTTGCTCTTAAAAGAGCCATGACTTGCTACGTGGAAACTCTACTCTTTCTCCATGTTTGTTCATACTATGGGCCCCTTTTATTTTTACAACCAATAGTGCAATCCAAGATTGAATCGAGCTTGAACAACTCTTATATGAGTGTCATTAAGCCAGGTGGCATGCTGAGGGATGTGCCTTGCCTAAAAGCTCTTTTAACTTCTACCTTTGTCAATGACACGTGAAGCAACCACATGGCTCGTTGGCATTGCTTCTAAAGTCACTAGGGCTTCTAAAATGGGGAATGAGAGTAGAATTAACATGTGACACCCTCTATAAATACTTTACTTAGCCACAATTTAAAAAGGAATCTTCTGCAATATTTGCAAGCCGATCATAAAATAAAACCTATCCGATCATTGAAATCTCTCTACAACCTACTTCCATGATTCCTCAGGATCAAACATAACAAAAATTTGGATCTAATCCACAATATAAATACCATCAACTTTCACATCATAGATTCAAATAACTAATAAAATTTGATTTTTCAAGCTAAAAGATTCATATGACCAATTTACAAGATTAAATTCACTTTTAAAAAATCAATTTAAAAAAAAAAGAAAACCCAAAACAAGATATAATCAATATAATAATTTAACATCATCCAATAAAATTTTGAATAAACCATATAATAACAAATTATAAAACAAATTTTTAAATTGCACATTAAATTTCAAACTAAACACATTTATTTATTTAATTATAAAAATATTTCTTAAATGTAACTATCTCAACTCAAACTATTATTCTTTAATTTAGTGCTTATCCCTAAATATTTTATTTTATGTAAGGTTGTATTATTCCCCTAACTCCTACTCTTTGTCCGTAACCCTCCATTACGTGGCTGCTATGCTGAGGATCTTCTAGATTTCCATAAACAAATTATAGCCATCAATCCAACGGTGCAAAATGACTGTTGAAGTATCTCCATTATTTTAATATTGTAGTTTAAACGTTGATGATTGCAGCTTCCACTATATTAAGTATATATTCCTTGCTATGATTGAATTATATATTACTTTTAAAGGACAAAAACACTATGTTTCTTCACTTAACTTCTCAGATTTATTCCACAAGACAAAACAAATAGATTCCATGTCAATTATGATTTTGGAATAGTTAAGCACCATCTAAATGAATAATAATTTTAAGATGTGTATTTCTATTCTGGCAGTTTAAAATAATTATAATGTTCTATAAGGGTTTGATTATGTAGTTTGACTCATTTATTTATTGGCTTTTTCAAATAATCAATTAGTTATTTCAATTTATGATTTATTGTTGTGTTTGTTGGATGTATCTTTTATTGAGGAAAGTAAGTTAACAAAAAAATTTACACTAAAACCAAATTTATTGGCTGTTATGGATATCAGCATTTGATTTTTTAAAATTTATTTAAAATATAAAACATTAAGATAAAATAGATGAAGTTAGAAATTTGTTTTTAGTATTGTATTTTTAAAGTTCATCTTATTTTGTTTTGGAATGGTAGTATATTAATATTTTATTGGAGAGAATTTGTGGATTTTTAATATATTTATGGAAAATCAAATTAAATTATGCATAGAATGTAGATAAATACTTCAAAAAAAAGTTAAAATTAATATATTTATGTAATGCTTCTAATATTCTTATTAAATATTTTATTAAACTAAAAAATGATTAAAAAGTAAAAGGACAATCATTGTAGTGTAAAAGGATAGTTGTAAAAAAAGACAATTTTAAAAGTTCTTGACAAAAGAAAAGAGTAATGGTTAGAAGTGTAGTGTAACAAAAAATATATCAACATAGATTTAAAGAGAAAAACTACCAAAATGTCAAACAAGTAAGCTAGGAAAAAAAATAGCCAAACACCAAATATCATATCAACTAAATCAAATTAGGAAAGGAAAAAAATTATCCAAACACCAAATACCATATCAACTAAGTCAAACCAAGATTAACCAATATAAGATCACATATAAAACTAGGGGAATAATCTATTAGAATCAATATCAAATAATGAAAAATATGAAATAAAAAATTTTAATATCTATCAAATATAAATGATGAAGATGTCAATTGTACTTTTGAAAATAAACTTTAATTTTAAAATTTTAAAAAACTCAATTATCAAGCATCCATACAAAATAATGACTCATAACATAGATTCTAAATCCACTTAATTAAAAACTAAAATAAAAATATTATAATAATACATCCAATATAAACCTAACTATAATTTAGAAGATAGATACTTAACCTGAAATTGAAATCTCAAATGAACCAATATAAAAATTCATAAAGAATAAAAAAATTAAGATTTTTTAGAAAAAAAAAAAAACCTAAATAAAAATATTGAAATCCCACATGTAAACTCATGAACAATACACTCCAAATACCACCTTTTGTACACTATATATCATGTAGATACAATGATAATTAAATGAGGATATTAGCTTTTCTTTCCATAAAGATATCTCATGGAAAATTAAATGAGCAAGTCAACCAATGAGTTTATTACTTTCATGATAGATATGAACCATTTAAAAATTCTTACATTTGTAAACAAGGTAAACTATTTAAAAAATAAAAAATTTATGTTGTGAATGGATGGATTTGTAAAATATTAAGTGATTAGTTATTGATTGATAATTAATCTTTATATTTTCATAAATCTATTAGTATTGAAATTTGAGAAATGAGTTTTAAATTCAATAATCATATTCATAATCATAGAGATGATCACCATCTTTAAATATTTTTAATAAATTTTTGATATAACATTGAAATTAAATATAATTTATCATTTTGAGAGGACATTATATAGCATTATTTTAATTCTTTTTTCTTCTTGACACAACTCCTTAAAAAATTAAATATATTATTTATCTTAGTCAAATAATATTAATTATTATTTTTTAAACTAACCACTAAAAAAAATGAATAAGGACAAATAATTTTCTTTCCAATGTTTATCAAGTACATCTTTAACTCTATTTCAAAAATTGTATTATTTTATTATATTCATAACTTCCAAAAATGTGATACTAGGAGCCATCATCCATAAATCTCATATATAATTAAGACTTGTAGGAGGATCCCAATAAATCAATTTCTTACATAAGAAAGAATAATATAGAGAATAGAGAAGTTTAAAAAAAATCAATTGAAAAGGATCCAAATTATTTTAGCATAATTGAATATAAATTAATAATCATTATTTTCTTCTAGTGTCAAACAAAGATGCCATTACTTGGACCAATAAATCTTATTTTTTTGTATTTGATCCCTTTCAAGAATCTTCTAATGACAAGTCAATCATAGAAACACCTTAGTATTAGCCATTCTTTTTCTCTACATGTCATGTCCGAAGGAAAGGGATTATATTTGAGTTAACATTAAAAGTAGAAATTTATAATATCTATAGTGTAAGAAATTCTATACTTTTACAATTTCATCTTATGTTTGGGTCCCTTAATTTATTGGACTTAATTAAGATTTTAATTTTTAAAATTATGTATTCCAAAACCTTATTCTTATCGTTTCCCAAAAGAGAACCAACATTAAATAAATACATTTAATTATTAAATTATCATGGGTTATGAGTGTCCTAGAAATTTATGCCAATACCTATTCGCCCATGAGCCAATGGGTAACCTTTATGGGCCAAGAACCAATTTAAAATATGTTTTTGGTGGCCTTTTAAAGATCAAAATTCAAATTGTAAGTGTTAGCTTTTGGAATCTTTTTTTGGGGAAATTAGATAAATTCCTATAAATACATATTTATTTTATCATTTGAAATCTAAGAACACACATGAACAAGCTATAGGTGAACATTCAAGATAAAATATTATTGTCAAGAGCATTCAAGAGTAGAATTATTATTCATTTATAGTAGCAATCAGAATCCTAATATCATGCCAAATTTATGCATGTTCATGTTGTGAAGGATAAAAAGAATTGCAAGTCTTCATACATTCAAACATTTAAGTATCCAAATCAATTAAGAAAGCAAGATCCAATTCCTTTAAAGATATGTGTATGAATTTAGTCCTTCAAGGAATGCATTGAAGGGTGGTGAGTTGCAACAAGTGTTCATTCATCATTTCCTTCCTTTCCATTATATTTTTATCAAGGTTTAATTACCAAACAAGGTTCCATTATATCTTGAAGAGAAATTTTTCATTGTTCTATTTATTGTCATCAAAGTTGTCAAGACATGGAAACTAAGTTGAAAAACCTATTTTATTCATTCTGATAAGTTTGCAAGCAAAAATAAGCATCTTAGATTGGGCACAAAAGGACTACAAAAATAATTTCTAGAAGCCCTACTTAAGACCCATTCTCCTAGGGGTGAAATTGTCCCTTTGCACATATCAAAATCAACTTTTAGTGATAGGTACATACCCTTAAATACCTCCCAAATCTTCCTATAAATTGTTGTTACAGTTTGTGTATTTTTAGGAATATGCATTTTTCATATTAGGTCATATATTTCATTTAATTAATCATTTTGAAATAATTTCCTAATCATTATCATCCCTTGTCCTCAAATAATCTCAACTAACTCAGATCTGATTGACTCACCATTGAGGTTGAAAGTCTCTTGGTATTGTAGTTGTTGAGATTCTTAATGAAATACCTTGGGAGAAGGACCATTAAATCCTAAATTCCTTTCATCCAAAGGGATTAGGGTTTAACACCCCCTTTTCCAACCATTTAATTTTGGTGAACCTAAAATTTGACATCATACCTTTTCTAATTTAAAAGTCTTTCACACCCTAGATCTAAATTTTACATCATTGTTTTGCATTTTTTATTTAGGGTTACATTTTCTATGTTTACATCATTAAAATTCACAAAAATAACAAAATATTACATACATTTTTCATCATTATTTGTATTATTTTATGTTTCAATTATTATATCAGAACTTCATTCAAATTGTCACTTTTGTTTACACATTTTCAGTCATTTGCACTTGCATTTCATAAGAAAATTCTAAAAAAGATACTCACAATAGAATCATTTTGAAACCAAAAACAAAAATCATAAACAATAGTTCATAGACACTCATATTTTGATTTTTCAAAACCCTGTACAAAGATTCATTCACCCCTGGTGACCCTATGTTTGTACAAGTGATTTTGCAAAAAAAATCACATATTTTTGTCTTTGTCCTCTTAAATTCACTATACTTGTAGATCGTGGTTACAATTTTAAAAATTGCATATTCTGAAGCATTTTATATTTAATTCATTTGGTCAAAATAAAGTGCATTGTTTAGAATCTAAATTTGTGTTGAAAAGTCTTAATTTTTAGGTCTCTTAATCTTAAATTAGTCAATTATCATATTTCAAATCTAAAATTTGCATTAAAAATTCATTCAAACATATCTCATATACTTGCATTTTGCATCAAATTGGAATACATTTTGTACCTTAGAAAATAAGAACATGTTTCCTTTTTAAGCATATGATTTTCATAGGTTATCACATAGTTTGTATGATTGTAATCTCCTTACATCTAAGCACAACCTAAGGAAAATAATTGAAACCATTGACATGCATATTAATCACCCTCCTAATCTCTCTTCCATTTGTAAGAAATTTATAGTGAAAAAGAAGGAAATTATGGACAATTATGCCAACCATAATTTTTATTCTCCCAGTACCTCTCTTCTTTGTGAAGGTACCATGGATTTAGAAGACCCAACCATCAAGTGTCATGAAAATATTGTTTGTACTTCTCCTAAAACTTCCCCTACTTGGAAAGATATTATGGCACAAGAAGATGATATCATTGACACATTTCTAATATCACTTTTCCTAAAATTCTTTCGTTTCCCAATCCCTCTCCCATTTGTGAAGATGATTTTATACAAGAGGATACAACCATGGATAATCACAACAACCATATCTCTCTTATTGGTGATAGAGATATCTTGGTGCTCAAAGATCCAATAATTGAGCATCATGAGAATATTTTTTGTCTCCCTCTCCCCACCTCTCTAATTTGGGAAGCATCATTGGGAAAGAGGATGAAATCATTGATAAAATTATTCCAAAAGATAGTAAGAGGGCTTGCTTAGATGAAGATGATAAGGTCACCTTAGATATTCCACCTCCAAACCAAACCATTGCTCAATCAAGTAACAAGCATATAAGCCTAAAGTTGATGATCCCTTTAAAAATATGCATCACCTATTATATCAATCCAAACTTGAGCATGATTTGTGCACACATTTACGCACATGGTTAATTAAATTACCACCTATACCTAAAAAAACCTAATGAACAAAAGGATATCAATGAACCTTATTGTGTATATCTTAGAATTCTTGGGCATCTTATTGATGATTGTCATGCTTTAAAGAAGGTATTGAAATCATTTAATCCTTTTGAAAATCAATATGATCATATAATCAACTAACAATTGTTTCCTTTTCTCCTTGCCATGTGATAGTTGTAGAATTATAGCATGCTCACTACCACATATATTTAACTTTATGTATAATTATTTTTTGTATTGCAAGGAGTAGCATATAATAATTTCTCTTGGCTGACCCTTTTCCTACAATTGGGGGGCAAGGGGTTAGGTAGCCTTGTCCTAGGTGTTTTTTATTGAGATCCCTATCTATATCCTTAAAATATGTGTGGCGAGTACACTAATATTTTAAGGGGGGTTCATATAGTCCACTGACTATTGTTTGCATGTTCCCTTCTTAGTGATGATGGCTCACATCTCCTATAAAGTGTGACCATGTTGATGAAATTATGGTCTTCTTAATTCACGTGATGTTTCTTCTTTGTGTTAATATTAGATTTGATGTCCCATAAAAGTGTGACCTTTCTTGACATATGATATTCCTCTTGGTGGTAATGCTAGGGTCCTCTCTTGGTGGTGATGACAAGTGTGATATTACCTAAGGTGTGACCTTTCATGCATTAAGTAAAAATCCTTCGATTATTTTTGTTTACCTTGTCATAATCATGGCCATCGAGCATAATATAACTTTTTTTCTAGTGGTGTCATTGGGGGCTCACCTAGTGAAAGGGTATGTGTAGGATCATGATGGGCCAAAAAATGGCAATATGTAAGTGATATGATGGCCCATGTGGCTGACGATTTTTTTATTATCTAAAATTGATGAAATCAAAAGGGTTTTTAAAGGAGATTCTCAACTTTCCACCAATATAAATTATTCTTTACTTTAAAATTAATAAATTATTATTATTTATTTTCTATTTGAATTATGACTAAAGTCCTGATTGATAGGCTAATTGAAAAAAATCTATACTTTCAAACGGTATCAATTTTTTTGAATCTGAAACATGTGTCACATTTTATGATTCACATACTATAGGATTATAAAAATAAATTGAATTTCATGATTTTTTGACCAAGTCAAGGTGGTTAGACATACAAGTTTCTCTATTTTTTTAAAGTTGTAATAAAAAATCATTATTAATTATTTACTTGGAAAAACATTACAATAAAATATGCATCACATCGGGACATGAGTCCTCTACTTATATCTAAAATATTATCATTTTATTATGGTTATGGTGGTCAGACAAACACCTACTTCTAATTTTTTCCTTGAAATTTAAGTACTGTTGCATTGAAATTTCAAATTTTCACCAAATAGATTTTATTTTTTAAATAAACGTAGTAGTTTAGAAACTACATTCAATTTTATATAGATTCTATTCTTACATATATTTGAAATAATATAGATAATATATTCAAATTTTTACGTCAAGTTGCCTAACTCCGATTTTCTGAATTTTCATCACCACTTAAGGGCCTATTTTTTGCATGATGATCCTCCACATACCCGAAAGGCATATTTCACTAGCCCTTGTGAGCATATTTTTTTGGAAAAACAACATAGGCATGCTAGTCCATATTTTTATTTTTGTCTTTGGGGCTCACTTAGTGAAAGGTGGATTTCACTAGCCCTTGTGAGCATACTTTTTGGAAAAACAACATAGGCATGCTAGTCTATTGGATATTGTTGTTGCATTGTTGATATGTGGTTGTCATTGATGTAACCACTATTAGCATTGGTGATTCTAAAGGATGTATATGTCAAGGATATTGAGAAAATTGTAAAAAAAAAATATTGCAAGCAACTAGTGAAGCTGAGAAGGTCAGAATATTGGATATTTTTGTACGTTGAAGATATGAAGGTACGCATCAAAGGGTTTGTTCTTGAGCCTTTCTAGTATGTTTTCTGAAAGTTTCAAAGGTTCACATCAAGATTTATGGAAGTTATGAAGATATGTGTTCCTACAGTTATTATGTTTCTATAGATGGTATTCTTGGATGAAGAGGATGAAATTATTGTAATTTCAGTCGTTGTGCATGTACTTGTGACATTCATGGATGAGTCTAGATCATGCTCTATACTTGTTGTATGTTCGCATTGAACAGAGTGTTCGTGATTGAATATTTTTTATTGTATGATTGAATTTTTCATGTTCTTGGCCAACATGATGGTGGTAGCATGTTGCAGATCTTTATGGATTGATATTTTATTGTTTGGCATGTTCTAAGGTTTTTGTTTGGGTCCTCACTATGTTGTTACCGACTTGTATTGGTGCACATTAAGATTTATTCATGTATTGAGGCTGACAGTTGTAATTCATTATTTATTTGTGGCTAATAGAGTAGTTGATGTAAATCCTTGTGGCGGATATATAAGAGCGATTGTTTACTCATTTTGAAGTGTGCTCAAGGTATGCTCAGTGTGTGCAAGTAATGTACATGTGCGAATAAAGGTCAAATAATTCAAGAGCATAGGAGAGTGTGAAAGAGATTGAGCAGAGTGTGGAAGAGTGTTTAAATTTTTTTTGTGCCTAACCGAAACTATAATCAGGCTTTTGTAGAAGCCATTACTTCAGTTCAAACTCATCAGATGGACTTAATCTGCTTATTGTATATAAGGAAATGAGCCTTCCTTTGAGCAGTGTTCTTGAGGCAGTGTGTCTGAATGCAAGTGCATTCCCTTTTTATTCTTCATTATACTTCTAACAGGGTATAATCTTGTGGACTAACATCCACTGTGGTTTTTCCCCTGACAAGGTTTCCAAATATAAAATCCTAGTGTTCATGTGTCTCTGATGTGTTACTGATTGATGCTTGCACTATTAATTATCAGATCTAAGATTTAAGGTTGATTAAAGTTGAATAAGTTTGATTTTGGTAACAACTGATTCACCCCCCTCTCAATTATCTATCCTTTTTTTTCAACAATTGGTATCAGATCTAGTTCCTCTGAAGAAACCTAACAACTTGAGGTGATCTGGGATGGTATCATACAAGAAGGATAGTCCTAGATTCGATGGTACAAACTACTCTTTATGGAAAGTCATAATGGAGTGTCATTTGAAGTGCATTGGAGAACCTTTCTAGAAGATCACACATAGTGCATATACTATTCCTCATAATGGTTCATCCTCTGAGGATGAAATCAAGCAAGCAGATGCTAATACCAGGGCTATTGAAGCATTGTTGAGTGTTTTGACAGATTCAGAGATGAAAAATGTGTTAGGATTGAAGACTGCATACTAGTGAAAAGTATTAAGCTACAAAGTTTAAAAGACAATTGGGAAGACATGAAGATGAGTGAAGATGAGAACATCCTCTCTTTCTCTCAAAAGATAAATGAACTAGTGATGAGAATTAGATGTTCCAGTGGAACCTTGGATGAAGAATAAATTGTGGCTAAGATACTTAGATTTGTGCCTCCCTCCTACAAAACAAGAGCTCATGTTATTGATGAACTCAGGATAGTGATAAATATAACAAGAGACATGTTGATTGAAAAAATTGTTCCCTTTGAGTTAAGTGAATTTGGTGAATTTGATCCTAAGACTGAATCTACATTCAAACCTACTGTATCCGGAAAAAGCCAACAAAGATACAATCCGGGAGAGAGTTCCAAAAGGACATTCAAATATGAAGATGAGATGAAAAATATTGAAGATGAAGAAATAGAATTAGAAGAACTAGAAGCATTGATTGTGTAGAGAGAAGCCAGAGGTCATGGCAAGTACAAAGGAAAGTTACCTATCAAATGTTTTTCTTGCAGTAAAATAGGTCATTTTGCATCTAGATGTCCTGAATTTTTTTCTAAATACAAACTTGAGAAGACTAGATTTCAAAGGAAATGCTATTATGCTAAAGAAGGTGTAACTAATGAAGAATATGATAAAGAAACTAGAAATGAAGATGAATGGGTATTCATTTCCATCAAAGAAAATGGTTAGGTGTCCAGTGAATCTACTAGTAATGTGAATGTTGAGAAAGATCTTGCAGAAAAAATTGAAAAAAAATATGAGTGGGTAATTGATAGAAAATGCTCACATCATATGACTAGTGATAAAAGAAAGTTTGTAAGCTTGGAAGACTATGATGGTGGTGTTGTAAGATTTGGACACAACACTTCCGGTGTGATTTGTGATAGATGCACTATTTCTTTTGGTGGTAAGCACAATACTGATGATGTTCTTTATGTAGAAGGCTTAAAGCATAACTTGTTAAGTGTTGGTCAGATGGTAGACAAGGGTTACAATCTTCAATTCAAGGATAGTAAGTGCAGAATAAGGGGAAGTTCCAGAAATATGATTGCTTTAGGAACATAGACAAAAGGTAATATCTTTCATCTGAGTGTTGCTAGTTAAAGTTGTTTAATTGCTTAGATTGATGTAAGCTTGTTGTGGTATAGGAGGTTGTGTCATGTTAACTTTGATAACATTGTCAAGATAAGAACTACTCAAGCAGTCAGAGATCTTCCTAAGTTAGTGAAGCCTACTGACACTATGTGCAAGGTGTAGACACTGAAAAATTAGTATAGACCTGCGAATACAACTTTTGACATAATTTTCTAATTTCCATGGTCATGATTAAATAATGTTAATTATTTAATTATTTCCTAAACACATCTTTCTTCTATTAATTAAATAACCTTTTAATTATTTGATTAATTCATTATGTACCTTATTCAACTTTGATAAATTAAATAAATCTTATTTATTTAATTACGTCGCTAATTAATTAATTCTCTTTCCGAATTAAATAATTTATTATTTAATTTACCTCTTATCATATTTCGACTATAATTAAATATTCTTTTCGAATTATTTAATTATTCAATTAACATTTTCGACAGTCAATTAAATAAATTATTATTTATTTAATTAATTGAATCATTTCATTTTTTGAATGTTGAATTAAATTAATATTTAATTCATAATTAATTTCTTTTTGTCACATTCTTCTATCGTCTAGTTAACTAATTATTCACTCACCATCTGACTCAAGATCTATTTAAATCTGTCAGTTATCTCCGGATTCGATATCTGATCATCTCTACGAAGAGACTCTCTGTCACAACCAATTAATTAACTACTTCTAACTCATATGCATGAACAAATTTATTAATTAAATATCTTTATTTAATTAATTAATTCATGTGTGCATTCGAACATATCATTCTCCAACTTCTAACTTTATCATTTTCATTCAAAGTCTAATTCTTCTATTTTCGAAGACTTTCAACTAAAGGTTAAATCATTTATTTAATCTTGAACTCTTATTCTTTCAGTTTTCGAACAGTCTTAACACTAGATTAAATTATTATTCTAATTTAATATTTATCTTGCAGAATTCCCCAACTCATGTTCTAACTGACACAAATCTCAATCACATGACATTAAATAATCTTGATCATTGATCTCTCTTTTGAATCTGAGCCAATCATTCGAAAACAAACTTTCTATAAATTGGATGACCTTTACCAGTATTCCTCCACCTAAGATCAATACACTTTTTGGAAGAACTTAATCTTCAATATTTTTCTTAAACATATGTCAAGTCTAGGCTTGCATACATATTAAAAATATGAGGGCAAGAATACCAACACAGAAAATTGGAGAAGGACAACCAAGATAGTTCAAGGAAATGGATTGATATTCGGTGAGACTATTCTATGTTTTACATTATTTGATTTTTAACTCATTAGATTCATTCTTTGTTGTTTGATTCAGATTTATGCATTTTTAGATTATATTTAACCATCTTACTATGCAACGCTATTTTATCTACGTTACACAAGGAATGACAGATGGGAAAGCATACAAGAAATTCTTTCTGGAGCAAAAAGTATAGCTCTAATGGAGTACTGGATTTGATACATACTAATCTATGTGGTCCATCCAAAATCAGAAGTATACAAGGTGAAAAGTATTTTATGTTGCTCATTGATGATTACTCTAGAATGATATGGGTTTCTTTTCTACGAGAAAAACATGAAGCATTAGAAAAGTTCAAAAGCTTCAAAGCTATGGCAAAAAACGAGACATGTCAAAAGATCAAATGCCAAAGGTCAGAAAGAGGTGGTGAATTCACTTCCTGGGAATTCAATTATTTCTATGAAGAGCATGGAATCCAAAGACAACTATCTACTCCCCAGACCCCTCAACAAAATGGATTTGTTGAAATAAAGAATAGAACCGTTCTAGACACTGCTAGAACCATGATGCTGGAAGAAAATGTTCCTCATTTCTACTAGAGAGAAGTTGTATGTACTATTATATATACCATTAATAGGGTGAATATCAATAGTAATTCCGGTAAGACACATTTTGAGCTATGGTTTGGTTATAAGCCTACTGTCAATTATTCCAAAAAAATTGGAAGAAAATGTTACATCAAGAGAGATGATGATATAGGAAATTTTGATACTAGAAGTGATGAAGGAATCTTTTAGGGTTATTCTACTAAAATCAAAGCTTATCGGTGCTTTAATAAGAGGTTAAATAAAATGGTTGAAAGTGAAAATTTCAAAATTGATGAAGATATTATTAGACCGTCTAGATGTAGTGGATATGATTTAGATGATCAACATGATAATACTAACAATGGAAATAATGTTCAGACACATAATAAACTTTAGATTGTTTCGGTGAACCAAGGGAATCAAGAGGCAGAGACTAGAAGAAGTGCAGAAGAAAGAACACAAGAACAAGAAGCCAGATAAAATCCTAAAACTCTCAAGTATGTAAGGAAAAATCATTCTGACAGTCAGATCATAGGAGACAAGATAAAAGGTGTGCAAACTAGAAGTATAATTTTGGAAGAGTACTATCTAATTTCTAAATCTGAGCCTAGTAATATCAATGAAGCATGCAAAAATGAACATTGGATGGAAGCCATGAAAGAAGAACTGATGCAGATAGAGAACAATGATAAATGGGATCTTGTTCCTAGACCTGAGAACAAAAATGTGA
Source organism: Sequoiadendron giganteum (assembly GCA_007115665.2). Classification (NCBI taxonomy): domain Eukaryota; kingdom Viridiplantae; phylum Streptophyta; class Pinopsida; order Cupressales; family Cupressaceae; genus Sequoiadendron; species Sequoiadendron giganteum. Next base: position 296,105,729 of record CM021101.1, read on the forward strand.
TTGGAACCAAATGGGTGTTTCAGAATAACCTGAATGAGCAAGGTGAAGTGGTCAGAAACAAAGCAAGACTAGTTTGTAAAGGGTACTCATAAATGGAAGGTATTGATTTTGAAGAAAATTTTGCCCCTATTTCTAGAATTGAAGCTGTAAGATTATTTCTTGCTTATGCTACTGTCAAGAATTATAAAGTCTATCAGATGGATGCAAATTTAGCATTTCTAAATGGTGAGCTAGAAGAAGAAGTCTATGTTGAAAAACCAAATGGATTTCAATTGACTAATGAAAAGGACATGGTATGCCAATTGAAGAAAGATTTGTATGGACTTAAGCAAGCTCCTCGAGCTTTGTATGCTAGATTGGATAAATACTTGTTGAAAATTGGATTCAATAAAGGTATTGCTGACAACAATTTGTATTTCAAGTTGGATAAAAATAAAGAATTGATCATTGAAGTCTTTGTTGATGATTTGTGCATGAAGTTTGCTGATGAAATGAAAAGTGAGTTTGAAATGTCAATGATAGGAGAGATGAAATTATTTTTAGGATTACAAATCACTCAATTAGATGATGGAATTTTCATATCTCAATCTAAGTATGTGAAAGAGCTACTGAAAAAATTGGCATGGAAGATTCAAAGCCAGTTGGTACACCTATGGTAATCGAATGCAAACTTACACAGAATGATGATTCTCCTAAAGAAAATCAAACAAGATATAGGTCAATGATTGATGGATTACTCTATTTAACTTAGACTAGGTCAGATATAATGAATGTTGTATGCATGGTTGCTAGATTTCAAGCTGATCCTAAAGAGTCTCATGTGATGTCTGTGAAAATAATTTTCAGATACCTGAAAGGGATAGTTGATCTTGGTCTTTGGTATCCTAGGGATGATGATCTTATCCTAAGTGCTTTCACTAATGTTGATTGGATAGGAGATGTGGATGACATGAAGATTACTAGTGGCGGTGCATTCTTCTTAGGGAAGAAGTTGGTATCTTGGCTACGCAAAAAGTAGAATTTCATTTCATTGTCGACTGCTGAGGAAAAATATATTGCTACTGGAAACAGTTGTACTCAAGTATTGTAGATGAAGAAAATGTTGAGAGATGTCAAAATTGAGTATGAAGAAACCATTGCCATATTTCGTGACAATTCAAGTGCCATAAAAATTTCCAAGAATCCAGTGCTACATTCAAAGACAAAGCATATATCCATCAAATATCACTTCTTTAGAGATAAAGTAAGTGACAAAGAAGTTATACTAGAGTATATACCTACCAAGGAGAAAATTGCAGACATCTTTACTAAGCCATTTCCTAAGGATAATTTTGAGTATCTCAGAGGCAAGTTAGGGGTGATTTCCCCTCTTGACCAAAACTAAGAGATGCAGTTCTTTGCATTAATTCGTGAATTCAAAGCCATATCTTATTCCATATTGATGTTGTGGTGGCTGCTACTTAGGGGGAGTAGTCAGATGATTCAAATATGTGATCAGAGCATGTGTACCTTTTCCATTGATGTCAAAGGGGGAGATAAGAGAAATGTGCACAACCTCAGGGGGAGATTGTCGGATTTTATGGTTGAAACAAGAAAAGAGTGCACAATCTCAAGGGGAGATTGTTGGAGATGAGCTAGTTGGGTTGATGGCATTATTTTTCACATCATGTTTTTCCATCAATTCTAAGGGGGGAGATTTTTGGATTTTGTGGTTGCATTGCTAATATGTGGTTGTCATTTATGTCAACACTATTAGCATTGGTGATTCTAAAGGTTGTATATGTTGAGGATATTGAGAAAATTGTAAAAAAAATATTACGAGCAGCTAGTGAAGTTGAGAAGGTCTGAATGTTGGAAAGTTATATACATTGAAGATCTGAAGGTGTGCATCAAATGGTTTGTTGTTGAGCCTTTCTAGTATGTTGTCCAAAATTTTTAGAGGTCCACATCAAGATTTGTGGAAGTTATGAAGATTTATGTTCCTATAATTATTTTGTTTCTATAGATGGTGTTCTTGGATGAAGATGATGAAATTATGGTAATTTCAGTTGTTGTGCATGTACCTGTGATGTTCATGGATGATTCTATTTCATGCTCTATCCTTGTTGTATGTCTGCATTGAATGGAGTGTTCGTGATTGAAGATTTTTCATGTTCTTGGACAACATGATGGTGGTAGCATGTTGAGGATCTTTATAGATTAATATTTTATTGTTTTGTGTGTTCTAAGGTGGTTTTTTGGGTCCTCACTATGTTGTGACCGACTTGTGTTGGTGTGCATTAATATTTATTCATGTATTGAGGCTAATAGTTGTAATTCATTACTTATTTGTGGTTGATAGAGTAGTTGATGTAAATTCGTGTGGTGGATATATAAGAGAAATTGTTTACTCATTTTGAACTGTGCTCAAGGTATGCTCGTTGTGTACAAGTAATGTACATGTGTGAATAAAGGTTAGATCATTCAAGAGAAGAGTAGAGTGTGAAAGAGATTGATCAGAGTGTGGAAGAGTGTGCAGAATTTTTTGTGTGCTTGATCAGAACTGTAATCGGGATTTTATAGAAGCTATTACTTCAGTTCAAACTCATCAGATGGAATTAATTTGATTATTGTATGTAAGTTAGTGAGCCTTCCTCTGAGTAGTGTGCTCTAGGTAGTGTACTTGAATGCAAGTGCATTCCCTTTTCATTCTTCATTATACTTCTAACAAGGTATAATATTGTGGACTAACATCCACATTGGTTTTTCCCCTAACAAGGTTTCCACATATAAAATATTGGTGTTCATGTGTCTCTGATGTGTTATTGATTTATGCTTGCATTGTTAATTTTCAGATTTGAGATTTAAGGTTGATTAATCTTGAATAAGTTTGATATTGGTAACAATTGATTCACCCCCCTCTTAGTTGTCTATCCTTGTTTTGCCAACAGAGTCCACCTTTTTCCTTTGGGTCTCACCTAATGAATAGTGAATTTAACTAGCCCTTGTGATTATTTTATATTTTTCTTTGGGGCTCACTTAGTGGATAGCATATTTCACTATCCCTTATGAGAAAATTTTATTGACAACAACATAAGCATGCTACTCCATCCTTTTTCCTTTTTTGTATTAGCTTTGACAGTGGATTATTTTGTACCTGTATTGTTCCACACATGTATGTGTTCTTTTATGTCTTTTTTGGTTTTCCATGAGATCATTGATCTTGGGGGCTTGATCATTTTCCTTGATCCCTTGTCATCTTATCTTTCCAACAATTGTGTAATTGGACCTCCCTTGACACATATTTCTCTACTTTAGTGTGAATCTAAATGCAAGTTCATACTCTCACTAAATTGAGGCATAAATGTAGTGTAGTAAATTGTATACCTTTATAATTTCACGCTATGTTTGGGTCCCTTAATATATTGGACTTAATTAAGCTTCTAATTTACCAAATTATGAATTTCAAATTCTTATTCTTACATTTTTTTGAAAGGGAACCAACATTAAATAAATGCATTTAATTATTAAATTGCCATGGATTATGAGTGTACTGGAAATTTAGGATAGCACCTGTATACACCTAAAAATGGTCTCGAAAATCTAATTAATTAAATACGCCTTATTTGATTAATTACCCTTAATTCTTCTACTATTAAATAAATAGAAATATTTATTTATATAGTTCATCATAAATTCTTTAATCTCTATTCTATTATTTTTGTCTTAATTAAATAAATAAATTTCACTTTGTTTTATTTAATTATCATGGTTAAATTCATCTACTTAATAAATAGATAGAAATATTTATTTATATTAAGTTCACTATTAATTCTTCTATTTTTATCATATTTCCTCTTAATTAAATAAAGATATCCTAAAGTTTTTATTTAATTATCATATCCCTTTTTATTAAATAAGAAAATGTCAAATATTTGTTTTATTTAATTAAATATCTTATTTTGGTAAATTTGAATAAATCCAAAATTTAAATAAAGGCATTAATCAATTTCTTTTATTCACTCACCAATAAAATTAGATATTTTATATCTAATTAATTCAACTAGCATTCATGGGAAATCCTTGGAGATAAATTAAAGACAAATCGAAAACCAATCTCTCAATCTCCTTCCTCTGATCCTTCCTATCATCTTGCCTGATGTTTTCATGGGGAGGAACCCTTCGCATGATCAACTCAAGTTTATCCATCTCTCAACATTCAATCCTCCAGATTGAATCCAAACCTCTACTTTCCTACCCCTATGAAAATGTGCTATCGAGAAATCTATAAATAAAGCCTCACAATACAAGAAATGGATCCCATCTTTGTGCAAAATTACTCTGTAGGAAAAGAAATCAAGCATCTTAGTATTCAAGCAATTCAACATAAAATCATTTAGCAATATCAATCATAGAATCTTTAGAATTAATATCATGGTTGCATCATAAATTACTATAGCTTCCATCCATCAGTTTTGATGTCAGCATAGTTTATAGTGGCATCAATATCATTTAGAAATCACCATATAGAAGTAGATCATTGGATTTAGCATTGTTCCATTCTCTAGATTTTAATTTTAACAGTCACAATGCTTACCAAATCTGAGAACCCTCAGTGATTTAATAAATCTTTGGAGATAGGAAACAATGAGATGCTTTCAAGTTTTCTGTGCTTTAAATTAGTTAATTGATGATTGAATCTTGATATAATGTTTCATCAAGAATATTTTTTAGTTTGTTTTACTTATTTACTTATTTCACACTTACAATTTGGTGCCCACTGTGGGGCCTAACCTCATATTTCACAAATTTTCTTTGAAAAGTGTCATACAGGATTTTGGCGTGTTCATTTTAGCATGATTGAGAGATTTTTTGATGCTTTTGATGAAAGCTATAGTGCTTACGAGGAGAACTATAGCGCTTCACAGGTCTGTTTCAACATTTCAACAAAAACTATAGTGAAATTGAAGAATTTTTTAGCGCTTCTGAGGAGGAAACTATAGCGCTTTCATAGTCTATTTTAGTGCATCCGCCATACTTTCCTAGCATAGTCAGCTACTATCCTTCCAAAATTCTCTAGCGCTTCGATGAAATTATATGGAACTTCTACCAAATTTTGTAGCACATTTAATGAAAGTTATAGTGCATCTAATCTAAACTATAGTGCTTATACCCTCTATTTCAGTGCTTCTGTATTTCTTATCTAGATCCAACGTGACCGCGACCATAATGTTATTTTGATGCATATGGATTAAAAAGAATAAATCCTAGGGTAGTCACTTCATTTAAAATATACCAATCCTAGGATAGTCATCATACTTTTATTGTAATTAAAATAACAAGATTTTGTGAAGCAACATCTTCACCTAGAATAGTACATCATCTTTTGGGCTTAAAAATTGATCATTTTTTACTATGCTTGTGTGGTGAATAGGCTTATGCTCTCCCCTTAACTAGGTGAACAAAATTCCAGACTCATCCTTTTATTTTTCATGAAATTTATGCTTTTGTTAAAATCTTTAGAAGGTCTATCATAGTGGGAAAAAGTACTCACCCTATGGTAACGACCTAAGTGGGAACAACCAAAGCCAGGTTTTCCAACCCACTATAATCAAATGTGAGTTGTTGATGAAATTCCAACTTGATGGTAGTGTGCAAGATAACCATCCCCAAACCATTTTTTTTTAAGGTTGGGAGGTCTCCTAAAGGAGTTTATCATTTTCTGCACCGCATGGAAACCCTATCTAAGAACCATAGTGTATCCAACTAAGTCAGTAACCAGACATTGTAATACTCGCAGTACAAGGGGAGGGAAGAATCTGCTCCCAAGACACTCACCATATAATTTCCAAGGACCGTTTTCTCAAGGGATCGAGAAATCTAACATTGTGTATGGGCCTGGAAATGAAAAAAACATGGGAACTCTCTATGGGGTGACACGGCTATGTGAGTCAATGCATTTTTAAGATGTGGGCTATTGAGTATAATGATGACCTTTTTAACCTTAAGAGTGATTCTTTCTAAAGTGTATTTTTGTTAAAGAAACCAATGAAAATAGGACCATGCATGGTTCTTGGAACATACACTATCTGTTTAGATTCTAGATTTCAAAATAATTGTTCTACAATTGCTTGCCGTGTTCTCAAATCATTAAAATAAGATAAAAGATCATCCAAAAGAACACAAAAGAGTCAAAACCAAATAGTGAATTTTATGATTGGAGATTGGAAATCCACAACGTTTGTCAGGAAATCCCTCACAAAAAGAGTCAAACAACCAAAGAAACAAATCAGTTACAAGAAACTCTTATAAATAAGGTGATTCTTATATCAAATTAGGAAAGTCTTACTTCACCATAGAATCTTCATCCATAGGTTTCATGATTTTTCCAAATGATATACTGACGATTATGCTTTAGAACCTTTGTATTCATGAGCCTTTTTCCAAAGAAGAGCCTTGTCATAGAAACATAATCATAGTCAACCTATTCATCAATCTTCCATCCCATAGCTAATGATAGAATATTCTGATAGGCTTGATCAATTTTTACAATAGAGAAAAACTTAGAAACATTAGGCTTGTCATCCAATATCCAAAAATTACTAGTGGAGGTATCCTGTCAAAACATCAAAAAATTCAAAAAATCAATCTCTTCAAGGGTAAAAAATAAATTAAAAAAATTAGATAACACTATTGAAACCCAAAGTAGCACTTTCACACTTTGTTTTAGTGATTATGAGGTCTATTTTAGCGCTTATGTATCAAAATTAGCGCTTACACACTATGTTTTAGCATATCTAAGGTCTATTTTAGTGCTTATGCAAAGTAGTGCCTCTGCAAACTATTATAGTGCTTCTAAAAATAACGCTTCCACAGTCTGTTTTAGCACTTCCAAAGAGCATACAAATAAAGAGATTCCAAACACATCTGTCAGATTTGTTGATATCAAAAACTTGAATTTTATCAGCCAAAAATATTTTCTCAATACAGACAGTGTCTTAAACCATAAACAAATAGGTTCTTACAGGTTAAAATTATTTTCAACCTGAACCTAGATCTTTCAAACTATAAAGTGTTTGCAAAACAAACCAAAATCTTGGTTTTTAGGCTATTTTCTTTCATTAGTATATTATCATCCTACCATCATGAAACGAGGCATAGTATTTAGAATTTTTAACCTAGTCTCATCAATAGGATATATCATCCTATTTGACTGTGTTAAAATTCATTAGACACTCATCCAAACATAGAAGATCAAAGTTTAGTGGAAAAAATAGACACTTGTATGCCAATCTTGACAAGGTTACAAAGATAGAGACTCATAGAAAAAGAAGTTGAAACATCAAACACAATGGCTGAAGAAAATCCTTGGAATAGATTACACCAAAATGAAAAAAATGAAATAACCCAAGAAGACATTCAAATGGCATAGCAAGATCCGAAATTCCATAAATTTATGGAAAAGATCTTAGAACAAGATATGGAGAAATACCTCTTAATTCTAGTTGAAAGAGGTGCGAAACTTCCAAAATATTTTGATGTCAATCGATTAAAAGAAACACCTAGAGAAAATGAAACTGAAACACCACAACACACACAAAACACAAATCAAGTTGTGGCCCTAACACATCGAATGCAAAACTTGCAACAAAAAATTCAAGATAGGCAAAAGGGAACCACGAAAAGGTATGCATTACAAGAAATTTGTCCTTATCCTTTTGACCTAAGTGTGGACATGATACCATTCCCTAGACATTTTAAATTCTTGAAATATGAAAAATACAACAGTAAAATAGATCCAATTGACCATGTAAGGGAATTCAAAACCATGCATTTAGAATTTGTGCAATAAGAAACTTACCTAATGAGGTTATTTCCAAGAAGCTTAGGAGGTCAATATATGCAATGGTTTTCTAAACTACAACTAGGGATTCAAACTTTTGAAGAACTGGTCAATAGGTTTATATCACAATATTCCTTTAACATTCAACATGATGTCATAATAAAGGACCTCTACAGCATAAAGCAAAACAAAGGTGAGACATTCCTGTCATTTTTACAATCATGGTGAAGATTATTTGCTAGGTATCCTCATTCCATACCTGAGGAAGAGAAAATGGAACTTTTTATTAACAACCTGACTGTTGAAATGAGCTACAGGCTCAAACTACAATGTCCCACATTTGAAAAATTGATTGAAAATGGCCTTAAAATCGAGGAAGCTTTGGTCAAACAAGGAGTAATAAAGCATTACAATGAAAAATAAAACAACACAAACTCCTCAAATCACTATAGCAACAATGACAAGCCTAAATTCTGGCAAAAGTATAGAAATATTGGAACCATAAAAATAAGCGACACAAGACAAATGATTGCATGGAGTTAAAACATCTAGTCCAAGATCTGATTGACAAAAAAAAGGTATATGTAGAAGGACTTCAATCCAACAATGATCGTACTGCCTTTAAAGATCCTTTACCAATTATGAAAAGGGAGATTCTTCTTCTACAAACAATAAAGGTAAAAGTGTTAACTATGTTTACGATGGCATGATATTTTGTATTTATGGAGTTGAAAGTGATACTGTCACTGGTAATCAAATGGATAACAACAGAACTAATGACATTATACCGCTAGATCTAATCCTGAACATAGACACATCCGACAATTAGATAAATGTTTTAAAATTAGGGAAAGACAAGACTATCAACTGATTAACGTAACAACAAGGGGGAAATCCAAGGTAATATTGAAGGGAGTTGCATCTAAAAACACCACTCCCCCACCTAGTCAATACAACATTGTCGAACAATTGCAAAAAATACTAGCATAGATATCAATACTAGAACTCCTTAAACTCTCACCATCCCATAAGGAGGTTTTGGAACAAGCTCTTGTGGCCACCATAGTACCCAAAAATATAGATGTCTATCAATTCCAACCTATGGTGGGACATTTGACCACACCTCATTGTCTATCATTCTCTAAACAGGATGATGTATCGCTTAATCATCCACATAACACTACCCTTCATATTGAAGTTTTGATCCACAAACATCATGTTAAATAGGTACTAATAGATGGTGGAGCTGGTTTAAAAATTTGTACTTTAAATTTAATCTATGCACTAGGTTATTCAGATAATTCTATTGATGCCTGAAGAAAAATGACAATAAAGGCTTATGATGAAGAAGATAGATCCTCTAAGGGAATGATTGTGTTACTGTTACCTATTCAAGTGGGACCAATGGTGAAGAATATAGCCTGTCGAGTGCTAGAAAAAGAGTTAACCTACAATATACTCTCAGGACATCCATGGATTCATGAAATGCAGTCAGTACCTTCAACTTATCACCAGTATTTGAAATTTCTAGTTAATGGTCAAGAGGTAACTATATCAGTTGATTACAACAATCCTCAACATTATAACATGCTCTGAACAACTCAAGACACCTTTGTACCCCACAATAGAGAAGCTATCATTTCTAGTTCATCAGACGGTGAAAAGCATCTGAATATTATATCTAAGTGGGTTGAGAAAAAGGGTCAATCAAAGGATACACATGTTGATTCAACTTTATCAGATAATCAGGGTCCACTAAATTCTCTCTCACAAAAATTCCAAGAAAAGGTCCAGATAACCAACAAAGGCATGGGACAATATTCTATTGAGTAGTCTCTTAATCTTTCCCAATTGATGTCATCTCCAAGGTCATATGGACAACCATCAATGATAACATGACAACCATCACAACCTGCTATGGTTATAGAGGAAATATTTGTATGGACATACATCGAGTGAGCCCTTGACATAATTTGGAGGAAATTAATATCATAGACCTTGACACTCCAAACAACAACCTTGACACCATAACTATTCAAGCCCTTAATTTCATTGACAAAAGTCAATCTGATGATTTTTTTCCATTAATACATCCTGAACTTATTGATTGGGAACCCACTAAACCCATTAATGTACCCATCTTTGAGAATGATGCTATTTTTAAATTCCTTTGTTATGAAGAACCTAACACAATTTCTCATTATAAATCTCATAATGACATGGTTAGACAAGAGGGTGTCAAATCTTCCAATTGCAAAAATGAAAATAGGAATAACAAATCTAATGGTGAAAACCATTCTATGGCTGCATTAGATCTCAAAAAAGTAAAATTAAAGAATGCATCAGATGGTGAAAACCTCTCTGAGGCATTGAAATATGGAAGATTTGACAGCCTTCCAGAGCATTATCATTAAATTTCATCGGTACTGGTGGAACTACATAGTCTATAAACATTGGCACAATAGAAAAAGAAAAGATTTTGCATCTGGTAGGATCCATGACTAAACAAGAAAGACCTGAATTTATCAAGTTCTTTGAAGAAAGAAGAATTAAATTTTCATGGTCATACTTTGATATGCCAGGTTTAGATCCAAATATTTTAATGCGTCACCTACCTCTACCATCTGGAATTAAGCCTGTAAAATAAAAACTAAGGAAGATGCATCCACATATCACCTTGATGGTAAAGGCTGAGCTGAAAAAGTTGTTAGATGAAGGATTCACCAGGTCTATCAATTATGATGAATGGATATCAAATTATGTGCCTGTATCAAAGCCAAATAATAGTATCAGAATATGTACAAACTTCAGTGATTTGAATAAGGCATGTTCCAAGGATGATTTTCCATTACCTAACATTGATATCATTGTGGGCTTAACAGTAGGGCATGCCATGTTATCAATAATGGATGGTGTTTTAAGATACAACCAAATCAAGATAGCACCAGATGATCGGGAGAAAACCACATTCACATGTCCATGGGGAACTTTTTGTTGGAATTTCATGCCCTTTGGGTTGAAGAATATAGGGGCAACATATCAACGTGTAATGAATATAATTTTACATGATAGGATGCATACCTTTATGGAGGATTATGTTGATGATATATTAGAAAATTTATATTCCAGAGAAGGACATCTAGATATCCTAGGAAAAATCTTCACAAGGCTAGAGAAGTTCAATGTCTGACTAAATCCTAAGAAATGTGTCTTTGGGGTTACATCAACAAAACTCCTAGGATACATAGTGTTAGAGAAGGGTATCAAAGTGGATCCTGCAAAGGTCAAAGAAATAATGGAAATGTAGACGCCAAAGAATGTTAGTCAACTCAAGTCTTTACAAGGCAAGATACAATCAATCAGGAGATTTATCCCCCAGTTAGCAGATAAAAGTCATCCATTTAATCAATTGTTGCATAAAAATATCTTGTTCAAATGGGATCAAGGGTGTGAAACGACCTTCAACCAAATAAAACAATATCTGATGTCACCACCTATTGTCATGCCACCTATAGAAGGTAGACCTTTGCTACTATACATTGCAACAACATACATTTCTTTAGGAGCATTGTTGGCACAAGAAGATTATAAAGGAAGAGAACAAGCCATTTACTACATCAGCAGGAATTTGAATGTATGAAATAAATTACACCTTCATTGATAAATCTTGTTTGGTAGTGGTGTTTTCTACCCAACAGTTGTGACATTACATGTTGAATCACACAATTAGGCTCATAGCAAAGATTGACCCATTAAAATATCTACTCAACAAGGCTGCTTTAATAGGCAGATTGGCCAAATGGGTCATTCCTTTAAGTGAATTTGATATCCAGTATGTGGAAAGGAGAGCCATTAAAGTTCAAGTGAGTTCTGAACAATTAGTCGAAGCTCCATTAACTAATGATCATCCTATGACAATGGAGTTTCCTAATGTAGATATTCTAACTGTAACAACACAACAATGAAGGCTTTATTTTGATGGGTCATACACACAAAGAGGATTTGGCACAGGAATATTGTTTGTTACACCTCAAGGAAACACCATCCCAAGGTCTTATAGAATCATGTAGTTGAGTATGAGGCACTAATCATTGGCATCAAGGTAGCAATTGAATGGAAAGTAACAAAGCTACAATTATATGGCGATTCATAATTAGTCATTTATCAGGTCAATGATGAATATCGAACGAAAGATGAGAAGTTGATGCCATATAAGAAACTGATTGATGATCTCAAAAATTACTTTATGGATATCAAATCTGATCAAATTCTAAGGGTAAAAAAAAAAGCGGAAGATGATATGGCAACAATTGCTTCTCTTTTGCAATTGCCAAAAAAATGTTGTCGTTATGAGTTTATGGTAGAACAAGTGTCAAATCCTTCTTATGATAATCCTGAATCTTAAACCATATGCCATTTAGATGCCATTGAATCCTCACTCTATGAAAAGACCTATGCTTACCTAAAATACAACATCCTTCCTCCCGATCTTCCCAGAAACCAAAAATGCAACTTCATCCACCAATCTGCCCGACATACCTTAATCACCGACATGCTTTACCATCAAGGTCTAGATGGTATTCTTCTCCATCGTTTAGAACATAATGAATCTCAGACAACCTTATGTGAGGTTTATGAAGGTATTTGTAGAACTCATTCAAGTGGGATAACTCTAGCAAAGAAATTCCTCCGTTTGGGGTATTACTGGACAAACATGGAGAAGGAGTCTTATTAGTTTGTTAAGAAGTATCAGAAGTGTCAGATCCAGAGTAATCTAATCCATGCACCAGCTCAAGAATTACACCCATTCACATCAACATGGCCCTTTTTTCAATGGGGATTGGATCTGGTAGGAAAGATAAATCCATCTTCATCCAATGGACACAAGTTCATAATTACAATGACATAATACTTTACAAAATGGATAGAAGTGGATCCTCTAACAACAATCACTGGAAAGATCTCGTATTTCATACTAAACTACATAATATGTCGGTATGGCATACCTCAATCCATTATCACTGATAATGGACGGCCATTTAAGAACCAGGACATCCAAGAATTGGTTGAAAATTTTCATATCCAACATCGTTTCTCAACACTATACTATCCACAGGGAAATGGCCAAGTAGAAGCCTCCAACAAGACAATTTTGAAAATACTCAAGAAAACGGTTAACGATGTTGGAGGTGATTGACATGTTCAGCTCAATCCTCATTATGGGCCTAGAGAACTAGCATCAAAACACTAACAATAGCTGCACCATATGCCTTGGTATATGGATCAGAGGCCATATTACCCATTGAGGTGGAGATTTCATCACTCCGTGTGTCACTAAAGGGAATTATTTCAGATGAAGATTATAGAGTATCTAGGCTTCAAGAACTAGAACTATTGGATCAATGTCTTTAACAATTTTTCAATCATCTGACAACATATCAACAGAGAATTTCTAGGAGCTACAATCACAGAGTGAAGCCTAGAGTCTTTCAGGTTGGTGACTTGGTTCTAAAGGAAAACTCTAGAAATCAACAAGATAGAGAAAAGAAAGGGAAATTTGAACCTAATTGGCTCGGTCCCTTTGTCATCATATCATTCTATGGATCAGGAGCCTATCAGATGTCAACACCTGAAGGGGGATTTTTTGATGAACTTATCAACAACATCCATCTCAAAAATTTCTACACTTGAATTACTTAGTGCACGGTTCAAAGTCCTAAAAATGGTTTCCTTGATGAAAACCTGGAAAACAGGCATCTTGGTGACAAAAAAAATTAAAAAAAAGAAAAGGGAAAAATACAAAAAATATATATATATATATGAAAAAGTGCAATAAAAACATATAGTGAAAACCTGGAAATAGGCAATATTTGTGTTTTAACCAGTTGTTCCATCTATTGGATGAATGTCATGATCATTCCTATCACCATCACTTTACATTCACCATCTTATCATTGCAAGTGGTCATGTCTCACCCTAGCTTGGGGGCAACATTTGGACCTCACTGGGGATAATAAAGCATCAAGTTTAGAAAAATGGAACATCAATCACCATCGAAAACACATTAGACGTTTGTATCACAACAAAAAATCCAAAAACAAGTAAAAAAGAAGTCAGTCTCAAAAAGTAAAATACATGAGTCTATGTCAGTCAAACTACATGGTCTTTGCATGCATAACGTAGGCAAAGATAATCTTTGATCAGCCCCCAGAGCCCCTAGGATAGGTCTTTAGGTTATGTTTGATCCAAAATCTCAGAAAAAAAAAAAAACATCATAAAATCAAGATGGATGATCTAATCTAACTAATGGTTGAATCACTTTAAGTAGAGGTTGCATATGTTGTATTTTGATTTCTTGTTATCATTTCTTTGGAGTAACTTGATGATGTATTGAACTAGATAAGCTAGGAACAAGAATGGTATTTTCATTTGTCTATTGTTTGTGAATTAATTCTTTAATGTGTGAATTGTTGTGGGACGTGCTATACAAATGTATCACTGATGAGATTCAGAATTTACACACTAAAATGATTAATCCTTGTCTATTTATGCAAGAAATGCTCAGGTCATCTTAGTTTAGTTATATCTAGATGCTTGTGTTCGCTTGCAATATCAAAAATCATGAAAGTAGTACTCAAGTCATCATTGGTCTAAAATATACCTTTGATGCTTGTATTCACTTTCAACATTTTTAAAGCTCTATGATGATACAAAGCACAAAAGCACTGTTAAAATTCCAATATTTTGCATGTAGTTGCATGATAATATTAGATTGCATTCGTAATAGTTTCTACATCTGTAGAGTGTTTGTTATGAAATCTCGTGAAGGATTCAAATTGATGATTATTTTTTCTATCAATAAGATTGAGTATACTTGAAATTAACAAAAACATTATCATAACCATGTAGTTGCATCATAATTTTTCATACATTAGAAATCATCTTCTATTTATCATATCATCATTCATAAATTTCAATCAAATAATTTTGCATTCATCTATATCATATTTTCCATATCACATAAAATTTCTAAAATAAAATTTCTAAAATAAATCCTATCATTGCATATTCATTCATCCATCAATTATCTATTACATCAAATTATTACATCATCCATTCAAATTTGATTATCATGCATTATTACATCAAATCATTGCATCATCCATTTTAATATCATACATTATTTTCCTTTTCATTCATCCATCAATTATTATCATACATTTATTACATGATATCATTACATTTCCATTCATTCATCATTTTATGTCATAAATCATTATTATTTATCTATTTGTGTCATTTACATAAAACATACACATCCCATTTACATTGCATATCATAAATTATTTAAACCATTACATCTGCATCCATGTATATAGATGGTCATCATATAAAATAAAAATACATCCATACATCATGCACCCATACATCATACATCATGTATCCATACATCATTCATTAAATAGAACATCATGAATCATAGCATATCACGTGATCATTAAATACATCCATAACATGTAAATACTCATAATATAAAAATCATCACATGGTATATAGAACACAGAAAATAAATGCATGCATCATAGAATCATAATAGAACACATCATAGAATCGATAAAAGTATGATGCATATCAAATAGATCATATAAATCATGAAATATCAAGAATACAATGAAGCCTAAAATAAATGAGATATATCATCAAAAATTGTTGAACCAAGGTATACATCATGTCTCAAATATATCACAAAATCACATCAGATAGCTAAGATCTGCTACTACCAGATGGTGCACGAATCTATGAACAAGTCCTTCCTCTGCCAGATGGACCAATATGTCCTAGATCTTTGCATGACGGTTGAATCACACCCTCACTAACAGTCAAGGAATGGGTCCTTCCTGATCATGATGGGGCATGGCTGACTCTCCACTTAGCAAGGACTACATCATGGTAAAAACCTCTATAAAACTTTTCCTCTTGGCCCACACGCAAAACCTCTCTCATATAATCTGATATGGTCATGCCCTCATCCATCTACTGTAGTTTGTTAGCAATGGTCTGAGGCTGCTCTTCAATCTGTCGAGCACTATCCCACTCCATTGTAAATATACCAATCTATGTCTGGGTGACAACCAACTATCCCTGTATCTATGCCATGTCTTGTGCATGAGTTTGTGCCTGGGTCTGTAACTGTGTCTAGGTCTGAGTAAGTAAACCCTAATCCTGAACAAGCTACCCCTACAGAGTCTGTATTTGCACCTATAGGTTGGCAATTTGTGTCTGATAATTAGTAGAGGATGCATCCACTGCTCACCTCTTACGAGGCACACTAGTAGATGGACCTATCATAACCCCTCTTCCACCATCCCCACCATCGTCTCCATCATCACTGCTGCTCTCACCACTATTGCTCGCATCACTATCCTCCTCACTATACTCCTCCTCACCACTTTCCTCCTCCCCACAAACATCCTCCTCCTCACCAACATCCTCCTCTACCTTAACATTAACAACCTGCTCTTCCTCCACATCCTCCTCCCATCTCTATCACTGACTAGGAACAACAACAACCTCCTCCTCTACAAGTAGTGGTGTTGGCTCATTAGGAATAGTGATATGAGGGCATGGATGTAATGCAAGATACTGTGCATACTCCATAGTCATTGGTGTCTCTACAATATCACGACACAGGTCCCAGGATAAAGTTTGTAAGGCACAGTATCCCTCTATAATAGTATCATATGATAGATAGGTTCCCTAATATATTTTATCACTCTGTCATTAGGCATAATGTGCAATGCCCTAGGGTATGCTGTAATGCCCCGCCAAGTAACCTTAAAGGAAGTTGCAATTAATGTCTTAAGCAAACCAATTTTTTTTTATAAAGTGCATTTAACATACACATTCACTGACTAATTAACAACAACCTCTAAGACTACAAGGTTAGGATTACTTAAAGCCACACATACATATTACATATAACCATAGCCTTATGAACTTTATGAATTAACCATCATACATCATAAGAGTACCACATAACATAATAAGATAATCAACCAAGATACATTCTCATAATCATTATCTTAATCCAATAGTTACATCACTCATTCTCAGAATGAGACAATAGTACACAAGGTTACAATTACATAATTCCACCTCATAAACATAAGAGGGATAGAATAACTTATAAAAATTGAAATATTACAATGCAAGAAATTACAACAAGAACCGCGAGTTGTCCATCTGGATGTCTCGCCACCAAGTACTGAAGATAGATGGGGACCCAATGGTTTTGATGCATGTGCCACCCAACCAGGTGGTACCCGAAGGCCCACCCCCCATGCTAGGAGATAGTAACAAAGTAACATGGACAAAGATCTACAACCACTAACCAAAGGCTGACTCATATTGATATAACCAAACAAATGAACTAACAAGTACAACTCAATCACCAAACAAGTACAATACAAGTACAAATCAAGTACAACATTCACATCACTAACATAGGTCACATTGCTTCCAGACATAAAGTAGATCAAGTATGTTCACAGAACCATACATATAAAACAATTAACAACAGTTGTCCTAGATAGAGTGTCATCGCATAGTAGTCATGAGATCTCCTCTAGGCATCCTTCGTAGGCTCTGGTAATCCTGGTGGCCTCAACTAAATCTTGACACTCATACTCACTCATGTGGCATCAAATACCTCTCATACTAACAAGATAAATGACTATGCCATTCCAGGCCTTCTCACTCATCCCAAGTCTATACGAGCCCTTGTGTCTATGAGTGAGGATTAAATTATCTTGATTAGTGTGAACTTCATCCTAATCATCTAAGTACATTAATTTAATTATCACTTGATTAACTCACTTCTGAAGGTTACCCGATTTACCACTTTGGGCTTCGGCCCCTAACAAAAGCCACTCTTCTATTCGACAACACAGACCCAAACAATCCACCAAGGGAAACACAAGTGCATATCAACTAGGCATCATAATCCACTCCAAAAAAATGAGGAAACAAAAGATAGAACTCACTCCAAACATCTTGGAGGCAACAATCACATAGTCCACTCCTTTCACAGGAGGTACAAAAGATCCCCGTTCAAAGAAACTGAGTAAACTGAAAAGATGCCATGCACTACCCAAGGGAAAACAATTGGATGACATAAAGGTTCAACAACCCTCATCCTCTAAGTTCTCCTAAAAGACTTATAATTTAGGACTAACACTAAATCCCAAAACCAACAATGCAACTTGACGACATAGCAACAAAAGCATTCAAGTCATTAATCAAATATAATATTTGGATTTCTTAAATCCATACTCATTCAATAGGTAGTGTTGACAAAGTCAAAGACACGATAACTCGATCATCTAAAATAATCATAACCCCTATTTCCCTTTTCATTATTGGAAATCTAAAATAATTAAACTTACTTCCCTTTACTGAATACAAAGAATTAAATCCTTTAAGATAATCATGAGGAATATACTACTTTTGGATATACTAAATCCATATCTCTTTCATAATCCAATCACAATGATTCAATTAATCTAAATAGAAATTAATAAATAACATAATTGATTGCCTCATCAATAAAACAACTTCTTAATTTACTTTTAAATCGACACAAATCCATGAAGTAAACTATTTCCATTTCCTAACCAAATCTTACATTTCATTCAATTTCCTATTTAGAACATGCAATCACTTTAATATAATAAAATATCGTTTCTCTACCCATTTACCCATATACACTAATCAATCCATTTTAAATCTCTATTCAATTTCCTATTTAGAACATGCGATCTCTTTAATATAATAATATATCGTTTCTCTATCCACTTACCCATATACACTAATCAATCCATTTTAAATCTCTATTCAATAATATATTGCAAATATCTTATTAAAATGAAATACGATAATGAATTTACCCTTAACATATTTTTATATGCTCCATATTATATATACACCAAACATATATATTAATAAACTCAATTATATAGATTTTTTAATATTCCAATCACAACGATTAATTTGCTCTATGGAAATAAAACATAATAACAATTGCCTTTTCAAAATTAATTGAAAAAAAAACTAAATAAGTGCCTTTATAATAGAGGATATACTAGTTCAAATAAGTTAAGTCGAATCCATTGTTTTCCTTTAAAATTAACATAAATCTTCTACAATAATTCTTTTCAATTTCCTAACCCAAACCTTATATTTCTTCTAGTTTTCCAACAACACCCTATGTTAATCTCATCTAAAAGTTTCCCTTTCCAAACTCTTATTACATACATCCATTTATTCAAACCATAAAATATACATTCTCAACAAATAAATTGTTCAAATAGAAAATGATTAAATTAAAATAATTAATTGTTTCTTCATAATAATCAATTCTTGAATTTACTTTTAAAACAACATGATCCCATGCACTACCAAGAGAATTCACAACAGGTTGACATCACAATGACAACCCTCACAAACAACAGACCGTCTAGAAGACTTATAACTAATAGGTATTCAACCCATTCTCAAAGCATAAACACGAAAGACATAATCATTGAAGGCAATAGAAGAAACTACATTTGGATACTCTAAATCCATTTCTCATTTCATTACGTAATTCATTATATCGATAAAATTGAATTAAGAATTCAACTTTTCAGATAAGGTAGAAATTACACTAATATTTTATTCTCTAATTGTTCTTAACAAAATAAGTATTTTCAATTATAACTCAAAACATTTCGCTTTAAATTAAATAATCAATTACCCTTGCAAATTAAATCATTATAAAATTAATCAAATTAACATTTGGTCTCTTCCATAACTTATTGTGTTAAAATAAGATCAATATTTAGACTATAACCCAATATCATATATATATTTTTTCCAATTAAATCAAATTAATAATTGGACCTTTTACACATGAATCCTTAACATATCTTCTATCCTTTACAAAATATCAAATTGATTAATTCAAAATAAAAATATCCTTCATCATCCATATTCCAAAATATAAATATATTTTTCCAATTAAATCAAATTAATAATTGGACCTTTTACATATGGATTTAAATTCCACAATTCAATTTTAAATTATGCATTCTTTAAATCAAATATTTAACTCCTTCAATTAAACTTTAACATGCCATTTTAAAATAAACAATAATTTCCCCATATGTTTATAATTTTTATTCCACTAATCTAATATACAAATTTTATTTAAAATAATATAAATAAATATAATACTTTAATATTATAAATTATAATATAAAATATTATTAAATAGTATTTTAATATTATAATAACAATACATAAAATATTAATATTTATAAATATCAATTTATTATTATTTTATTATCAGAACAGCCATGGGAACATAACTTAACAGCAGTCTCGTGCTTCAAGCATAACTCAAAAACTACGATCTAGGTATTTGCAATTTTTTGACAAGGATAAGAAAATGTAAAGGTGCAGAAACCCTTTAAATTTCCTGACAACCCAGTTTCTGTAAGTGGAGTTATATGCGACACAACCAGACCATTTTACCATGAAAAAATATAACTACCCTGCGGATTTTAAAATCCAATTTTTTAATAATAAATAGAGGGTTTCATTTTCTAAAAATATTCTAAATGCATTGTTCAATCTCCATGTTTGATTTCAATAACAACATAATCGATTTCCCCAAATAATTTAAATTCAACTGAGGTTTTTACAATTTTCACTCAAGAATTTTCACAAGCAAAGGCTGTAAATTTATTTAATTATTTTCTTCTAATATCAAATTTGTTTTCTAAAACAGATTTAACAAACAAATCTTTAATCACTACTATTTAAAAAATAATAATCAAGAACAATAAAACACAAAGAGGAAAACCTAGTACAAGAAGCTACAAGAAAAGATGAATTTCTCACGCAAGCCTCCTCCAAAGATTTCCTGAATTTTCTTCAATCCTCCAATGAATCCAATCCAAAACCCAACAAATGCAAACAATCTTTTCTTCAATCAATTCTACAATCAAAACTTTCTTCAAACCCTTCTTGTGCAATTTTCCAAAATTTCTTCTGTATTTTTTTCCAAAACTTTTTCCTTGCCCTAAAATTAAAATATGCATTCATTATAAAACAAAAATACCTAATACAACCCTAATTCACATTACATGCAAATTAGATATTTCAATTTCAATTTCAAATTTCAAATTTCAATTTCAATTTTAATTTCAATTTCAATTTCAATTTCAATTTTAAAACCCACTTTCAATTTAAAATGCAATTTCAAATAATAAATTAATTTCCAAAGTTGCAACTAATTTCCCAAATAAACATTTAATTACAATTTCTAATTTAATTCCCATACGTCTAAATTAAATTCCAAAATTAATTTTAATTCTTTTATTTCCTTTCATTCTCTTGCATTACGTTTAATTAATTAATTTAATTATTTAATAACTAAATTCAACCCCTTTGGATTAAATTTAATTAATTAAATAATTTAAATATAATTAATTAATTTAAATATAAACTTTTTATCCACATTGCATTATTTAAATTAAATAACCATCAACATGATTTAAATGCAATTATTCTAAATATCTATTTCCAAATCAAGAATCTTTCAGAATTAAATAACATTAAAGCAAGACAGACAATGACTCGACACACACAACTGACGACACACTAAGGCTAGGGTGTAAACTTGACACATGTTACCTAGCTACTATCTCCCATTCAACTTAACCATTGGATCGACATGCTCAAACCTGTAAAACCAGGTGGAGTCGATGTCATGTACCTACAATCCTACAATAAAGTAAACAACATCATACAATATATCTAGCATATAATACACATTATGAAGAAGGAATTACGGATTCACAGGGCACTCGGAAGCGAGTGATGCGAACCTGTCTTCTTCACCAATACACTCATCAAAACTGACACTTCCATCATAATCCAATAATCTCATAATAACATCTCATGTTAACTTTACAACATCATTAATCCATTACAGCATGAGAAACACTAGTCAGATAACCACATCACACAATCATAGTTGTCATTCAATAGTAGCGATCAAAACATCATAACAAAATGTATCCAATATCAAAGTGACTGCAACCAAACATAGCATAAAGCAAACTGAACGAGAAGCAAAATGGAGGGGTATTACATATGCACTCGACAATCCCATACCATCTGTAAAACCTCCGTAGTAAAAATCTCTCTAAAATGAAGCGGGTCCTACCAATCAAATACATGGAGTCACACAAGTAACCCATCTCTGCATCATCCTCATCCAAGTGCTCACAATCCAAATAGGGACACCATGTCACAACCTCTAAATCATCTAGTACACACCTCTAATGCTCCAACTTACCCATCCTAGACTTGGTAAGTTGACATTTGTATTTGAAAACATATGGCCTAGTAGCAAGTCTATCTTGTACTAGCAGTGGTCACATGACAACAATATTCTCCCATGCCCAAAACTGAAGCAAACTAGCTCCCGATGATAAGCTACGTTTGCTCAAATATATAAATGAATGTAAATCATGATATAGATGTGCTAGCATGCATATCCCCCAAGCATATCAGGTAACATGCACAATCATGCTCTTAAGTATACGGCCTCACCCAACAAATAGTCCCTTTAACCTATAATCAGGACAAAGGAACCCTCCAATAAATCTTGCTAGAACTAAAGGTAGGGTGGCATATGCATCTACCATCTCCCGCCATGGAATCCACATCCCAACAATAAGATCATCATGAAAAAATCATGAAGATTATCTGTCCCACCCACCTCCTGTGAATCATACACTACAATCTCCCCAACAAATGGTATCTGTAAAATCCGCCATACATCCTCTGGAGTGATGGTCATCTTACTAGTGGGTAGGTGGAGAATGTTATGGTCACTATGCCATTGCTTGGCTAGATCTGTGAGGAGATCCCGATTAATCCTAATCTAGGGCATGTCAAGAAGTGAAGCAAGTCCACACTGAACAATAATTTGTCTCATCTGGTGTCAGTTGTGGAATCAAGTCAAATTTCCATGGAAAATGCTCTCGTATCTAGAGGTTACCCAAAGGCTCCTATCATCATGAAATTTTCAAAATTAGTACACTTTGTCAAAATATCGTATATCAATTACCCTATCAAATCTAATAAGCTATTGGTGCGAATTTTGATCAAAAATCATGAGCAAGCATCATCAATCCTCAACTATCATGAGGTCATCATTATCAATCTTTAATTGTACTTAACCTAATATGAGGTCATCATTATCAATCTTTAATGTAGTTTGAAAAGGACCCTTTTGACCAAGTTATTAAAGGTGAATTTTGATGGAATTTTTAAGATTTTAATTAATTTTTATTGGGAGATTAATTGAAATTCATCTAGGGGAAAAAATTCTACATCAATTATCAAGAGATAAATTATTTTACCATCATTACTTCATCAAATCATTGAAAAACCATAAAAAAATCCAAAAATCCAAAAAAATCAAAGCATATTGCAGGATCATAAAGGGTCAAAAAGTGGCGATATGTAAGTGATATGATGGACCATGTGGCTGATGACTTTTTTTTTACCCTAAATTGATGAATTGAAAAGGGTTTTTAAAGGAGATTCTTAGCTTTCCACCAATATAAATTATTCTTTACTTTGAATTTATAAATAATTATTATTCATTTTCTATTTGAATTATGACTAAAATCATGATTGATAGGCTGATTGAAAAACATTTATAGCTTTCAAACGGTATCACCTTTTTTGAATCTAAAACATGCATCACATTCTATGCTTCACATACTATAGGATTAAAAAAGAAAAATTTAATTTCATGAAGTTTTCACCAAGTTAAGGTGGTTAGACATATGAGTTTCTCTATTTTTTAAAAGTTGTAATAAAAAAGTCATAATTAATTATTTACTTGGAAACAAATTAAAAAAAAATATGCATCACATTAGGACACGAGTCCTCTATTTATATCTAAAATCTTATAAAAAAATATTATCATTTTATTGTGGTTAAGGTGGTGAGACAGACACCTACTTCTTATTTTTCCCCTGAAATTTAAGTACAACTGCATTGAAATTTCAAATTTTCACCAAATAGATTTTTTTATTTTTTAAATAAACCTAGTAATTTAGAAACTACATTCAATTTTCTATAGATTCTATTCTTGCATATTTTTTAAATAATATAGATAACTTATTCAAATTTTTATGTCAAGTTGCCTAACTCTGATTTTCTAAATTTTCATCACCACTTAAGGACCTTATTTTTCCATTCAATGATCCTGCACATACCCCAAAAATTCATCATTTTATTTCCCAAGGGGGCATATATCCATCAATCACCTGAAAAATCAATGTCTGGGGCATACTGAAAAAAAATTCGTCAATACTAGCAACAACAACAACAAAATTTTCTTTGAAGCAATGCGTAAACACATCACTTTAAAGAGGGAAAAAATGTATACACCTAAAAATGGTCTAAAGAATCTAATTAATTAAATATGGCTTAGTTGATTAATTATCCTAAATTCCTCTACTATTGAATAAATAAAAATATTTATTTTTATAGTTCACATTTAAATTGTTATTTAAATTCCTCTAATTCTTTTAATATTTCATCTTAATTAAATAAACAAAATTAAATACTTTGTTTTATTTAATTATCAAATTCCCCTATTTATTCTATCTTAATCACATCATTCAATCTTAATTAATTAAACAAAGGTTAAATACATTATTGTTTAATTATCATATTTCTTATATTTAATTTATTAAACAACTTCTATAGTTTGTTTTATTAAATTAATTATCCTCTTTTTGCTAATTTGAATAAATCAAAATAATTCAAATAAAAGGCATAAATAAAATTTCCTCTATTCACTCACCAATAAAATTAGATATTTCATATCTAATTAATTCAACTAGTATTCACTAGAAGTTTTGGAGACAAATTAGAGACAAACGTGAATCAATCTCTCAAATCTTCTTCCTCTCATCCTTCCTATCATCTTACCTGATGTTTTCATGGGGAGGAACCATTCCCATGATCAGCTCAAGCTTCTCCATCTCTCACCATTCAATCCTCTAGATTGAATCCAATTCTTTGTTGTGCTGCCCTCGTTCAAATGTGTTGTCGAGAAATCTATAAATACAATCTCATTCAACAAAGAATAGATCCCAACTTTGTGCAATCTTACTTTGCAGGAAAGAAATCAAGCAATCAATCAAGCAATAGCAATAGAATTTTAGCATCATAGAATCAATAGATTTTATATCACGACATCATCATAGTTTCATGTCAAATTTAGATTATAGTAGTTTCCTTTATCATTTAGATATCATCATATAGGATTTCATATTTGCATTTAGCATCATTATGTTATTTAGATTGGAATTTTAATAGTCACAAAGCTTATCCAATTTGAGAGCCCTCTGTGATTTAATAAATCTTTAAAGATAAGAGACAAGATGACGCTTTCATTAGATTCTTTCTTTAAACTAGTTTAATTTGTAGAATCTTTGATATAATGTCTTATTAAGAAGTGTTATTTTACTCATACTTATTTCACACTTATAGGACCCATTCGCACATGGGTGAATGGGTGCCTTTATGGGCCATGACCTAATTTAAAATACATTTTTGGTGGCCTTTTAATGATCAAAATTCAAATTGTAAGTACCAGATTTTGGAATCTATTTTTTGGGAAATTAGATAAACAACTACAAATATATAGTTATTTTATCATTTGAAATCTAAGAACACGCATGAAAAAGCTAGAGGGGAAAATTCAAGATAAAATATTATTGTAAAGAGAATTCAATATTAGAATTATTAGTCATTTACAACAACAATCAAGATCCTAATATCAAGCAAAAGTTATGTGTGTTCATGTTGTGAAGGCTAACAAACATTGTAGGTCTTCATACATTCAAGAATTCAATAATCCAAATCAATCATTCAAGAAATATCCAATTCCTTTGTAGATATGTGTATGAATCTAGTCCTTCAAGGGATCCATTGAAATATGGTGAGTTCCCACAAGTGTTCATTCATCATTTCCTTCCTTTCCATTATCTTTCTATCAAGGTTTAATTACCAAATAGGGTTTGAAAAAGGTAAACACCCATACAAACAAATAAACATTTTTTCCCTCTTTGTGTATGTGCAAGTTATAGATTGAAGAAGGATTGAAAAAATATTGAAAAGAAATTTTGCATCATTGCATTTTTTATCATCAAAATTGTCAAGAAACAAAAAACTAAATTGAAAAATTTATTTTTCGTCATTCTAACATGTTTTCAAGAAAAAGTTAGCATCTTAGATCTAGCACTAAAAGATTGCAAAAATTGTTTTCAAAAGCCGTACCCAATACCCATTTTCCTAAGGGTGAACTTTTCCTTCTCCACATATCAAAATTGACATTTTGTGACAGGTACATGCCCTCAAATACCTCTCATATCTTCTTGTAAATTGTTGTTACAGTCTATGTACTTTCACGAATGTGCATTTTACATATTAGGTCATATAGTTCATTTAGTTTCATTGTTTGAAATATTTCCTAATCATTCTCCACCCCTGTCCTCAAAGAATCCCCACCAACTCAAATCTGATTTACTCACCATTAAGGTTGAAAGTCTTTTGGTTTTGCAGTTGTTGAGATTCTTAATGAGATGCCTTGGGAGGACTACTAAATCCTAAATTCATTTCATCCAAATGAATTAGGGTTTAACAACCCCTTTTCCCTTTCAATATCTTTCCTTAACAATAAAAAAATGTTTACCTTTGTAATACCCCTCCATTTTTCTCTCTTGATCGAACAGTGTTCTTCTTCGTTATGTGTTATTTTATGTTAGTGCTTTGACTAATGTACTCGACTACTGGTTGATCCTTACTGGAAAAGTGCTTTGACTATGGTACTCAGCTACTAGTTGATCATTACTGGAAAGTGATGTGAATGTTATATTTTGATGTGATAGTATTTTATTATGATGTTATCATTATGGCATGATTTAGATTAGCATAGAGAATATTGGAATTAATGATGTTCTATGTAATACCCCTCTGTTTTGATTCTTGTTCAAGTGCTTTATGCTATGTTTGGTTGCAATTACTTCGATATTGGATACATTTTGTTATGATGATTTGATCACTACTATTGAGTGGCAACTATTATTGTGAGATGCAGTTATCTGATATTGTTTCACTTGCATTATGGATTAATGATGTTGTAGAGTTAACATGAGATGTTATTATGAGATTACTGAATTATGATGGAAGTGTCAGTTTCGATGAGTGTATTGGTGAAGAGGACGAGTTCGCATCACTCGCTTGCGAGTGCCCTGCGAATCCGTAATTCTTTCTTCACGGTGTGTATTATATGCTGGATATATTGTATGATGTTGTTTACTTGGTTGCAGGATTGTAGGTACATGACATCGACTCGACCTGGTTTCACAGGTTTGAGCGTGTCGATCCAACGGTTAAGTTGAACGGGAGATAGTAGCTAGGTAACATGTGTCAAGTTTACACCCTAGCCTTAGTGTGTCATCAGTTGTGTGTGTTGAGTCATTGTCTGTCTTGTTTTAATGTTATTTATTTCTGAAGCATTCTTGATTTGGAAATAGATATTTAGAATAATTGCATTTAAATCATGTTGATGGTTATTTAATTTAAATAATGCAATGTGGATAAAAGTTTATATTTAAATTAATTAATTATATTTAATTTATTTAATTAATTAAATTTAATCTAAAGGGGTTGAATTTAGTTATTAAATAATTAAATTAATTAATTAAATGTGATGCAAGAGAATGAAAGGAAATAAAAGAATTAGAATTAATTTGGAATCTGAATCTAATGTGTGAGAATTTGTTCAGAAATTGTAATTAAAATGTTTGGGAATTCATTGGTAACCCTGAAATTAATTTATTATTTGAAATTGCATTTTAAAGTGGGTTTGAAAAGGAAATTGAAACTGAAATTAAAATTGAAACGGAAAAGTGAAATTAATTGAAAAATTGAAACTGATGAAATATCTAATTTGCATGTAATGTGAATTAGGGTTGTAAATATTGAAATTGAAATTGAAATTGAAATTGAAATATCTAATTTGCATGTAATGTGAATTAGGGTTGAATTAGGTATTTTTGATTTATAAGAATACATGTTTTAATTTTAAGGAGAGAGGTCTTTAGGAAAATACATTTTTTACAGCAGGGAAGAAATTTTGGAAAAATTTGCACAAGGGTTTGAAGAAAGTTTTGATTGTAGAATTGATTGAAGGAAAGATTGTTTGCATTTGTTGGATTTTGGATTGGATTCATTGGAAGATTGAAGAAAATTCAGGAAATCTTTGGAGGAGGCTTGCAACAAGAATTCATCTCTTCCTGTAGCTTCTTGTACCAGGTTTTCCTCTTTGTGTTTTATTGTTCTTGATTGTTTTCTTTAAAATAGTAATGATTAAAGATTTGTTTGTTAAATCTGTTTTAGAAAATAAACTTGATATTAGAAAAAAGAATTAAATAAAGTTATAGCCTTTGCTTGTGAAAATTCCGTGATAAACCAGAAACCTTTAGTTGAACTTAAATTATTTTGGAGAAAATTGATTTTATTGCCATTGAAATCAAACATCTTGCATCCAGATGCACAGCTCGCAGTTTTTGTTGTAATTTCTTGCATTGTAATATTTCAGTTGTATATGATATTTTATCCCTCTTTTGTAAGAGGTGGAGTTATGTAATTGTAATACATTTGTACTAGTGTCTCATTCTGAGAATGAGTGATGTAACTGTTGGATTAAGATAATGTTTATGAGATTGTATCTTGGTTGATTATCTTATTATGTTATGTGGTATTCTTATGATGTATGATGTTTATATCATAAAGTTCATAAGGCTATGGTTATATGTATATGTATGTGTGGGTTTAAGTAATCCTAACCTTGTAGTCTTAGAGGTTGTTTTGAACTAGTAAGTGAATGTGTATGTTAAATGCACTTTATAAAAAAAAAATCAGTTCACTTAAGATGTTAATTGCAACTTCCTTTAAGGTTACTTGGCGGGGCATTACATTCTACGCCTTCAATTAAGTTATTGATGTTAGATTCGTCAGTTTGGGACACTGTATTGGTGAAGGGGATGAAATTGCACCACTCGCTTGTGAGCGCCCTACGATTCCATGATTTCCTCTTCACAGTGTGTTTTATATGATATAAATATACATGTGCGATATTATTTTGTTTGTAGGTTAACAGGTATAGGACATCGACTCCACCTAGTTCCGCAGGTTTGAGCGTGTCCATTGACCAACGACATTTGATTGGGAGATAGTAGTTAGGTTTTCCATGTCAAGTCATCACTTTGGTCTTAGCATGTCATCGGTTTTAGTCGGGTTTGGTTGCTTTAATGTTATTCTTTCACCTTGATTTTATTTTATTTGCAAGTTGAAAAGGTAATTAAATTGAATTAAGTATTTAAATTTTTTATTGAATTAATCTGGTTATTAGGTTGGAAGATGTTATTTAATTAATAAAATAAATTAATCTTGGATTAGATTCTTTTTATTAAATTAATTAAATTAATTAAATTGAATTAAGTTACTTATTAGAATTGATAGATATTTTAATTAGAAATTGTAATTTAGTTTGAAAATTGGAAAAAGGTTTTAAATTTGCATTTTTTGGAAAATTTGAATGCAAAATTGAAATTTGAAGATATTTCTGGTTTTTGTTTTCAAAAATTTATTATAGTAAGGAGGGACGAAGGAGAAGAAAGAAGATTTCTATTTTGTGGGTTTTGGATTTAATTGTGGGAAAAAAAGCTCTGTTGAGTTGCTTGGAAGCTAGAATCTGAGGGAGAATCAATGCACCATTGACAACCTCTCAAGCTTTTGGAATCAGGTTTTCTATTGATTAAATTAGTTTCATTTTGAAAAAAAATCACAATTTTATATGTTGGTTGGAAAATATACAAACTTTGTTTGAATTGCAAGAAAAGGCCCATGTGTAATCTTGAAGAAAATTCTGGAAAAACCTCTGTTGGAGAAGATTCAAACTCTAAAAAATTTATTATTCTTTCTCTCTTAAAGTTTTTCTTAAAAATAAAAATAAAAATTATTGGATTTGGTTGTAGATAGCCATTTCTTGAAATAATTTGCTCCTTTGAATCCTTGGGTTTTATTGAATCTATATAGACATCCTGTATATATATATATATTATTGTTGAATGAGTTTTCTTTTGCAAAAAATAAGAGTCTATGGTTAGGGCGAAATCGAAATTTCACAGAATTTGTTTTATAATTTTTTTTTTTTTTTAAAAGTTTGGGGGAGGCCGAAGCTCTCCCCACGGCCGCCCATGGGAAGCACTGTGGAGGAGGTAGCCCTAGGCATTGCCCCTCTTCACAATCGTGCCCCATGGAGGTTGGGGTTAGGCTGTGTGGAGACACAACTGCCCCATGTAAATGGGGTTCGACTGTGCCTTCACACAGTCGCCGCCCCCAAATGGCTGGGCGCACCTCCCAAGACCTGCACATTTTCCAATGCCTTTGCTTTTTTTTTAATTTCAATTTTATTTTTATTTTATTATTTTTTTAGAAAATATAATATTTAGTATTAAAATTTATTTTAATATTATATTATATTAATACTAAAATATTTAGAATATATAAATATTAAAATATATATGTTATATATATTAATATATATATATATATATGTATATATGTTTTTATATTATTATATATTATTTGTTTTAGATTTTTATAATAAAGTTCAAAATAGATATATATTAATATATATATATATATAATGTGTGTATATATATTGAATATATATATATAATTGAATAACTATGTTTATATGTTTAATTACACATTTAATTGATTATTTAAAGTTTAAATGTGTTAATTGATGATTTAAATATATATATTAAATTGTTGAGTTAAATAAATGACATGTTCTAATAGTTACTTTAAAGGATGATTTAAATATTTATATTTATATAAATATTTAAATATATATATATATATATATTGCATTGGTGATTTAAATAATGGTTTGTTTTAAATGTAATTAGGGAAATTTTAAATTGAATTGTAATAGTCGAATTAATGGATTTATTTTAAATTAATATACTTTGAAAGAGCAAATATTTGATTTTCAGATATCGTATTTAATAGATGAATTGATGGATTTGTTTTAGACGATTTATTTGGAATTGAAGAAATAGTATTTTCTTCAAATGATATATTTTGATTAGAAGAAGTAACTCACTTTCTTTTAATATTATTAATTAGAAGCAATTAAGGAATTAAATATTTTGTTTAGACTTGTAATCAGTTTTATTAAGCAATAAGTTACTGAATGTTATCAAAGGAAGAAGATTTAGGAGATCTGAAGTAGATGTAATTCTTGTTTGATTGCTCTTTTAAATGTAAATTTATTTTGTTTTTGCTTTGGGGAAATTATTTTGAAGGGTTACTAAGTCTTCCAGTTGGGGTTGTCATAATTATTCTAGTCAACCTTTGGATTGTCTTGGGTAGTGCATCTTAATGTATTCAATTATTTCCTAGTTATCACGAATGGGGTTGTGTTCACTTTATGTGTTGGATAGGGATTTACTATCCTTAGGTCGCACTAGTGTACCCTTGAGTTGTGGAGTTTTTCCACGTAATGTCTTAGAGTTGTGGCTTGCAATGAGGGTCGACACACAGAGTGGTGTTAGGGTAACTCATTGCAAGTTGGTTAATCTAGTGATAATGTAAATGAACTTAGTAGAAGCATAGGTAGCATCTACACTTAATAAGAACAATTGTGCCTTGCTCATAGATGCAAGGGCTTGTATAGCCTTGGGATGGGACGAGAAGCCCTAGAATGGCAAGACCGTCATCTTGTCTCTATGAGAGATAACTAATTCCGCATTGGTTTGTATGAGGGTTTGGGAGTCATTAGAGGTTTCCAAGAGATTTCGAGATGAGGGTCGAGACCTAAGAAGACTTACCAAGATATCTCATGTAGCATTGTGATGACACTTCTCCGTTGTCAGCATTATGTTTGTATCAGTGATGCAGTTGATTGTTTAACTTTGGAAGCATTGTAAACTTTGTGGTAAGGGATGTATTTGTATTTGATTTGGTTCAGTTATGTTTTAGTTGGTGACTAGGGGTAGAGGGTCTTGTATATGAATCCTGGTTACTATCTCCTAGCATGTGGGGTGGACCTTTGGGTACCACTTAATTGGGTGGAACGTGCACCTTACTCCATTGGGTTTTTCTCTTGTTCGTGTTGACGAGATATCCAGTTGCTGAGCTCGTGTGATCTAGTTACATTTTAGGCTTGTAATAATTTCAGTTGGTTCATGTGATTTATTACCCCTCATTGTATTCGAGGTGGAAAGTTGTAATTTGTAATCACGTTTATTTGATTTACCTCATTTTGTGAATGAGAGATGTAACCTATCTATAAGTTAATGTGATGTGAATTCTTGTTGTAATCTTGCTTGTTAAGTAATGTAAACTAAGCATGTTATATTATATTCTATGTGTTGGTATCTTTAATGCTTTGTATGTATGTGCTTCTAATTAAATGATTATTAATTTAATTAAAGGATTTATAAGAGTAATGTATGTGTTTTGGTATTATATGTAATCTTGTTATGTACCCTTGGAGGTTGTTGGAGTAGACTTGTGCACTTTCATTGTTAATAATGCACTTTAAAAAAAAAAAAAATTGTACGCTTCCGTGTTGTGTTGCAACTTCCTTTATGGTTACCTGGTGGGGTGTTACACATGGTATCAGAGCCTCAGGTTCATACACTAGGTTCTCTGGGTGCATTTTTGTCCACTAGGTTATCCTTGTGAATTGTTAGTGGAATTGTTAAGTGATCACGTGTTCATGGATTTTACTTTAGCATGATGTAATCTATGGAAAAGAGTAGTATGAAAGAAACCTGATAAATGTTCCTATGGGATTATGTATGTAGTTGTACCCCTGTAAATGTAAGAAACCAGTAATTGTATCCTGTTTCAGAGTTTAAAATACCCCATACTTGCTTTGTGTATCCATGTGATGGTGATATTTAGTAACCATCCTTGAGGAAAATTTACGCTTTGGTGTGGGATTTACCATACCCTTATGTGTGTACACGTTTATTACCTGATTGAGGGCCAGCCCATGTGTGGTTGAAACTTATATATAAGAGTAACCAAAAGTATTTCCTTCTCTTTTGGTTCTCTAGACCCTCAATCCATGAAGGGATAGTAGCAACCACAAGTTCCTTGGGTGGAGTGTGTAGCGTACGCATATTGTGATCCAGAGCATCTTAGCTCAACCAATTATGAGGAAACATATGCACTACTTTTCCTTATGATGGATCAGGATACTGGATCCATAAGCCTTAACCTAATCCCCACAATTTTGAGTACAATAGCATAGGTTTTCTAGTTATGACTAGACGTCCGTGGAGGCATTGATCTGCCATAGCGAGTTAACCTCGTCCGTATGAGAGGTGAAACTTGGTAGCCCCATAGTGATATTATCATATTGTATTGTATACTTAGGGTATCTGCACATGGCTCTGACATGATGTGATAGGTACGATGCCATACCACACTGATGTTCTGACATAGTGTTGGTGATGATTTTGTATTTACACATATTTTGATATGATGCAGTACGATACCATACCCCACTCATGTTACGACATAGTGATGGTGATGATGTCATGTTACATGATGCCACATGATTTTATATGTGAAGGAAAATTATGATATTTTCTTTGTTAGCCTACTTGTGTGATGAGCGTTATGGGGCCTCAAACACTTGTAGAGGGATCCTCATGGCTACTTTGACCATGTTGGTCAAGTAGCATATGGGTAGATCCTAGCCATGTATACCTCTAGCTATAGCAAGTTTCTGCATGTGTCTTCTCCATGAGGTATCGCGGGTGGAGTGTGTTCTGCATGTGCCTATCTCTGCAGACCCTCAGACACACTACCACGTGGCATACGACCAATATGGGCCTTCTTCGACTAGCGTATGACCAGGTAGAGTGACAATGTTTTGTTAGTCATGGATACACTCTGGGTCATGTGGATAGCATGCTCACTCCACATCACATGAGGGATATTATCATTCTATTCAGACGTTGCTTCCTTTTTCTTCGTTGGTGGCTAGTATCTAGTCACACAGTGTTGTATAGTGCAATTTTAAAGATTGTGAACTTTCTTTTGGTTATTGATGATTTTTCAGTTGATTGTGAGGGCCAACACTTTGTTTATATTTGATTGTGAAGTTTTAGCCATGATTTGTGATCTTATTTACTTATAACCCTAGTGGCTATAAATTTGATTCAATGTTGAAATTATGTGTATTATTTCTTTATTGTTGAAAAGAAACTTTAATTTTCTCTTCTTTATGAACTTGGTGGCTAAGCTAGTTATCTTTGTTGTTTTCAATGTTGGCTATGTGTTGTATTGTGATTCCTCTCCAAGGATGTATGAGGCAGACTTGGTGAGTGTGTACAAGGAAGTAGACGTAGGAAATGTTGAGGATGGGGGTATGTGAGGTTGTTTTGCAGCTAGGACCCACTACTCACCTTCGTGTGTTGACTATCTCTTGGAGGCTAATCACCTTTACAACAAGAGACAAGTCATTGTGGTCTTGATTGGATGGTCACACTTTATGTATGACCTAACAACATCAAGCCACTGATATGATGTTATATTTATTTGAGATGGTTATTTTCTCTTGGTTCATGGATTCTTCTATCATGGATTGGTATGTTGCTTCTCCGTGTCTAGATGGACCCTTGTGTGGCCTTATGTTGTGATTTCCGATGTTTCTTGTTGGAATGTATATGTACTATGCATGATTAATCATGGGTATGGTGTTTTATTTCTGATTTTTGGTAAAGTTAATTTCGCCTTTGGTTGTGACTCCTTTCTTGGATGGTGTGTATATGATTCCTAGAAGAGGTAGACGAGGCATCGATCGTCAAAACCCTACTTTTCAGACTCCCCACGAGAATGATCGTGAGGATCACCTAGGTCCATTGTTACGTTCTACTCTTGGGGAGATTATTACCTGACTTGGCTCTAGTCAAGATGGTGGTCTTCAAATATTTAGGGAAAGGGAAAGGATCCCTAGGATAAACATTTCTACTTTGGCAACACTTATGTTGGATATTTTGAGGGCACGTTCTCCACCCAACAATCATTCTTATGAAGGTTCAGGTTTTGGAAACTAGATGATCGGTGTTCCTTTCGATGGGGTACACCCAATAATCTTTGGGTTTTGGGGTGATCGTCTTACGCATAGGAGGATTGGGAGTTGGATACGAGCCCAACTCCATCATCCCAACAAGTTAGTTCAGAGCACTCAGATTGCAACAGATAGTGGTACAAGATGTTACTCTTGTGGCCAAAAGGGCCACTTAGTGAGACAGTGTTCTCAGAGGAACACACCTAGGACTAGTCAGGGATCGGTGGCTATAGAGCCAACAAGTACTGATGCAAGGACTTCTAGAACAAGTGTAGCAGTTATTCATCGTCAATTAGAGCATCAAGGTACAGTCTTGGAAATTATTGGGAGTGGACAAGTAGTTGATTCAGAAGTTCATGGGAATTCTTTGGTATAGGAGGCTAAGGAAATGCCTTCAGTGTTGTTTCCTCTGCTTGATACATGTTATGCTACGAGTTGTGTTTTGAGTCTATGTGATCGTTTAGATTGATAATTTATTTAGCTCATAACACTATACCTCTGGTTGTTGTTGTTATTATGCTAGTATATGGAGTGGTTTAGTTTTGGAACCATTGATTATGTGTATTTTGTGAAATATATACTAGGGGTTTTTGTAGGCTTCTAGCAGTAAGCTTGACCCTAGGGGGGGAGGATGTAATACCCCTCCATTTTTCTCTCTTGATCGAACAGTGTTCTTCTTCATTATGTGTTATTTTAAGTTAGTGCTTTCACTATGGTACTCGGTTATTGGTTGATCATTACTGGAAAGCGATGTGAATGTTATATTTTGATGTGATGGTATTTTATTCTGATGTTATCATTATGGCATGCTTTAGATTAGCATAGAGAATATTTGAATTAATGATGATTTATGCCTTCGATTAAGTTATTGATGTTAGATTCACAAGTTTGGGACATTGTATTGGTGAAGGGGACGGAATTGCACCACTGGCTTACGAGCGCCCTGCAATTCCATGATTTCCTCTTCACGGTGTGTTTTATATGATATAAATATACATGTGTGATATGCTTTTGTTCACAGGTTAACAGGTACAGGACATCGACTCCACCTGGTTCCATAGGTTTGAGCGTGTCCATTGCCCAATGACATTTGATTGGGAGATAATAGCTAGGGTTTTTGTGTCAAGTCATCACTTTGGTCTTAGTGTTTCATCGGTTTTAGTCGGGTTTGGTTGCTTTAATCTTATTCTTTCACCTTGATTTTATTTTATTTGCAAGTTGAAAAGGTAATTAAATTTCATTAAGTATTTAAATTGTTTATTGAATTAATCTGGTTATTAGGTTGGAAGATGTTATTTATTTAATTAACTAATTTAATTTAATTAATAAAATAATTTAGTCTTGGATTAGATTCATTTTATTGAATTAATTAAATTGAATTAAGTTACTTATTAGAATTGATAGATATTTTAATTGAAAATTGTAATTTAGTTTGAAAATTGGAAAAAGGTTTTAAATTTTGCATTTTTTGGAAAATTTGAATGCAAAATTGAAATTTGAAGATATTTTTGGTTTTTGCTTTCAAAATTTATTGTAGTGGTTGAATGGGATATTTTTGGTTTTTCATAGAATTTTTGATATAAACCAAAAAAAAAAGAGGAAGGAGAAGAAAGAAGATTTCTATTTTGTGGGTTTTGGGAAAAAAAGAGAACTAGAAAAAGATTTCATAATGCAGAAAGAAACTTAATTGAAAACACTATTGAGTTTAAGAGGAAGAATGAACTGGGAGAACAGAGACCATTGAAAACCTCCAAGCTTTTGGAATCGGCTTCTATTGATTAAATTAGTTTCATTTTGAAAAATTCATGATATGTTGGTTGGAAAACATACACCTTTCCACCGCGCCCCATGGAGGCTGGGGTTAGACTATGTGGAGACACAGCCGCCCCATGTAAATGGGGTTCGATTGTGCCTTCACACAGTCGCTTCCCCCAAATGGTTGGGCGCACCTCCCAAGACCTACGCATTTTCCAATGCCTTTACTTTTTTTTTAATTTCAATTTTATTTTTTATTTATTTATTTTGTTTAGAAAATATAATATTTAATATTATATTATATTTAATACTAAAATATTTAATATATTAAAATATTAAAATATATATGTTATATATATATTAATATATATATGTATATATGTTTTTATATTATTATATATTATTTGTTTTAGATTTTTATAATAAAGTTCAAAATAGATATATATATATATAATGTGTATATATATATTGAATATATATATAATTGAATAACTATGTTTATATGTTTAATTACATATTTAATTGATTATTTAAAGTTTAAATGTTTTAATTGATGAATTAAATACATATATTAAATTATCGAGTTAAATAAATGATATGTTTTAATAGTTACTTTAAAGGATGATTTAAATATTTATATATATATATAAATATTTAAATATATATATATATTGAATTGGTGATTTAAATAATGATTTGTTTTAAATGTAATTAGGAAAATTTTAAATTGAATTGTAATAGTCGAATTAATGGATTTATTTTAAATAAATATACTTTGAAAGAGGATATATTTGATTTTCAGATATCGTATTTAATAGATGAATTGATGGATTTTTTTTAGACGATTTATTTGGAATTGAAGAAATAGTATTTTCTTAAAATGATTTATTTTGATTAGAAGAAGTAAGTGGCTTTCTTTTAATATTATTAATTAGAAGAAATTAAGGAATTAAATATTTGGTTTAAACTTGTAATCAGTTTTATTAAGCAATAAGTTACTGAATGTTATCAAAGGAAGTGGATTTAGGAAATCCGAAGTAGATGTAATACTAGTTTGATTGATCTTATAAATGTAAATTTATTTTGTTTTTGCTTTGGGGAAATTGTTTTGAAGGGTTAATAAGTCTTCTAGTTGGGGTTTTTTTTCAATTGTTGGGGTTGTCGTAATTATGTTAGTCAACCTTTGGATTGTCTTGGGTAGTGCATCTTAATGTATTCAATTATTTCCTGGTTATCACGAATGGGGTTGTGTTGATTTTATGTGTTGGATAGGGATTTAATATCCTTAGGTCGCACTAGTGTACCCTTGAGTTGTGGAGTTGTTCCACGTAATGTCTTAGAGTTGTGGCTTGCAATGAGGGTTGGCACACAGAGTGGTGCTAGGGTAACTTGTTGCAAGTTGGTTAATCCAGTAATAATGTAAATGAACTTAGTAGAAGCATAGGTAGCATCTACACTTAATAAGAACAATTGTGCCTTGCTCATGGACGCAAGGACTTGTATAGACTTGGGATGGGATGACAAGGCTTAGAATGGCAAGACCATTATCTTGTCTCTACAAGAGCTAACTGATTTTGTATTGGTTTGTATGAGGGTATGGGAGTCGTTAGAGGTTTCCAAGTGACTCTGAGATGGGCGTCGGGACCTAAGAAGACTTACTAAGATATCTCATGTAACATTGTGATGAAACTTCTTCGTTGTCACTAGTATGTTTGTATCAGTGATGCAGTTGATTTTTTAACTTTGGAAGCATTGTAACCTTTGTGTTAAGGGATGTATTTGTATTTGATTTGGTTTAGTTAATTTTTAGTCAGTGACTAGGGGTAGAGGGTCTTGTATAGGAATCCTTACTACTATCTCCTAGCATGGGGGGTGGGCCTTCGGGTACCACTTGGTTGGGTGGAACGTGCACCTTACTCCATTGGGTTTTTATCTTGTTCGTGTTGATGAGATTTCCAATTGGAGAGCTCGTGTGATCCAGTTACATTTCAAGCCTGTAATAATTTCAGTTGGTTCATGTGATTTATTACCCCTCATTGTATTTGAGGTGGAAAGTTGTAATTTTTAATCACGTTTATTTGATTTACCTCATTCGGCGAATGAGAGATGTAACCTATCTATAGAGTTAATGTGATGTGAATTCTTGTTGTAATCTTGCTTGTTAAGTAATGTAAACTAAGCATGTTATATTATATTCTATGTGTTGGTATCTTTAATGCTTTGTATGTATGTGCTTCTAATTAAATGATTAGTAATTTAATTAAAGGATTTATAAGAGTAATGTATGTGTTCTAGTATTAGATGTAATCTTGTTGCGTACCCTTGGAAGTTGTTGCAGTAGAGTTGTGCACTTTCATTGTTAATAATGGACTTTAAAAAAAAAAATTGTACGCTTTTGCGTTGTGTTGCAACCTCCTTTAGGGTTATGTGGCGGGGCGTTACACATGGTATCAGAGCCCTGTGCTCATACACTGGGTTTTCTAGGTACATTTTTGTCCACTAGGTTGTCCTTGTGAATTGTTAGTAGAATTGTTAAGTGATCACGTGTTCATGGCTTTTACTTTAGCATGATGTACTATGTGGAAAAGAGTAGCATGAAAGAAACCTGATAAAATGTTTTGGTTGGGAAATTTTGATACATGCCCCATGGGTTATGGAATTGGATGTTCCTATGGGATTATGTATGTAGTTGTACCCCTGTAAATGTAAGAAACTAGTAATTGTATCTTGTTTGAGTGTTTTAAATACCCCGTACTTGCTTTGTGTATCCATGTGATGGTTATACTTGGTACCCATCCTTGAGGAAAAGTTACGCTTTGGTGTGGGATTTACCATACCCTTATATGTGTTCATGTTTTTTACCTAATTGAGGGCCAACCCATGTTTGGTTGAAACTTATATATAAAAGTCACCAAAAGTAGTTCCTTCTCTTTTCGTTCTCAAGACCCTCAATCCGTGAAGGGATAGTAGCAGGCACAAGTTCCTTAGGTGGAGTGTGTAGTGTACACATATTGCGATGCAGAGCGTCTTAGCTCAACCAATCCCAAGGAAACGTACCCACTACTTTCCCTTATGATGGATCAAGATACTTGATCCATAAGCGTTAACCTAATCCCCATAGTTTTGATTACAACAACATAGGTTTGTTAGTTATGCCTGGACATCTGTGGAGGTGTTGATCTGGCATAGCGAGTTAACCTCGTCCGTATGAGAGGTGAAACTTGGTAGCCCCATAGTGATATTATCATATTGCATTGTATACTTAGGGTATCTGCACATGGCTCTGACATGATGTGATAGGTACGATGCCACACGACACTGATGTTCTGACATAGTGTTGGTGATGATGTTGTATTTGCATGTATTCTGATATGATGCATTACGATACCATACCCTACTCATGTTATGACATAGTGATGGTGATGACATCATGTTACATGATGCCACATGCTTAGACACGTCAAGGCGCATTATGAGATTTTCTTTGTTAGCCTACTTGTGCGATGAGCATTATGGGGCCTCAAACACTTGTAGAGGGATCCTCATGGCTGCTTTGACCATGTTGGTTGAGTACCATATGGGTAGATCCTAGCCATGTCTACCTCTGGCTATAGCAAGTTCCTACGTGTGCCTTCTCCTTGAGGTATTGTGGGTGGAGTGGATTTTGCATGTGCCTATCTCCGCGGACCCTTAGACACACTACCACATGGCATATGACTAGTACGTGCCTTCTCTGGCTAGCGTATGACCAGGTAGAGTGACGACATTTTGTTAGTGGTGGATACACTCTGGGTCATGTGGATAGCATTCTCACTCTGCATCACATGAAGGCTATTATCATTCTAGTTAGATGTTGTTTCCTCTTTCCTCGTTGGTGGCTAGTATCTAGTCACACAGTGTTGTACAGTGCAATTTTAAAGATTGTGAACTTTCTTTTGGTTATTGATGATTTTTCAGTTGATTGTGAGGACCGACACTTTGTTTATATTTGATTGTGAAGTTTTAGCCACGATTTGTGATCTTATTTACTTATAACCCTAGTGGTTATAAATTTGATTCAATGTTGAAAAGAAACTTTAATTTTCTCTTCTTTATGAACTTGGTGGCTAAGCTAGTTATCTTTGTTGTTTTCAATGTCGGCTATGTGTTGTATTGTGATTCCTCTCCAAGGATGTATGAGGCGGACTTGGTGAGTGTGTACAAGGAAGTAGATGTAGGAAACATTGAGGATGGGGGTATGTGAGGCTGTTTTGCAGCTAGGACCCACTACTCAATTTTGTGTGTTGACTATCTCTTGGAGGCTAATCACCTTATACAACAAGAGACAAGTCATTGTGGTCTTGATTGGATGGTCACACTTTATGTATGACCTAACACCATCAAGCCACTGATATGATGTTAGATTTATTTGGATGGTTATTTTCTCTTGGTTCATGGATTCTTCTATCATGGACCCTTGTGTGGCCTTATGTTGTGATTTCCGTTGTTGCTTGTTGGAATGTATATGTACTATGCATGATTAATCATGGGTATGGTGTTTTATTTCTGAGTTTCGGTAAAGTTAATTTCACCTTTGGTTGTGACTCCTTTATTGGATGGTGTGTATAGGATTCCTAGAAGAGGTAGATGAGGCTTCGATCGTCGAAACCCTACTTTTCAGACTCCCCACGAGAATGATCGTGAGGATCACCTAGGTCCACTATTACATTCTACTCTTTGGGAGATTATTACCTGACTTAGCTCTAGTCAGGATGGTGGTCTTCAAATATTTAGGGAAAGGGAAAGGATCCCTAGGATAAATTTTTTTGCTTTGGCAACACTTATGTTGGATATTTTGAGGGCACGTTCTCCACCCAACAATCATTCTTATAAAGGTTCAGGTTTTGGAAACTGGATGATCAGTGTTCCTTTTGATGGGGTGCACCCAGTAATCTTTGGGTTTCGGGGTGATCGTCTTACGCATAGGAGGATTCAGAGTTGCATACGAGCCCAACTCCATTGTCCTAGCAAGTCAGCTCAGAGTACTCAGATTGGAATAGATAGTGGTACAAGATGTTACTCTTGCAACCAAAAGGGTCACTTAGTGAGACAGTGTTCTCAAAGGAGCACACCTAGGACGAGTCAGGGATTGGTGGCTACAGAGCCAACAAGTAATGATTCAAGAAGGATTCATGGAACAAGTGTAGCAGATGTTCATCGTCAGTTAGAGAATCACGGTACAGACTTGGAAATTACTGGGAGTGGACAAGTAGCTGATTCAGAAGTTCATGGGAATCCTTCAGTATAGGAGGCTGAGGAAATGCCTTCATTGTTGTTTCCTCTGCTTGATACATGTTATGCTAGGAGTTGTTTTTTGAGTCTATGTGATCGTTTAGATT
This sequence comes from Sequoiadendron giganteum, assembly GCA_007115665.2. Taxonomy (NCBI): domain Eukaryota; kingdom Viridiplantae; phylum Streptophyta; class Pinopsida; order Cupressales; family Cupressaceae; genus Sequoiadendron; species Sequoiadendron giganteum. The sequence goes on from CM021101.1 coordinate 296,147,991, forward strand.
GACATCTTATTTAGCACATAACACTATATCTCTGGTTGTTGTTTTTATGTTAGTATATGGAGTGGTTTAGTTTTGGAACTAGTGATTATGTGTATTTTGTGAAATATATACTAGGTGTTTTTGTAGGCTTCTAGGAATAAGCTTGACCCTAGGGGGGGAGGATGTAATACCCCTCCATTTTGCTCTCTTGATCGAACAGTGTTCTTCTTCGTTATGTGCTATTTTATGTTAGTGCTTTGACTATGGTACTCGACTACTGGTTGATCGTTACTAGAAAACTTTAGATTAGCATGGTATTTTATTCTGATGTTATCATTATAAAATGCTTTAGATTAGCATAGAGAATATTGGAATTAATGATGTTTTATACCTTCGATTAAGTTATTGATGTTAGATTCGTTAGTTTGGGACACTGTATTGGTCAAGGGGACAAAATTGCACCACTCACTTCTGAGCGCCCTATGATTCTGTGATTTCCTCTTCATGGTGTGTTTTATATGATATAAATATGCATATGTGATATGCTTTTGTTTGCAGGTTAACAGGTATAGGACATCAACTCCACCTGGTTCCATAGATTTGAGTGTGTCCATTACCCAACAACATTTGATTGAGAGATAGTAGCTAGGGTTTACGTGTCAAGTCATCACTTTGGTCTTAGCGTGTTATTGGTTTTAGTCGGGTTTCGTTGCTTTAATGTTATTCTTTCACCCTGATTTTATTTTATTTGCAAGTTGAAAAGGTAATTAAATTGCATTAATTAGTTAGATTGTTTATTGAACTAATCTAATTATTAGGTTGGAAGATGTTATTTAATTAATTAATTAATTTAATTTAATTAATAAAATAATTTAATCTTGGATTAGATTCATTTGATTGAATTAATTAAATTAATTAAATTGAATTGAGTTACTTATTAGAATTGATAGATATTTTAATTAGAAATTGTAATTTAGTTTGAAAATTTGAAAAAGGTTTTAAATTTGCATTTTTTGGAAAATTTGAATGTAAAATTGAAATTTGAAGATATTTCTTGTTTTTGTTTTCAAAATTTTATTATGGTGGTTGAATGGGATATTTTTGGTTTTTCATAGAATTTTTGATATAAATAGAAAAAAAATAAAAATAAATAAAAAAAGGAGGGAGTAAGATGAAGAAAGAAGATTTCTATTTTGTGGGTTTTGGATTTAATTGTGGATAAAAAAACTCTGTTGAGTTGCTAGGAAGAAGTTGGAATCTGAGGGGGAATCAGTGCACCATTGACAACCTCTCAAGCTTTTGGAATCATGTTTTCTATTGATTAAATTAGTTTCATTTTGAAAAAAATTCACAGCTTTATATGCTGGTTGGAAAATATACAAACTTTGTTTGAATTGCAAGAAAAGGCCCATGTGTAATCTTGAAAAAAATTCTGGAAAAACCTTTGTTGGAGAAGATTCAAACTCTTTGAAAAATTCCATTATTCTTTCTCTCTTAAAGTTTTTCTTAAAAAAAAACCAAATTTTTTTTTTTTCGATTTGGCTGTAGATAGCCATTTCTTGAAATAATTTGCTCCTTTGAATCCTTGGATTTTATTGAATCTGTATATATATATTTGAAAGTATTTATATATATACATATACATACATTTGTGTATATATATATATATATTATTGTTGAATGAGTTTTCTCTTTTTTTACAAAAATTAAGAGTTTGTGGTTAGGGTGAAATCAAAATTTTGAAGAGTTTGGCTTATTAAAAAAAAAAAAAAAATTTGAGTTTGGGGAGGTTGAAGCTCTCCCCACGACCACCCATGGGAAGCATTGTGGAGGAGGTAGTGTTGGGCGCTACCCCTCTCGACAATCGCGGCCCATGGAGGCTGGGGTTAGGCTATGTGGAGACACAACTGCCCCATGTAAATGGGGTTCGACTGTGCCTTCACACAGTCGCCGCCCCCAAATGGCTGGGCGCACCTCCCAAGACCTGCACATTTTCCAATGCCTTTGCTTTTTTTTTAATTTCAATTTTATTTTTATTTTATTATTTTTTTTAGAAAATATAATATTTAATATTAAAATTTATTTTAATATTGTTTTAATATTATATTATATTTAATACTAAAATATCAAAAATATATATGTTATATATATAATTGAATAACTATGTTTATATGTTTAATTACATATTTAATTGATTATTTAAAGTTTAAATGTTTTAATTGATTATTCAAATATATATATTAAATTGTCGAGTTAAATAAATGATATGTTTTAATAGTTACTTTAAAGGATGATTTAAATATATATATATATATATATATATTGAATTGGTGATTTAAATAATGATTTGTTTTAAATGTAATTGGGGAAATTTTAAATTGAATTGTAATAGTCGAATTAATGGATTTATTTTAAATTAATATACTTTGAAAGAGCAAATATTTGATTTTCAGATATCGTATTTAATAGATGAATTGATGGATTTTTTTTAGATGATTTATTTGGAATTGAAGAAATAGTATTTTCTTAAAATGATATATTTTGATTAGAAGAAGTAGCTAGCTTTCTTTTAATATTATTAATTAGAAGCAATTAAGGAATTAAATATTTGGTTTAAACTTGTAATCAGTTGTATTAAGCAATAAGTTACTGAATGTTATCAAAGGAAATGGATTTAGGAAATCCAAAGTAGATGTAATTCTTGTTTGATTGCTCTTTTAAATGTAAATTTATTTTGTTTTTTCTTTGGGGAAATTGTTTTGAAGGGTTCATAAGTCTTCTAGTTGATTTTTTTTTAATTGTTGTGGTTGTCATAATTATGTTAGTCAACCTTTGGATTGTCTTGGGTAGTGCATCTTAATGTATTCAATTATTTCTCAGTTATCATGAATGGGGTTGTGTTGACTTTATGTGTTGGATAGGGATTTAATATCCTTAGGTTGCACTAGTGTACCCTTGGGTTGTAGAGTTGTTCCACATAATGTCTTAGAGTTGTGGTTTGCAATGAGGGTCGGCACATAGAGTGGTGCCAGGGTAACTCATTGCAAGTTAGTTAATCCAGTGATAATGTAAATGAACTTAGTAGAAGCATAGGTAGCATCTATACTTAATAAGAAAAATTGTGTCTCGCTCATGGACGCAAGGGCTTGTATAGACTTGGGATGGGACGAGAAGGCCTGGATTGGCAAGACCATTATCTTGTCTCTACGAGAGATAACTGATTCTGTATTGGTTTGTATGAGGGTTTGGGAGTTGTTAGAGGTTTCCAAGCGATTCCAAGATGGGGGTCGAGACCTAAGAAGACTTACCAAGATATCTCATGTAACATTGTGATGACACTTCTCTGTTGTTAGTAGTATGTTTGTATCATTGATGCAGTTGATTATTTAACTCTGGAAGCATTGTAACCTTTGTGTTAAGGGATGTATTTGTATTTGATTTGGTTCAATTATTTTTTATTCAGTGACTAGGGGTAGAGGGTCTTGTATAAGAATCCTTGTTACTATCTCCTAGCATGGGGGGTGGGCCTTTGGGTACCACTTGGTTGGGTGGAACGTGCACCTTACTCCGTTGGGTTTTTCTCTTGTTCGTGTTGACGAGATTTCCAGTTAGAGAGATCGTGTGATCGAATTACATTTTAGGCTTGTAATAATTTCAGTTGGTTCATGTAATTTATTACCCCTCATTGTATTTGAGGTGGAAAGTTGTAATTTGTAATCACGTTTATTTGATTTACCTCATTCGGTGAATGAGAGATGTAACCTATCTATAGAGTTAATGTGATGTGAATTCTTGTTGTAATCTTGCTTGTTAAGTAATGTAAACTAAGCATGTTATATTATATTTTATGTGTTGGTATCTTTAATGCTTTCTGTGTATGTGCTTCTAATTAAATGATTAGTAACTGAATTAAAGGATTTATAAGAGTAGTATATGTGTTTTGGTATTAGATGTAGTCTTGTTACGTACCCTTGGAGGTTGTTGTAGTAGAGTTGTGAACTTTCATTGTTAATAATGCACTTTTTTAAAATAAAAAAATTGTACACTTCCGCATTGTGTTGCAACTTCCTTTAGGGTTATGTGGTGGGGTGTTACAACCTTCAAGATTCCAAGATAGGTAATATTTAATGAGACTCAAACTAAGCTTATATTTTTTTTTTAATTTTGAGAGATTAAAAATAGCTACCTCTTTGAATTTAAGGATATTTCAATAAAGATTTATAGAATATTGATCTATAAGTTTTAACTTTTTCCCCAATAATTATTAATTTTAACTCCCCATTAATATTTTATATATGGAGGAACCGTTTTTTAAATATCCTATCCCAAGACAATATTAATCAAGTAACAATCTTCCTAAAAAGAAAATAAATCTTTTATATGAAAATATTATATCTCACAATAAGATTTTTCATATATTTAATACCCTCCTAGCTAGTAGAGCCATTGATATATTTAGATTATTAAGCATAAAATAGAGAACATTTTAATACTTTTTCTTCAAATCTAACTTTAGAAATCTTGAAAAGAAGATATGAATCTTCAAAATAACCTAATGATTTTTATTTTTATTAAAAATCCACACATATTTAATACTAATACCATGTTCATTGTAATATTTTTACTTAATTATTATAAAGACTATAGAAAAATAAATAGATTAATTCATTTATAACCTTATATTATTTCCATATAAAAATGTTATGACATTTTCCAAAAACCATAAAAAACACTCTAATTTAAATATCTCTTATTAGTGAGTTGGTGTCAATGGCATTTTCTAATGATAAGTACACAAAAACTGTATGCACAAATCTGCAACAACATGAAGAAGGTTAAAATAATGTCTTATTAGTACAATGCCATCATAAATTTCTCAATTTTGAAATTATTCAATTCATGGCTCTTATGTGGGTGAAGGAGACAAATATTCAACTTCCATTGTCGACCTTGGAGCATTTTTTTTTTGAATTGACCCTTATTAGTGTTCTTCATTTAATCTAATTGGATTATCCCATTTCTCTTCTTTTTGGTGTGGGTATTTATCTTTCCTTGTGTTAGGGGATATCTATTTATCCTACATATATTATTAAAAATTTATAGGTTAAATTAGATATGGTTTTTGATACTAAAAGCATGGGAATGACTCCTTAACCCAAAATTTTAAGCAAGATAAGAAGAAAAAAAAAGGCCAATGAAGCCAATCATCTAGAAACCAACAAAATAAGGCATGTAGACCTCATATATAGACCCAAAAGGAAGTAAGTAGGAACACAAGACTGAACAAAAACAAAAAAATCAAAGACAACCAAACAAAAATATTTACTTTTATATGAGGAAATGAAATCCTAATTTGTCTTCATTAGGTCCATGGTTTCCCTCCACTCCTTCACACTGATAGAGTTTGAAACTGTAAGGCCTTGCCTTGAGTACAACTAATATAATCCTAATTTACTATGGAAATATTTATTAATTAATAATTCGATAGGATGAAATCAATAAATGATGAACCCATAATTATTATATGGTGATATCATGGGCTATATAGGCGAACCCTATGAGAATTATGTGTCTTGATCTAATCACCAAGACACAAAAAATGCTCAAGTATTAAAAGAGATAATTTTTCAAGGAAATTGTCATAATAGATTATTGATAAATCTTATATTGTAGTGCATGTTTTCTAACCAATATGATATCCTAGCTTATAGGATTGTGTTATGTATCCTTGAACTACCCGATGGTATATTACAAATCTAAAATGATATAAGTGTGTAGTGTGGGCATTCAATATCTAGTTAGCTAGAGCATATTAGCATTATTATTTAAATGGATTGTTATTCATGAAGAACTAGTAAAAGATAATATGGGGTAGACCTATCATTTAAATTAATTGAATTCAGTCAACTTAAGACTTGTTGATAACTAGCATGTTTTAATAGTTAATGATATTGAGCATGTTTGTATGATGGGAATAGAGGATTTAAATTTGTGCCTTCAATATCATGTGTTCAAAGGTAAAGTTGATAAAGTGAGAAAAGATGAATTTTTAATAAAAGGATAATCTAGAACATGTTGAAGTTGAAAAACTAACCTCACAGAACCTAGTGAACACCTACAAGCAAATAACCTATCACAGAGAAAAGATATCCAGAACAACAAAGGTGATTTGCAAGCCTCGAGAAAAAATGCATAAAAGAGAATGAATAATTACAAGAGATCAATCCTTAAGAAAGGAGATCAAAACCTAAAAAGAAACCCTAGTGTGCACACTTAATAATTAATAATTAATTAATTATTAATGTGCCTAATTTTAGCTTAAGTAAATTTAAAGTGATAAGTGATGTAATTAATTAACAAATATGATTAAATTAATTAAGTGAAATAAATTTTACTCTAACACCCCCCCTTAAGATGAACTTAGGAGGAAGCTAAAACACTAAGGAAAATATGCAAGAAATTAAAGATGGGTCCCAAAAACAAGGCCTGATCAGGTACCCAACTACAACCAAATCTCTATAAAGCAGAGTAAAGGAGACAACCCAATGGGAAAAATACTCCTCTCCAAAAAGTGATGAAAGAAAAGTGTGTTGAAAAATAAATAATGAAGGAAGGTAGGCCTCACAAGGACCCCCAAGGACAACTTCCTTCACCCCAATCATAGAGTGCAACTGAAGATAGCATGATGATGCTAAAAGTTTCATGAAAATGTCTGCAATCTACCCCGCTATAGGAATGTACTCCAAGATGAGAGAACCATCCTGAATCAACTGCTTGATGAAGTGTGTGTGGATCTCAATGTGCTTAGTTTACTGATGCTCCATTGGATTATGAGAAATGTGAATAACACTCTGATAGTCACACCAAAGGATGGCAAGACTACCAAGAGGAAACCCAAACTCAGCCATCAACTGTCAAAGCCATAAAATATCGTAACTAGCTAGTACGGTTGCTCGATACTCAACCTCTATAGAGTATAATGCAATAGAATATTTCTTCTTTCAAGACCATGTACTAGGACCAAAACCAAGGAAAAAAATGAAGCTATAAGTAGACTTCTGATCATTGACATCACTAGCCCAATCTGAGTTAGTGAAGCCAACAATGTGAGGGGCTCCTAATGTATAGTGAATGCCATAATGTGAAGTGCCATGAGTGTACCTCAAAATACGTTTGGCAGCTTGCCAATGGCTCTCATGGGGATCATTTGAGAACCTAGAGACAAGGCCAATTGCAAAGGAAAGATTAGGGTGCAAATGTGTTAGGTACAACAAGCTACCAACCAACTTCCTGTATAAAGTAGAGTCTATTGAAGGAGTAGTACAGGTGGAAGAAAAAACAACACCTAATTGAAATGGTGTGGAGGAAGGCTTGTAATCAAGCATGCCAAATATCTGTAGCATATCAAAAGCATACTTCTACGGAAATATGGAAATCCCATCTGAAGAATGAATAACTTGTAGACAAAGAAAGTAGTACAAAAGACCAAGATATGTAATCTCAAACTCCTCCATCAAAGTGCTTTGAAAACTCTGAATCATGGAGGATGAGCTACCTGTAATAATGAGATCATCAACATATAGTACAAGAATCAAAATATCACCCTCCTGATGTTGAATTTACACTGTAGGATTAGAATGACACTGTGTGAAGTGGGAGGAAATCAAGAAGGAGTCCATCTTCTCATACCAAGCCCAAGGGGCTTGTTTGAGACCATACAATGAACTCCAAATTTTGCAAAACAAATAAGTTTCTAACACAAATCCCTGAGGTTGATCCATATAGATCTCCTCATGAAGGTCTCCATCCAAAAAGAAACTCTTCACATCCATCTGAAAATTTGTCTATCCCTTTGAAACTGAGAGGGAAAGTACAAAGCGAATAGAATTCATCTTGGAAATAGGAGAAAAGGTCTTGGAGCAGTTAGTACCCTCAACCTAAGAAAACTCTTTTGCAACAAGATGTGCCTTATACCTATCAATTTAACCATCAATTGCATACTTGGTATGGTACACCCACTTGCACCAAACCAACTTCCTTCCCTTAGGAAGAGAACAAAGATCCCAAGTATGATTCTTCATCAAAGAAGAATACTCCTCATCCATAGCCCTATTCTACTCAAGGTGATTTGTCACCTCTAAATTTTTTTGAGGATCATCTGAAATGGCATGACTCAAAACACTAGAGCTAGTTGTCTATGCACGAGTGTAACGAGAATATAAAGGATTGCCAAACAAAGAAATAGTTGCCTCAACAGTAAAGTGGGTCCATTTAGGCAAATGTTGAGTATCTGGTGGTGGTGGGGATGGTGGATCATCATCTACATCATCCTCAAGAGATAATAAATCCTCAAGAGATGAAGAGGGAGGAGTAGGCAGTGAGGGAGAATTTGGTGATGGAGAATCCATCTGAGGATAATGCTCATCAAACTAGACATCCCATCGAATCAAGACGTCTCTAGAATCGGGATCAAATAACATGTATGCCTTAACATCCTCACAATAGAAAACAAATAGGAGTGGTTATAGTTTCCTCTCCATGGATTTCTACCAAGCATCGAGAATAAATTCCCAAGCCTCACTACCAAAAACTCAAAATTTAGAAACATCAAGCTTGACATGGGTCCAAGCCTCCTCAGGAGTCATTTGTTGTAATGCCTTATGAGGCATCCGATTCTGAATATAATTTTCACAATTGACTACCTCTGCCCAAAATGAAGATTTTATAGCTCGTGATTGTATCATACAATTGGACATCTCCCATTAGGTTTTGTTCTTTCTCTTATCAACACCATTCTGCTGAGGGGTGTAAGGAACTATAAAATAATGCTGCAAAGCATGCTCAGTGCAAAAATCTTTGAAATCTTGATTAACATACTCCCCCCATTATCAGAGTGAATCCTCTTGATAGAAATTCCAAATTGCTTCTCCAAAAATATCTTAAAGATCCTAAATGAATCAAAGACATCAGACTTGTACTTAAGAAAGTACACCCATGTACCTCCAGAGAATTTATCAATAAAAGTGAGTACATATCAGGCCCTTGAAAAGGAAGGAGTCAAAAAAGACATGAGATCACTATGTATCAACTCCAAGGGTGACTTAGCATGTGTGGCTTTACCCATAGGAAAAGAATCCCAGTGATGTTTTTCAAGTACACAACCTCAATAAACACCATCAGTGCAAGAAATATGAGGGAGCCCAATCACGAGTGCACGAGTACTCATCTATTATAGATATATGTAGTTTACATGGCCCAAACACTCATGCCAAAGCCTGCTCACTAAGTTTGTATGTGCTATAAGAGAGGAACCTAGACTGTTTTGAACTCTCAAAGCCATCAAATATGTATAAGTGAGATTCAAAATCAACACTCCTAGTAGCCACAACCAAATAAAGATCATGAAGGTCTCAAATAACCACATCATGTGGTGAGAACTCAATTGTCTTACCAAATCCATAATAGAAAATTTGATAAACGGAAAGAAGGTTTTCCAAAATATCAGGAACAACAAGTACATCCTGAAGACAACCACCATTCAATGAAATAGTACCTAAACCCTTAATAGAAAGGTGTGCTGAGTCACCAACTACAATATGTGTAGTGCCACTAGGGGAAAGCGTTGTGACAAACTCCTATGTGTTTGTCATATGGTGAGAAGCACTAGAATCTAGAATCCAAGTGGATCCTAAGGGTAAGTCTCATGCAGAAAGACAATGACCTTTCCTTATGGGTGGAGAAGGTGCCTAAGGTGAGGTGATATGATTTTGTTGTATGGCCTCCTCTAAAGCCTCTAATCATTTCCAACACCTAGAAATGGGGTGACCTTTCTTGCCACAAAAATGATAAGGATCACTTGATTTTTTCTTAGTCTTGGAGGTAGACTCACCAAACTTTGAATATTTACCCTGCTTAGGATGGGATTGTGATTTTGAGTTAAAATTTGGTGGTGGTTTTGAGGAATTCTCAATACCAATTGAATCTATCTATGGATTTTTTTTCTACTTCTTCTTCCACTTAGATGTCTGAGCTACTAGTGCTTGGTTCCAAGATCCTGAGAGAGAATCCAACTATGTTATGTTGGCCTGATCTCGTGTTAACTAATCAAAAAACACCTCAAAATTAGGCATGGTAAATTGTGCACCCAAGGCATCCATGGTAGAATAGAATGTAGAAGAGAAAATATGAAATGAACCTCAAAGCTTAAAGATAATCAGGTAAATGCACTCGTCATATGTTTTATTCTTACCACAAACATGTAATAATGACCTTGGTGATTTGAACTTCATCAAGAAATCCTCAATGGTAGGATATGAATCAGGTACTAAGGAAGTCAATTCAGCCTCAATCTAAAGTGCTTTGAACTTATTAATGGTGCCAAATAGATCATGAAAATTTTTCCACATAGCTCGAGGAGTTGTGCAACCCTCTAGATGAAATAGGAGACTATCTGAAACATGCAAGGATAACAAACCCATGGCCTCATCCATCCTATTCCTATGTTGTAGAGCCTCAAAGAGACATGTCAATGGTGGTTGATTCTCATCCAAACAGGACCATAACCCCTTTGACATAAGAAGTCTCATCATGTATGCCTTCCAAGTGTGATAATTATGTGGGGTAAGACAATCAACAGAAGAGGTATCCGCCATTATTTTTTGGTTTTGAAAATGTGTTTAATGAAGATTTTTCTAGTTTCTAATATGAATATATAGAAAAAAATAAAAAATACACCCCCCACAACACAAAAACTAAACCCTAGTACAATTCTGAAAGCTAGAAAGCTTGAAAGAGAAAAATACACTTCAGAAGAAACTGTGTACCTGGTAAATAATCTAATGAAATAATCTATATATCTAAATAGAGAGCTCTAACACATTTCCAAAACCTATTGGTTTGTGCAAAATGGAGTCTAGATGCAAAATGTACGCCCCCAGAGTGCAAAAAAATCTTTCGACTCTGATTGGAAAAAAGACATCAAAATGGAAAACACAGAAAATTAAACCTAGACCATTGGATAGTGCTCGAATCTAGCTATTCGACGCCTAATGTTTTTCAAAAAATGGAGTTGAAATGCCCAAGTTACACCCAATTTACAAAAAACAGCTCCAAAAGGGTCCAATAGGCCTTCAATAGCCCTCAAGGGCTAAAATATTTGACCCCTAGTTGCATGCAAGGCCAAGGGGTTGGCAGTTGGGGACTGAGGCCGAAGCCCTTGGTCACCCATGTGACCACTGTTTATGTTGGAGGGGTACTTAGGGGCCAAGTTCTTAGTGCTCAGTCACCCATATGATTGATGGCAAGTGCATAAGGGCCCCACGGGGGCATGGCCCAGCTGATGGCAGTGGGAGAGGGTGCCACCTTGGGACCACCACTCCTAGTGTCCACTGAGTGGCGCAGTGGTGGTGGGTGCATTGATAATTGGAGGTTTTTTTTTTTAAGCACATTTTAACACTTTATATATATATATATTGAAAAACGTGCCTCAAACTGCATGCCTTGGGGTCTTACGGCCTTGGGCTAATTTTTTTTTTCCTTTTTTCAAAGTGCTCAGAAATTGACCAAATGACAGGTGTTCCTAGGGTTTTTGCCTACTACGAATGCGATGGTGAACTTTTTTTTACCCCAAAATGTCTTGAAAAAATTGCTACCCCCAGATCTTGCAAAAAGATGCCTGGCTTGAAACCCTTGCACTTAAAATTCACTATAAGGCAATATCCTTCAAAAGACGAACATACAGTTACAGATCTAAAGCTCTGATACCATGTTGAAGTTGACAAACCAACCTCATAGAACCTAGTGAACACCTACAAGAAAATAACCTATCACAAAGAAAAGATATCTAGAACAACAAAGGTGCTCTACAAGCCTCAAGAAAAAATGCATAAAAGAGAATGAATAATTACAAGAGATCAATCCTTAAGAAAGGAGATCAAAACTTAAAAAGAAACCCGAGTGTGCACACTTAATAATTAATAATTAATTAATTATTAATGTGCCTAAGTTTAGCTTAAGTAAATTTAAAGTGATAAGTGACTTAATTAATTAACCAATATGATTAAATTAATTAAGTGAAATAACTTATTACTGTAATAGAACATTTAAATGATTAATTGGATTAAATGATATCTTATATTAGGATGACTAAAGGAAATGTGGCTCATGATATTTTCTTAATTATAATGGTTGATAAATAATATTTATTAGTGAATTCTAATTTGGTCTATATAGTAAGGTTATTAGATATGCTCTATCATTTCATGATTAAACATTCTTATATGCAAAGGGTTAATTGGGAATGCAATGCTAAATAAAGTATAGTGAAATGATAATATAGAATAATTGGATGATTATTTAGAATTATATAATATTGTTTATATGTATTAAGTGAAATATGCCTTATGAAATTGAAAATCTATGAATCTTGAAAATTAGATTTATTTGGGAATTAGATAGATTGATAAATTTTAATATTGAAAATTTTTGTTATTAAATTTAGTTGTGAAGATATGTACATGTTGTTGGATTATTTATGTTGCTTTGATTATGATGATTATTCAACATATTAACATGTGTCATTGAGTTTCTTTTACTTGCACCAACTAGAGTTACAATATTTAACATAGGAGTATAATTTCATATGGAGTAGCATGAAGGAGTGAGCAGGAAGGGGAGTGGGGGTGATAGTTTGAATTTTGATGATGTAGGAAACAATGAAGATGAGGATTATAAGGATGATAGTGAGGATTTGGGGGTCCTGGGTGATGTGTATTTCTCTCTAGATTCTTTGGAGTTACTACGGAGGGAGTCTTTTGTGGTTCTTAAGCTTTCCTTTTTCCCCTTGTTGGAGTTGTACACTGGTTGTGGGTATTTGTCCTTTCTTTCTTGTATGGCACAATATGATGGTGGGAGGATGAGAGCTAATTTATTTGGAATCCTTGGTGGGTTGTAGGTTGCTACTATAGTAGCTTTGTTTCTAGTTTCTCCTTTGCTAAACTATGTCTGCCACGACTTGTTATTCTCCCAGCCCAACTTTCTAAATTTTGTTGCTTGGTATATTTCATGAGTATAGCTTCCTTGCACTAGATTTTCATGCTAGGAAGTTTGAGTGTTGTGGGCTATTGGGAATGAACCCTTTTATGGGTCAAGCCTACAAGATGGTTGTTATGAGTCTGTGAGGGATTTGAAATATTGGGCTCTGGTTATGAATCAATATATTATTTTTATCAGTAGAGGAGGTTTTTTTGGCTCTTATGAGATATTTTTCCCATGGAGCATTTTATTTTATATTGCCTTGTATATAAGGATGGGTTCTTTGGATATATATTTCCTGGTGTTGATTTCAGAGGCTATTGATTGGTTTTTCAGCCTTGGTATGTGGCTATCCTCGGATGTTATGTTTTTGAGTCTCTTATTTTTCCTACCCTATGTGGTTTTGAACCCCCAGTGTATTTTAAATTTTTTGTTGTAGGTGGGGTTAGTTATCACTTTGAAGAATGTTAGTTCTCTATTTCCTTTTCTAAAGCTAGTTAAGGGATTTTTTTCTCAGATTTTAGAGTTTTTTCAAATGATTGGGTTGTACCCAAAACCAATTTTCAAGGCCTAACTCTTTGTGTACTTTTTTCTATTTATTAGGATACATTCTAAGTTCTTGAATTTCCTAATGCCCATACTGCCAATGGATGTCGTGTTTTCCCTTTCTTCTAGAGTGTTGGCTTTCTTCTAGATTCTATAGTCTATGTCTTCTATTGAGGTGAAGAATACTCCTATAAAGGTGGATTGTTGTCCTTTTCAGGTGGAGATGGGTGTTGTGAACATGGTGGGAAGCTCTATTTACTTGTGTCTTCTTTTTTTGTTCATATTAAGGTGGAAGCCAATCCTTTTGAGGTTGATTTTAACATTGTTGAAGATTTTTGTCTTTTGTGGAAAGGATGTTTATGGTATCGTCTCTTATAGAGGGGACCTCTCTCATTTAGACATGGAGTTTGAGTAGGTTTGTTTAGATGGAAGGTGTTTCAAGGGGGTATTTCTACCCTATTGTTAGTTTTTTCTTTCAAATATCTTATAGAGGTAGGATGTTTGGTTGGACTAATGGTTCAAAAAGGGAGCTCTTGTTTCCCTCTTTTTTTCTTTTTCTCCTTTAGAGAGCCTGGTTGGGTTTTGTGGGTGTTCTACATCGTTAAGGTTACTATTTTTCTTGGCTTAGTGTTGGTTGTTCTGAGTAGTTGGTTTTTTGTGGCTTGGTTTTTATAGGCTATGTTGTTGCCATGATGACTTATGCCATGTTTGTGAGTAGTTTGGGTTCAAGGTCCCTATTGAAACCTACTTGTTGAGGGTTTTAGGTTCCCTTCAAAACCTAATATTTGTAGCATGAGTAGAATAGTATTTCTTTTGGTGGTTATTGTTGTTGGGATATTGATTGTTTAAGTTTTATCTATTTATAGTGTTCCCTTGATAGGGTTTCAAGTCCCTTCAAAACCTACTTGTAAAGGGTTTCAGGTCCCTTCAAAACCTTTTTGTAAGAATTTTTAGGTCCCCCAAAAACCTATTTTTCTCATATAATAAAAACATGTGTCTTTGAGTGTATAGGTATAACTCTATGGCCTATACAATCAAAGATATCTTGAGAAAATTATGTAATTTAACTATGAAACAAAGACCATAGTCTATATGGAGGGACTATAGTCTCATTTGTAATGTGTTTTATTTTATAATGTTTTGTGTGAATGATTGTGATGTATTTAATTTTTAAAGATAGTTTTGAATGTTAAATTTTATATTTTTATTTGATTTATTGTGACCCTTAGGATGCAAGTTGGTATCCTAGGTGGTAATTTTTGGATGCTTTCTTTTATGGCTTATTGATGGGCTTTAAAATCTCATTTTTAATTATTTTATTAATTTTTTGGACCCTAGGGTAAGTACATATGGGTATGGGGTTCTTTTACACTCCAAACTTGGTCAAGGACTTTGATTTAACCCCTCTTAATAGACCATTAAGAGGAGTGACGGAAATCAAGTCTTCAAATGAGGAATGTATGACTTATATTGTCTCAATCCCATTTACTTAAGTTAATTAATTGATTTGGGAAACAAACAAAGGAATAACATGTGTGAGCCTCCTTTATAATAGACCATGGGAAGAGTGCCCATGTACACTCCCCATATCCCAAGAAGTTCTCACACATGTGTGATCACTTGTGGGAGAGTGTGCTTGAGGGATTAATAAGAGAGTTACAAGTGTCACTCCCTCATTCATTGAACTCAAGTTAGGGTTTTCTATTTTACTCTCCTTTAGGAATTAGAGAGGGGACTCTTTTATTTTTCTTCTTGATTTTTGTTTTAAGGAGGGTTTTTATACTTGGAGAATTTGAAGAGTCTTGGGATTGTCTTGGGAAAATATTGGAAGGAGTAGGATTTGGAGTTTTAATTCAAATCATCCTCACCTTTTGGAAGGCTCAAGGAGGTAGGCTTCTTGGTTTCTCTGAATTTATTGTGTAAGTTTTGTGAAGAAGGATTTCAAATTATGGGCAATGTTTCTTTCTTAAATTTATTTTTTCTTGCTTGTATGTTTTGTGAACATTGGGATGGGTGTTTTGGATTTTATCCCCTTCAAGGATCAAAGTAATCCATGTGGGGGTAGGGATAATATAAGATGCACCTTCTTGGGGTTATGCTCATTTCTTAAAAATGCAAAGGGTAAGAGTATCCATGGGTATATGGGTTCCCACTATATAATATTTGGAGCTTGGGATAAAAGGTATGGTGATATGATAGATGTGGATTTATTATTAAGAAGTATGGAAAATAGATTTTATCATGTCATGTTTTAAAATATATGCATACACCCCTTGATCAAGTGCTCCTAATCTCTCCCAAAACAAATCAATGTGTGTTTTCAAAACTTTTGGATGGGTATTATTGCAATACATGTGTTTTTTGTTTTCTTGCTCTTATTTGGAAAATTTGTATGTATGTGTGTAAACCAATTCTTAGAGAGGTCTCCTAGCTTGTAGATAAACTATGAGTAGATCAACGATTGAGAGGTGAGCCCTCCATAACCAATGGAAAAATTTGTTTTTATGTGTAGGCATGGAAATCTTGGAAGGTACAACTAAAGTTTAAAATAGTGACTTTCATCTTGTTATTATAAATTTTGTGATATGAGGTGTAGAAAATACCCTTTCAAAGGATTTATTGTAGCTTTTGCATGTGTACCAGTTTATTTTTGTATATTTTTGAGGGAATTATTTATTTGGTTTATCATAAATATCATAGTTATTGAAAAGAATATGTAGAATATTTTTGTATAATTTTCTTGTTCAGCATAGGTTTTCAGTAATGTAGAATTGATGTCAATAGGTCATTATTGCTAACAGTGATTGTCAAAGGGTGTCAAGGTCATCAAGTGTGAAGGTTGTCAAAAATGAATAAGATTGTAGGAGTACAAGTATTATATGTCATCTCAAGGTTCTTAAAATATGTTGTATAGGTTGTCTAATCTATCATATCTTGTATCATTTCAGTTGTGGTGTGACTTCCTTCAGTTAGTTCATGTATTTATTATACCATTGTGTAGAAAAATGTATCCCTTTACATTTTCTCACTTGTTTAGGCCCTTCTAATTAAATTGGACTTGATAATTCCTTAATTTAGTGTTGATAAATGTACCCCTTTATATTTTCACACTTATTTGGGCTATCTTAATTAAATTGAGATTAATTATGCCTTAATTAGCTATTTTATTCATTTACAAGCCTAATAAATTATATTTTACAAAGGGGAAACCTAAGAATAATTAATGCCTAAACATAACACTTTATCTTGAGAAATGTGTGTTCCAAGAATAGGGACTTGGGACCCATTCTCCCATGGGAAAATGGGTCCTCCCTAGACCTTTGGACCTAAATTTAAATTATGTTTGTATTTTAACATTTTTTATATCCATAATTCAATGTCAACTTGTGATTTTTGAATTTTGGGAAATTAAGGATGCATACCTATAAATATAAGGTTATTTAACTAAGTTTCACCTAGAATTTTTATGAGAGAAAAAGTATAACAAGGTTGATGATCAAGAGCACTCAAGAGAAAATATATCAAAGATTTATTGTTGTATTCAAGATCTATCTATCATGTCAAAGTATTCTTCCATCATGCATGTTTTTGGAGCTGTAGTAACATAAAAAGTAATCCTTTTCCCTTAATTGGTTTGATAATTGGCATTAAAACTAACTAATGATGTCTTATAGTGGTGTTGTAATGTGTTGTACACATTCACGCTATTCTAGGACCTTTATTTGACCAAAAAATGCCTTAATTGATCCCTTGCAAAGGTGTTGTAAAGTTTTGTGACACACATTCACACTTTTCTAGGATGTATTTGCTTAATTAAGCCTCATGGGCCCCTTTCTAACTAAAATGTACTTTATGTGTACCTTTCTTAAGTGTTGTGAAGTGTTATAAAACACTCTCACACTTATCTAGGTGGTCATTAATTAATTGTGGGTAATTGGAGTAATTAAGCCCCTTTAATTCAAATTTGAGCCTTAATTTTGACATCTCTCGAAGATCTATCCCTACACTTATAATTTAATTAACAAAATATCTCATTGGGAAAATTTTGGTCCTGGTAAGCCAAGCTAGGACCCATTCTCCCTTGATGGTGAATGGGTCCTCCCTTAATAGGACCCCCCTTTTTAAGTTGATCTGGAATGGATTTTAGCCCTCTTTCAATCCCCTAGGGTTAGGTCCTGGTAAACTGAGCCAGGACCCATTTTCCCAATGTGGAAAATGAATCCTCCCTTAATGAGACCCCCCTTTTTGAATTTCATTCTTGTGGGATTTTAATAATGTTTCTTTCCAAGTATAGTGTCAGCTTTAATTCTTTGAATTTCATGGTTAATCTCCTAATTTAGTATAAATGAGGGGTTAATTCACTTAGTTTCATCTTAGAATTTCAAGCACTCAAGAACTATAGAAAATTGGATTTCACAAGAGCATTACAAGAGCATTCATAAGGAATTTAAAGGTAGATTTCAAGAGTTTATTGCAGAAATTCAAGATCATATCATCATGTCAAGGGTTTGATGTATGCATTCATGTTGTTGAGCTAAGAATTAGATGTTGCATTGAATATCTACTTGCAACCATTGTTCAAATCATATTCAAGGATCCAAGATCTACATTCTTCATGGCCACTACATGTTAGTTTGTAGATTTTTTTCACAAGACAACCTCCAAGGTGACATCACTTACATATTTCATGTTTCATGCTTCATTTCATCATTTGGTTTAATTACCTACAAGGGGTTTGATTGAGGAAAATCCCCATTCAGTAACAAACAGCAATTTTTTCTCCCATTTAATGTGTGTTTGCAGATTTACAGGTTGAAGATCAAGTGGAGCAAGTTTGGAGCAAAATTGTCAAAGTTGCTAAAGTTGTCATTCAAAGTGCAAGATCATAGAAAGAGCTCTACAAAATCGTATGCAAACTTCCAGAAGCTGATAACAGGGAATTTTAGAGTGTAGAAATGAAGGAATAAGATCCTAAAATTAGTTTTTTGAAACTCTAAAAGGAACCATTCACCACTAAAGGTAAATGAGTCCTTTGTAGCCAATTTTTTTTTGGCCAAGTAGATAACTTTTTATGCTCGAAAAATATCCCCCATATTTGCTATAACAGTTAGGTATCATTTTTTATTGTTATTTTCATCTTATTTTGCACATAATTGAATGAATCATCCCTTAGAAAAATAGTTTTTCGTCTTCTTATTCATTAAACATTTTGGGTGAACCCATTTTTTTCTGTTGTTCAAGAGCTAACATTTTGATGTAGGTTTCAAGATCAATTCAAGTATTCAAAGAATTATTTCAAGTGTCAAGATCCATGTCTAATTCAGCCATTTCATGCATTTTGTATACTTTTGAAGATCTCTATTATCAAGGTTTCATCCAAGGGTTTGTTGAGTGGTAACTTAGCTTTGTTCATTTTGCATTCTCTCTTTCATTTCTTTATTTCATTTCAAGGTTTGATTACCAAAATGGGATTTGACCAAGGAAAACCTTCATTAACTAAAAAAAAACATTTTTCTCTCATTTGTGTGTGATTGTAGATTTAGGTTGAAGAAGGATTGAAGATCTTTTTGAACTGCGAAATTGG
Organism: Sequoiadendron giganteum; assembly: GCA_007115665.2. NCBI lineage: Eukaryota > Viridiplantae > Streptophyta > Pinopsida > Cupressales > Cupressaceae > Sequoiadendron > Sequoiadendron giganteum. Next base: position 296,167,132 of record CM021101.1, read on the forward strand.
AAAAGTTATCAAAGTTGTCAAATCACATAAACTATCCTAAAGATCTAATTTTTGAATTTTTGACACTGAAACCTAGACAAATTAGAAGCTACAAATCTACATCAGAGGCTCCCAAAATTTGTAGAGAAACCCTGAGTAAAGACTCATTCACCCATGGGTGAATGAGTCCTAGTTAGCCTTCAAAATATACCTCTTGGTGACTGGTAAAGACAACTCTACCCTTCTCAGATCTACATTTGGTTTTTTGTTTCTTCTAATATTGAGTTTAATCTTGTTGTTTCAAGTGTTAGATTGCATTTTGGAGTTGATTTTCTAATTTTATTTTTCTCCCCAAAGTGTTGTTTGACCTTGACCCCCATCCTTCAAGCATAAGGAAATCTAAAGATTCTCACATTGACTTGATTCACCTAAGGGTTTTTAGTCAATTCATTGGGTGAATATAATATCCTAATGCAATAAAGGAAAATAGGTCTATCTATTATCAATTTGGTGAACCCCCTTTCATTCATTCAAAAAACTCCTATATTTAATTATTTCAATACCATGCCAAGTATGTATTCTGCATGAGTGTGGTTGTGCGGAAGCATGATTTTAGATTTGAAGTCTCATTTATCATCCCAATTTGAGATGAAATACCTAGGTATGGCAAGATATATTATAGGGATTGATATAAAAAAGGATAGAGGTAACAAATAGATTTAACTTATCTAGAGTAAGTTTATGAATTTTGTGTTGGAGAGATTCAACATGACTACTTGCAGATAGTTAGTTGTTCCATTTATTCAAGGAACATAGCTTTCTATGGAGGATTTTCCAAAATATCCTACCGAGATGGATGACATGACTGAATTTCCTTATGCAAGTATTGTTGGTAGCTTAATGTATTTTATGGTCTGTATGAGGCCAGACAGTACCCAAGTAGTAGGATTTCTTAGCTAGTTTATGGCTAATCCTAGATGGGTGCACTACAATGCAGTAAAGAGAGTGTTCATATACTTCTGAGGCACTTTCAATTATTCCCTATGTTTTCATTATATACCTAATAGAACTTAGCATTTAGTGAGCATTCATGGATATGTGGATTCTAATTGGGCATGTCACATTGATTGTAGGAGATCCACTAGTCGATATGTTTTCATGATGTTTGGTGTTACTATTAGTTGGATGAGCAAATGACAAGTTGTAGTCACTTTGTCTACTATTGAAGAAGAGTGTATGGAAGCTACTCATGCTTGTAAAGAAGCCATTTAGATTAAGGGACTATGTAAATGTATTGGTTTTGATGTAGAATAGATCATTATCTCACTAGTAGAATTTGGCAAATAAATGAGTAGGTGACTAAAACGTTTAGTCACAACAACTAAAAATGAATAAACTATACTAATTTTTTACAACTTAGATATAAATGAGTAAATAAATGACTAATTTGGTCATTGAATAAAAAATTATTTAGTCATAGAAATAAAAATTACTAAATAGTTAGTCACCAAATACAAATTAGATAAAAAAATTAAAAAATATTTTGGCCAATTATTGGCACGATGTATTGTGTGCATCAATGTATTGATAGTTATTTGTGTTTATTTACATTCATTTCAGAAATATTCCTCACTTCATTCGTTATTTGCAGGTTAGCTTGGCTCCTCGCTTCATTCATTAGTTGTAGGTTAGCCTAGAACTAAGGTGTTTTGGTCATGATTTATAGCAGCTACTTGCATGGGCGATAAAGATTTAGAGAGGACCTAGAGAATTTTTAAAAGGTAAGTAAGGGAAAGGAATTTAGATTTTGTTGCAACAAATTTGAAGTCAACAAGGCCCTCTGCAATGAAGTCAGATTTGGGGACACCCTCTACAACGAATTCAAAGGTAATTCAAAACCCTCATTACATTAAACACAAAATCTATAGCTTTTTGATTGGAAACTTATAGTAGTTACAATCTACTGCTCTTAATAATGATTTTCTACAATCTTTCCATTGTTCTGCTTCATAATGTGTTCGAGCTAAATATAATAAAATTTTGGTTGCAGTACAAAAATAGAATTTCCTCAAACAATTTTGATACATTTTCATTGCAAGAATAAATTTTACTTGTGCAAAGTAAACGTGTACTAGATTTACCCACACATTAAGCATTTGAACAAAGATGTTTCCTTCTACTATTTCTTGTACCTATGTAAAAAATTCCTTTGCAATACCAAATTGACCCCTTTCAGCTAGCACAATGGCTACCCCATTTTTAGTATAAGTGTTTCCAAGTCTCTATGCCAGCACATTACAACTTAGTTCTCTATCATTTTCAAGATATGTCACCTCATTGTTTGGATCCCTCCTCTCATTGTGAAAACCTACAAAATCATTCTAATTTTCAAGTGAAATGTCAACATAATAATTCTTCACATCTGATTCACTTTGTGTAGCTTTAATTTTTTCTTAGGAAATGGATAGTTTTTCTAAGTTCCCTTTGATAATACTTGTTGTCTCTATCACTTGGTTGTATAAGAAGGAGATCTCATAGGCCGGAAAAATCCAACTCTGATACCATTGTAATGTCCCCAATTCTCAAACTTTCTTATTTTTGGTATTTTCCAATTTTATGCCCTCCTTTTTAGTATTTTATATTACACAAATTGAGATATTTCATAGATATAGTATAGTTCAGATAAATAGAAGTATGGACCCAAATTGTAGATTAGATAAAGTCTAGAAATGAAAAATATTGATGCAATAAATCAAATACTTGTATTGATAGGAAAATTGGTCTATGGAATGGTAAAACAAGGTTGTTATGAAGCATACAATATGGACTTATGTTAATCACAACACTTCTAAAACCTCAAAAATAATAGATCATATATTATTGATACCTGGATCAAATATGAAGTCGCCACAATGATCCCTAAATGTGACAATGATTTTAAAGGGTTGTGCACCATAATCCAAACTCATATTATTTTTTTGACAGTAAAATAAGAGCTGCACATACCATATGGATCCACCATTTATCTAAGTGCACCAACTTGCAATACTACCTTAGAAATAATGATGTAATTTATATATGTGGAAGTTGTTGACTAGCTATATGAAACCTTTTTCACAACTGCATCTATGATGGAATTTATCAACAACAACCAATGAGCATAAGGAAACCATTATAATTCTCTAATGGCAATGACTTATATGGTGGATGGTAACCACAAACTTAATATATTTCTTGCCAAAAATAATGCAATATTACTCCAGTAGTCACAATGCCCCTTCAACACAAGTATAGTCTTGAGGGAAAAAATTGAGGGTTTAGTGTATAAGGTCGAGCGTATAGGGTATAGGGATGAGGGTTGACGATGTAGGATTTAGGGTTCAAGGTATAAGGTTGAGGGTTGATGGTTTAGGGTTTAAGTATCTAGGGTTGAGGGTATAGGGTTGAGGGTTGAGGGTTTAGGGTTTATAGTTGTGGGATAATGTTTAGGGTTGAGTGTATAATATTATGTGTTTAGGGTATAGGTATTAGGGTTTATGATATTGGATATAGGGTTTATAGTATGAATTTTTGGTATAAGGAATAAGGTTAAGGGTTTAGGGTGTAGGGTTTAGGGTTTAAGTATAGTGTTGAAGGTTGAGGGTTAAGTGTTGAGGGGCAATGTTGAAGGTTTAGGGTATAAGGTTGAGGGTATTTGGATAGGGATAAGGGTTGAGGGTTGATGGATTAGAGCTTAAGTATATGGTTGATGGTACAATGTTTAAGGTTTAGGCTATAAGGTTGAGTGTATAGGGTATATGGATGAGGGTTGATGGTGTAGTGTTTAGGGATTAAGGTATATGGTTGAGTGTTGAGGGTTGAGACATTAGGGCTTAAGTATAGGGTTGAGTGTTTATAGTTGAGGAATAATGTTCATCCCATTGAATGTATAAGATTAAGTGTGTAGGGTATAGGGATTATGGTTTATGATATTGGGTATATGGTATAGGGTTGAGGAATTGAGGGTATAAGGCATAAGATGAAGGGTTGAGAATGTATGGTTTATGGTTTAAGTATAGTGTTTAGGGAAAATTTCCAGGGTATAAGGTTGAAGGTTTAAGGTATAGGGATGAGGGTTGATGTTGTATGGTTTAGGGTTTAAGGTACAGGGTTGAAGGTTGAGGGATTAGGGCTTAAGTATTGTGTTGATGGTATAGGGTATAGGGTTGAGGGTTAAGGGTTTACAATTGAAGGATAATATTCAAGGTTGAGTGTCCAAGGTTATGCGTATAGGGTATAGGGTATAGGGACGAGGGTTGAGTTTGTAGGGTTTAGGGTTGAGGTTTGAGGGATTAGGGATTAAGTATTGGGTTGAGGGTATATGGTATATGGGTGAGGGATTGAGGTTATATGGAATAGGGTGAAGGATTGAGAGTGTATGGTTTTTGGTTTAAGTTTAGTGTTGAGGGAAAATGTTTTAGGTTTAGGGTATATAAGGTCTAGGGTATGGGGTATAGGGATGAGGGTTTAGGGTTTAGGGTTTAATGTATAGGGTCTACGGTTGATGTATTAGGTATTAAGTATAGGGTTGATGGTATAGGGTAATAGGTTGAGGGTTTAGGGTTTATGATTGAGAGATAATTTTTAACCCATGGAGTGTATAATATTAAGTGTGTAGGGTATATGGATTAGGGTTTAGGATATTGGATTTATGGTTTAGGTTATGGTTTGAGGGAATATGGAACAGGGATAAGGGTTGAGACTATATGGTTTAGATTTTAAGTATAGAATTTATGGACAATGTTCAAGGTTTAGGCTATAAGGTTGAGGGAATAGGGTATGGATGAGGATTGAGGGTGTAGGGATTAGGGATTAAGGTATAGGGTTGAGGGTTTAGGGATTAGGTCTTGAGTATTGATTTGATGGTATAGGGTATAGGGTTGAGGATTAAGGGCTTAAAATTGAAGGATAATGTTCAAGGTTGAGTATTTAAGGTTAAGTGTATAGGGTATAGGGATGAGGGTTGAGGTTGTAGGGTTTAGCGTTAAAGTTTTATGGTTGAGCTTTGAGGGGTTATGGCTTAAGTATTGGGTTGAGGGTATATGGTATAATGGTGAGGGATTGAGGGTATATGGAATAGGTTGAAGGGTTGAGAGTGCATGTTTTTTGGTTTAAGTTCAATGTTGAGGGACAATTTTCAAGGTTTAGGGTATAATTTTTAGGATATATTTCATAGATATAGTATTTTTTATTAAAAAAATTGAGATATTTCATATATGGACCTAATTTGTAGATTAGATAAAGTATGAAAAGGAAAAATACTGATGCAATAAATCAAATACTTGTATTGATAGGAAATCTATTCTATGGAACAATAAAACAAGGTTGTTATAAAGTATACAATATGGACTTGTGTTCATCCCAACAGTCCTAAAATATCAACAATAATGGATCATATATTCTTGATACCTGGATCAAATATGAAGTTTCCACAATGATCCCTAGGTGTGAAAGTGATTTTAAAGGTCTACACACCATAATCCAAACTCAAAGCATTATTTCGACATCAGTACAAGAGATGCACATACCATATGGATCCACCATATATTTGAGTGCCCCAACTTACAATAGTACCTTAGAAATAATGATGTAATTTATATATGTCGAAGATGGTGACTAGTTGTATGAAAAAAAAATCATAGTTGCACCTATGATGGAATGTATCGACAACAACCAATGATCATAATGAAACCATTATCATTCTCTAATGTTAGTGACTTATATGGCAGATGGTAACCATAAACTTTATATATTTCTGGCCAAAAAGAATGCAATATTACTCTAGTAGTCACATCCTGCCTTCAACACAAGTGTAATATAAATATCAATTTGGAATTTGAATAGTGTAGATCAATGGTGATTCCAATATGAAATAACTCCAAGGAATTGTTGTTTTTCATCCTCCAATTCTAGTCCTAGATATTTTTCATCATCGAGTTAATTGAACCAAAGTCCAAAGCTCCAACAAGGACCTTAGAAATAAAAAAAAATAAAATGCTTGATAATAATTTCTCCTCCTTGTTTTATTTCTCTTAAATAGAGTTTTCCTCCAAAGACAACTCTTTAAATTTACCTCATGAAATTTGATTGATATTTGAGAGGAATTATTAAAAATAGATTTCAATTAATAGAGACATCCTTTATTTATAGTTTTAATTTACTTGAGGCCCTCTTTATTTTAATTACATTTTATGATAACACTTAATTGGCCCATTTTATGGCATTAAGATCCTTCTTTATTTATTATTATACTCCTATTTTCTAAGAGAAAAATCCCCAAATCCCATGGGAAATGAACAATGAGAATTTGAGTTTCAACTTGGTTTCATTTCGAAAAGGGGACATTACATTGTACAAGATTTGTCTAATAGAAAAATAATTTAATCCACCTATTTAGGAGTATAAAATAAAAGTAGATGAATTAATTTATTTTCAATTATAGGTTATTTTAATCTAGAATCTGATAGAAATATAAAGCATAATACATTTAAGGACACATAAAAATTTCTAAAATAATGACTAAAATAGGTTTCCCATAAAAAATAAGACAGAGTAAAAATGAAAAGATAACATAGACATGTTTCATTTGATGTTTTTGATAAGATCTCATTTAACTATGTCAAATGGATTTGGAAGGGACAAAACATATTTGATTGACTAAAATTTTGAGTTATCTTATCCAGTGGCATTGTATGCATCTTCTCTTTTTACTTTGTATGCATCATCTTCTCTTGGTGCATTGTAGAACCTTTTCAAAATTTGAGAGAAAACTCTTAAGATCTCCTAGCTTCAATTGAACCTATCCACAAAATCTTGTGGCCTCAATCTTTCCTTGACTGATGCCATGTAGTAGTGGCTAGTGGTGTCATAATCACCTTTAATATGATAAGATTGTGCAAGATTATAAAATTAATGAAATTTAATGAGAGGGTGGTCAGTTGAAACAAGATTTGTCTCAGTTAACTATTCCACAAGAAAATTTTTCCTTGTGAAGAAAAAATGGTTTGCTAAATGATTCAATACCATTGCACAGTACATGTATAGTTCAAATTCTCTACACATATTTTTCATTCCTTCATGAACACTACCTTTTTCACTAACTAAAAGAATCTTACAATTAAAAAATGCAAAAAAATAACCACAAAGATTTTTCCCCATTTCAAACAACAAAATTTCTAAAAAAATATGTTAAAAACCTACAAAAATATGTAAATAAAATCATGTTGATTTTTGTGCCAAAAAGAACCATGAGACCATAGTTTTTTTCTTACTATTATGCTTTGATAGAGTTTTTCTAATCATCCATAGCTTGTTTGAAATCACATGTTTTAGGCTTTTAGTCATAGTAGCAAGGTAGTGGACTGTTTGATAAAATGCTTTGGTAGACATGTATGAAAAATGTGGTAGCATAGACAAGGAAATGAACTTTGGAAAAAATGCCTCAAATAAATGTAGTCTCATGGTGATGGAATGCCATGGAAAATTCCATGACAAGTGAATTGTTATTGATTATCATGGAATTCCATCACCATGGAACCACATTTCTTTGAGGCATTTTTTCAACTAGTTTGTAGTCTTGTCAATATTATTGCTTACTATTATGCTTTGATATATTTTTTCCAAGCATCCATTGCTTGTTCGAAATAACTTATTTTAGGCTTTTAGCCATAGCAAAAAGGTAGTGAACTATTTGATAAAGTTCTTTGGTAGAAAATATGTATGAAAAATGTGGTAACATAGACAAGGCAATGAACTATTTGAAAAATGCCTCAAAGAAATGTGGTCTCATGGAATGCCATGACAAGAAAATTCAATTGGAAGTTTCTCCTAGTTATTAGTTGTGCAATGTGAAGTAATTGCATAACTTCTTAGGTTGACTTTGTAAAAACTATATTATAATTAAATTTTTCTCATCTATCGGCATCTAATTATTAGTTATGCAATGTGAAGTACAATGCTTTGAGTTTGAAAGATGTGCAATGCAATGTAATCAACAATTCAAATGAATATGATGATGATTTTTTGCCTTAACTAGCCTATCACTTTAAGAGGTTATTTTGTCACCTAAACATTGGTTATATGTATGGTGTAATTTATTATTGAATCTAATTCATTCTTCTTAGTTTTCTTACTTTGGTTGAAATTAATTTTGTTTATTTAGAATATAATTTCTTGTATGTCATATATGTTTTCTAGATGCTAGGATTTTATTGTATGTCCTAGATGATAGCTTTAGTTTGTAATAAAACTTCTAGGCTCCACATGCATTGAATATGCTTGTGTGAAGGAAACAATAATGAACATCTATGATTTAATATATATATATATATATATATATATATATATATATTAACATTAGGTGAACTAAGCCTCCTCATTAAAAACAAATAAATGATCTCTTAGGTCTATTTGACACTGAAAACTAAAACTAAGAGACTACAAAATTAGAAAATTGTTCAATATTTTCAATAAAATGATATCTAAAATACTGCATTCATAATATACCCCTATATTCCCACCTAAAATACATAAAAAATCCAATATCATAATTCGAGACCACAACTTATTATATCATACATAGCATTATGAACTAATAGTCTAGGAGATTATGGGTGGGGACCTTGTTTTGGCTGCAAAGGATTTCTGCAAATCTATTAAGTTTCTCAAACAACTGAACCATACCTTTTTTTCCTTGGTTCCCAAAATTGTTGATCCCCAATCTATGACTGATTTTAGGCCAATTAGTTTTTGCAATAATTTTTATAAAATTCTCTCTAAAATCTTGGTGAATCATCTTAAATCCCTCCTAGACAGAATTATTAGCCCCTCTCAAAATGGTTTTGTTCCTATTCGGCATATTTTGGATGCTAATATAACTACAAATGAATTTCTCCATTCAATGGATATAAGAAACAGTGCAACCATGGCCCTCAAACTTGATATTTCAAAAGATTATGAAAAGGTGTTATGGGATTTCATTCCTAAAGTTCTAACTAAGTTTGGTTTTGATCAACATGTGGTCTGTTAGAAACCCTCACAGATCTAGCAAATGATGACTAAAATCTGCAAAATAAAAGCCAATCCTGACTTTTTCTAGTGCTCTGAGTCCAATGGTGAAGCTCAATCTGATCCAAAATGCCACATAGATAGGATCAAGGCATGAAATCCTTGAGGAACCCCGAACGAACTTTGCGATGATTTTCTCCAAAATATGAGAAGCGGTTGCATGTCAAGGCTTTGATACCATGTTAGAAACCAAGATTAGACATGCAAACCAAAAATCCTTCCACAGAAGAGAAAATAAAATAAAAGAAAGAGCTTTGCATGAAGATGTGCAAATTGATATATTCAGAATTAAGAAATTACATGAGATGATTTTCTTTATAAAAGAAATGTATGCAACCCTAATGTTGACCTAAAAAAAGCTCAACTAAATAAATCTTACTTATTAATTAAGTAAACTAATTATTACCTAAGAAAAACCTAAGTAAACTTAATAAAGTGTAATTAAATAATTAATTACACCAACATGGTCAACTTCATTATGGAATGCTTATCCATAGTAAAGTACTTTGTGCTAGTAAATGGGACTCCTTGGGGCTTCTTTAATGCTAGGAGGGGTATTAGGAAGGGGGATACCCTCTCACCATATCTTTTTATCATAGTCATGGATATCCTAAGTAGGAAAATTTCAAGGCTGCTATCGGAGGGGGTCATTAAAGGGGTTAAGGTTGCCTCTACTTTAGAGCCTACTATTATTCAATAGTTTGTGGATGACACCTTTATTTTTAGGAAAGCCTCTGTGATTGAAGCTAGGAAATGGAAAAATTGTCTCAACTATTATGTTGTTTGCTTTGGGAAATGCATTAACTATAGTAAAATCATGATCTATTTCTTCAACAACACTTTGTCTCTACAATCTCAGGTGACTGTTGTTCTTGGTTGTTTGTGTGGTTCTCTCCCTTCGGTGTATCTTGGCTTACCCTAGACTACTAAAATTATATCCTTGAAAGGATACAAAGGAAGATGTTGGTTGGAAAGGTTCCATGCTCGGTCATGCTAGAAAACTATACATTTTTTCAGTGGCTCTTCAAGGGATCCCTATATATATAGCTAAAAATTTTGAAAAAATCTAGAGGAATTTCCTTTGGTCAGGGACTGAGGGAATGAAAAAAAATTCTCTGGTCAAATGGGACAATGTCTATAAACCTAAACCTATTTTTGGTCTTTGGATAGGAATATCCCCTACATGAACAAGGATTTAATTACAAAAGTGGGGTGGAATCAACTGAGAAACAAAAAGGATTGGTGGAAAATTATGAATGTTAAGTATCTTCAAAATAGACCTTTGATTAATTGTCTCTCTGAAGATCACCCTTCGGGGTCTTTGGTTTGGAAATACATTTACAGTTTGTAGGGGTTACTTAGGACTAGGATGAAATGAAAAGTTAAAAATGGTTGCAGTATCAGATTCTAGGAAGATCCTTGGTTAATTGAAACCCCTCTAACCCATTATAAATTTACAAGCCTGATGAGACCTACACAATTTTTCTTTTTCTTCATTAGGGATTATCTACTTGGCTTGCAAGGGGCTTAGAGATGGAAAAAATTGGCCCTTTTTTGACCTCTATCTCCTAGGTTGTGTACCTTGGCCAAATCCTTGTAGGACTTGCTTTCCCTTACAATATTACCATTGAACAACATGGAGGATGAATTTTTCAAGACTCCTAATAAGTAGGGGGATATTTATGTCAAAATGACTTATAATCCACTATCAGACCAAAGTGGAGCCCCTGGACCTTGGAAACAAGTTTGGAATAGACACATGATCCCAAAGATGATTTTTTTTTTGTGGACTACTTGCCAGAACAAGATTCTTACTTAGGAGAATTTGAGGAAAAGGGGATTTTAGATTCCCAATAGATGTTTGTTATGTACGTGTGATGAAGAATCTATCGACCACTTGCTTCTGCATTGCTTGTTTGATGTTAGTGTTTGGGAGATTGCTTTGGAAAGGTTGGTTACTTAGTGGACTATGAACAAGGAAATTATTTCCTTTATTTTAGGCTGGTCTAGGCCTTTCATTCACCTCGTTCCTCATGAGATATGGAGTCAAGTCCCACCCATCATCTGTTGGTGTTTATGGAAAGAAAGTAACAATATGATTTTCAATAACTTGGAGATGAGCCCAAATAAGGTTTTTGGTATAGGGGAAAGGATTATTGTGGAAAATATTTCTCTCTTCAAAGGAAAAATCTTGGATAAGGCCCCAACTGATTGGGAAATAAAAATGGCTAAAGCTTGGCATCAAAATATGGAGGCCAATTCCTATGAAAACTCTAAATCTCAGGCTCAACGAGGCACTATTTGGAAACCTCCCGACCATGGTTGGCATAAGCTCAATTTTGATGGTGCTACCAAAGGAAACCTAGGAAGGGAAAGTATTGGAGGTATAATAAGGGATTGCAAAGGAAATTTTGTGGTTGGTTACTCGAGGGATTGAGATTCAATCCTCTATGGTTGTTGAATCTAGAGTGCTGCTAAAGGGCATCCAGTTGGTTGTCTCTATGGGGATTAGGAAGTTACATATTGAAGCAGATTCTAAATATTTAATTGATGCGGTCAATCTAAGCATCTTACTGGTTTGGAGCACTAAAGGCATTTTAATATACATAAAACATGTAATTTCTAAGCTAAATTTGAAGGTTGCTACCCATATTATAGGGAGGGTAACCAAGTGGCAAATGCTATGGCTAATTTTGGCATGCATTGGAGAAAAATTAAGTGTTGGCGTGACTTGGTGAGCCTTCTGCCTAAAATTCAAGGTTTAATTCTAAAGGAGAAAGATACTTGTATTATCCATGATGTTGTATAATTATGCGATGATATTGGCCTTATGGGGGGTCCACATTCTTATTTACAAGGTTATGTGGATGGGTTTAAATACTGAGGTGTCCTACAAGTGGAAAATTTGGAATAATGAGGTGGAGATCGTGTTTAAAAAGTATTTTATGAGAAGTGATGGGGAGTACTTCATGATTATGGCCAATTTGGATCTGGCCTTACATAATATTTTATTGAGATCTCATATTTGCACATGTTTAATGGTGCAAATTTTTGAATTTAAATTGGATGTGACTTGTGTGCATGGGATGAAGCTCTTAATTGGTCCTTTCTATCTTGCTATTTTGATGCTAATGCTAAAGGGAAGGAGATTGGGTTTAGCTAAATTTTTCCCCATGACCAACTTTCATTGGGAATTTTGCAAAAGCAACGTGGATGGAAAAACTTCCCGTTACATCATTTCTTACTTGTCTGGAAACAAGTGTTTGAAGATTCACATTAATGTAATCACTAAGATTACCTATTGGGATGGTACTTTTCAAGTGTGTATTCTATGCATGGCTTAAATTTTTATGTATGTAGAAGACTACTCAAATTATCAAAATATCAAACCTTTTACTCTCATAGGCTTTCTGGTTTTTCTATTTGTAGAGAAGTGACATGGGTGGTGATAAAGTGCGAACAAAGCCTGATAATTATGGTGAGTTCCGTAAAGACCCCCTAGTCTGGCACATATGTGTGGAGGGTGGGCTTGTGCCTTTAATGGAGAATTTGGTGGGTCATGATCCTAAGTTATCCTCATAGTTTTTGAGCTCCTAGAAAGAACATAGGGTGACCTTGGGTGGTATCTCCTTTGAATTTAATGAGGAGGTGATATCCTAAGCTACGGGGATGGAGTGCACTAGAAAGAAGTACCCAAAACATACAAAGTCATAAGACAATGAATTCCTGAAGGCTTTCTTTGTTGGTAATGAAGAACCTCTGAGCAACCTGTCGAGATTTGAAAGAGAGGCTTTTTCGTGTCCTTGGGATTAGGTCTACCTTTCCCTAAAAAAGTACATCACCCTAGAAGGTAGATAAAAAACCTACTATTTCTATAATTTTCCTCTACCAAATCACCTCCACCATAAAAATTTGTTAAGCTTTATGTTTTTTTTGCTTATGGACTTAGAAAACTCTGTGGAGAAATGTATGGAATTTTCTACCCAAAACCCAAGGGATTATCCTCATCTATCGCTTCATCAAGGCCTCATTTTGAGGCTCGACCACTTTCATCTCGCTCTCTACCCACCTCAACCCATCTCCACCATTAATATTGAGGAAATTGAACCCCCTATGAAAACTATTTCACTTGCTGAGTCTAAGGGACCTAAAAGGAAAACCCCTCTAAAAACCCTTAAACCTAAATTGGCCCCTAAGAAAATTAAACGAAATGTTGGGTTGGCCCAGTCGAGTGCTATGACTAGTCTCTATGAATTGAATTCTGATCCTACCAATATGGTCAACAAAACTACCACCAAAAAGAAAGCAAAAGATGAGGGGAAGGGTTTGACAAAGCTGTCAGCCATGGATAGCAGAGGAAAGAATGTGGTGGGGAAGGATTCCAAGGGTGAAAATATGGTGGCTACGATGGTGGAGACTAGAGTTTAGATGACCAAAATCAAGAGGTCTGGTAGATTGGAAAAAAATAACAAGAAAATACAGATTAATGAGTTGGATTCTAATGAGGAGCACTTTGAAAAAAAAGGTGATGGGAACAAGGAGTTGGAGGATGCTGAGGAGAACTATTCTAAAGGGCCTCACACCATCTCAGATCTCAAAAATGTTCATAATGAGAACTGGGTGTCCCAGTCTTCTAACCTAGATGTGGAGCACACTAATACTATGAAGACATGGGATAAAGGGGAGGATCTTCATGTGTTGCAGGAGAGGATGGATAATATGGAAAATAAGTTTAGAGACTTGACTAAGTTCACTATCAAGTTAGTTCACTACGTTACCAGCACCCTCTTTGTTGTTATGAAGGATGAGGTGGACATGAAGAGTGATGAAGATGGCCCTAAATGGGTCAGTGATTATTTTATCATTTCTCTCTCCTAGATTTGGGAGAATTCTTGATCATCTACTATTGTTGTGTGGTGCTCTACAACTGTTAGTTTGTTGTGTTTTTTTTTTTTGGCTATGTCATTTTAAGCTTTTATGGACATGATCTTTTTTGGCCCTAGTGGCTTGTTGTGTAAAGGGTACAACACCTTATAACTATTTCTTATCATATCAAAAACAAATAGTTGATACAAATTCATAATATACCCCTATATTCCAACCTAAAATACATAAAAAAATTCAATCATACATAGTATTATCAACAAATAATTGAGACTAGAATTCAAGCACTAGATTAAATCTTCTTGTCCATTTATTGCTTCAAATAGATATTACAATATAACATAAGTCTCTACATATATATTTCTATAAATACCAATGATCTGATGATATCAAAATTCAGTCTTGGTTTCTCTTTTATAAGAGAAGTAACAAGATTCAAACCATTACAAAATATGACATCTTTTCAAAATTCATGCCTCTTTGTATAAACTAAACTAAACATTAGTTTTCTTAAAACATAAAATAGAGAAATTAGATAACTAATGATGTTTGCAACACTCATGAGACCATAGTTCACTAATCTCCATAAGGAACCCATGATCACTGAAGATCTATTCAAGGTTCTTTCTCCATATTAGAGTATCTAAATGTTTGGTTCTTCCACTATGATAGCCCCAAGGCCTACTATTCAGGAGGACCCAGATACTTCTGCTCCCACTCATACACTATGTAATCATGTGGCCATTTTTATTCTTGAATTTTCAATATATTTGCAAGGTGAATATTCCATCGACTGTCTAGTAACACCCCGACATCCATGATAAACTTAGAATATCAAGCAGCCAACACTATTACTCCATCCATGATTAAGTTGAACCTATCAAGACTCAAGTCACCATTGTTTTCTATGTGAGTGATGTGATGTGGAACAATCTAGCCAAATTCACTCTTCCATTCATTGAGGTCCTTCAATTGGTCATCATCATTTAATATTTTTGACACAAACCACTGCTTCAGAGTATGAAATGAATTTATTATTATTATGATATTTTGGTCCTCTCCTTCTATATATTGGAATTCATCTATAACTATTTTGGCCATCTACTTTGTAGGTTTTAATGTTGCAAGAGCCTCAATACTCCTCTGTAAGACTCTGCACAAGGCTACCAATGTGTGGTGTATGGGTTGCTAGTTCTTAAAAAGGGGATCCAATATGGTTACATGTGTTTTTATTTGATCACTTTCCTATGTCAGCGATTTGTAGTAATCATACACACTTTCCAACTTATCCAAAATTATCTTTATCCTATGCTCGAGGACCTTCTCTAAAACATTGCAGATTTTATTTTTCACTCCTTCCTTATTGAAGCATTTTGGATTTCTTTAATGCTTCAATCTCTTGTCTAAGAATTATCACTTTTTGAGTGGAATCACTTTCTATATAAACTGGTGGAGTAGGAGGAGGTTGGTATACAATTATTTCCTTTTTCTGTGAGGGGCCTTCTCATTTCAATTATTCCTTCAACTTCACATTTTCCATGAACAATTTATTGACTTCATCATTTAAAAAAAATTGTTCCTTTTTGTAATTTCCCAATCTATCTTCCATCTCTTAAGTATAACTTGGGTGAACATAGTTGAATGCATTTTCATGGTTGCATCTTCTAGAGGATATGTATCCTTATATTTTTTCACCATAGTCATCCCTTTCATTTCCTACAATACATTTGGTAACCTTGGTTTTTGTGTACTCTTTTGTTTGGAACAAAATTCCAAGATTTCAATCTTAGGGTTATACCCTATGCCACTTACCCATTTATCTAAGTCAAACTTAGCAATCAACATTGGGTCTTCTTGTGTTCTCACCTGATCAAGTAAAAATATTTTCTTTAATTCCATACTAGGGACAATAAGTATACGAATTTTCAAAATCATCTCTTTAGACTCTTGTGGGATGGCATCAATATTATCAATCCTTAATTCATTAAAAGTTTGGGCTACTATCTAGTCATGTTGGGGTTTCTCAACTCCCATCTTATTTATTTCAACCTTCAATTCAAACTCTCTCATTTTCATCTTAATCCAAAACTCTTTAAATTCAGGGATTTTGATAAATTCAATATTTTCCAAGAACTTTGAGCTACAACTATCCTATCATCCTCATGCATTTTTCTTTCTCCTTATACCTTAATATTGGATCTAGCTTCAGGCCCATGGCCTTCAATTTTAAGCATAGGTTGGTCCACTTCAACATCATCCTTGAAATGTCTTAACACATTAACTGCTTCTTCTGTAGCTCATACCTCCACACTTATTTCATAGGAAACAAGTGGGTCTATCTCTTTTGTCTTTTGTTTTTTAGAAGGTGGTTGTTCAAGAGGTGATCCTAGAGAAGCATGACATACTAAAACAGTATCTGGATTTGGGGGTAAGTGCACCAAGATGGTTCCCAAAAAGGGGACTTAAGTGGACAACTTTTTTCTGAAATCAGGAAATACTGACCTTGGATGTGAAATTGAGGATACTTAGACTCAAAATTTTGAGATGGAACAAAAATAAGGATTCAAGTGCTCTGAGTCTAATTTTTAAACTACTAATTTATTTTGAAAATGGTTGAGATTAAGGGGTTCAAACGAGGGATGTACACAAATTGGTGTTGTTTTTGTTAGAAAAACATAACATAGCAACTCCTGTACAACCCTCGTACGATGAAATTTGTTTTAGTATTTTTAAAATCGCAACAGTCAAAATTTAGCTAACAGTATGTAGTTGATGCACAATTTTTCTGATAATTTTTTAATGAATATTTTATTTCTTACTAATTTGCGAAGTGGACATATCCTGAAAAATAGAATTTTGGCTGTGCTACCCCTAAAAATTTTGGAAACTAATTGATTTGTTTTTTTTTTTTTTAATTTTGTAGAATGGAGTCTAGTTTCTAAAAATATAATTTATTTGAAAAATTGATGAACGGTTAATTTATAATGAAAAAATACCAAACACTTCTTTTTGGAAAAAAAAAGACATACATATAAAATAAATTATGGATGAAAGACTTAACATTTTCAAAAAGTGAAAAGAATTACATCCTTGGATAGCTAAGAGATAACCCAACATTACCCATGTGCTCAATTTTTTCGATATTGAACCACGTGCAATCTTGATGGTGAGCACGAACATGATTATGAGAAATATGGTGGATTTTTTAAAAACACATCTCTGGTCGTTGGGAATGCCCTCCACGCCTTTGGGTTGGTATTGCAAAGAAAATTCCAAGCCTAAGGCTCGGGAATTCCCAAAGAAATATATAACATGAGTGCGTTATAACGCGCTCGCGTTATATCTCACTTTTGACATGGTTTTTGCTTCTGAAGGGAACATGTCTACTAGCACATAACGTGAGCGCATTATAACACACTCGCATTATGTCTTACTTTATGTTAAATTCCAGTATATTAATGTATGCTGATATATTTTTATGTACATGTATGTCATGTATGTATGTATTTTTAAATGGATGTAAGATTATATGTACATATGTATTATGCTTGTATGTATGCATTTATGTATGTCTTTAGATGAAGGGAGAATTTAGAGAGAGTCTAGAGAGATGGAGAGGGGGTAGAAGTGAGAGTTTAAGAGAGAGGGAGTGGGAGAGAAGGGGTTGGATTGAGGGGGACTTAGCTAGGTAGGGTGGGAGGGATAGAGGGAGGGAGAGAGAGAGAGGGGGGGTCGGAGAGAGAGAATTGATGGAGAGGGAGAGAGAGAATTGAGGGAGAGGAGAGAGAGAGAGACAAAGAGAAAGAGAGGGTTATGTAGGTAGGGTGCGAAAGGGAGAGACTTGAGAGTGTGAGAGGGAGAGACTTGAGAGTGTGAGGGGGGTGAGAGGGAGAGACTTGAGAGATAGGTAGTGAGAGGGAGTGTGAGAGAGATGGAGTGTGAGAGAGAGGGAGTGGGAGAGAGAGGGAGTGTGAGTGAGAGACCTGAGAGAGGGAGAGGGTGTGAGAGGGAGTGACCTGATAGAGGTAGAGAAAGAGGGGGGTGGAGTGAGAGGGACTTATCTAGGTAGGGTTGGAGGGATAGATAGAGAGAGGGGAGAGAGACAAAGAGAGAGTTACCTAGGTAGGTTGCCAGAGGGAGAGACCTTAGAGAGAGAGGGGGTGGGAGGAAGAGACGTGAGAGAGAGGGAGAGAGAGGTAGTGGGAGAGAGTGGGATGGAGTGGGAGGGACATAAAGAGAGATGGATAGAGGGAGTGAGAGAGGGTGGTAGGGATTGATTGAATGAGAGGTACACAAAAAGAGGGAGATGATAGATAGAGATAATTAGAGAGGGTGGGAGGGAGGGAAGGAGGGAGAGGTGAGATGTATAGATAGAGATAAAGTAATAGGGGTTGAGGGTATAGGGTTGAGGGATTAGGGTGGAGGACCTATAGGGTTGATGCTTTCTAGGATATTAGGGTTTAAGGTTTGAGGGTTGAGGGAATAGGTTTGATGGTAGAGGGTATTTGGTTGAGGGTATAGGGTAGAAGGTTTAAGGTTTAAGCATTTAGGATTGAAGGGTTTGGGGTTAAGGGTTTAGGGTTAAGGGTTTACTTCGTTGAGGGTATATGGTTGAAGGATTAGGTTTAGGGTCCAATGTAAGGGGTAGAGGGTTTATGGTTTAAGGATTGAGGGTTTAGGGATGAAGGGTTGAGGGTTGAGAATTGAGGGTTGAGTGTTTAATGTATAGGGTAAAGGGTAGAGGGTTTAAGGGTTGAGGGTTGAAGATTGAGGGTTTAAGGTATAGGGTCGAGGGATTAGTATTGAGGGTCCAATATATAGGCTAGAGGTTATAGGGGTTGAGAAATTAAGGATTGAGGGATTAGGGTTTAGGGTAGAGAGTATTGGGTTGAGGGTAGAGGTTAGAGGGTAGAGGGTAGAGGGTAAAGGGTTTAACATTTTAGGGTTTAAGGGGTTAGCGTTGAGGGTCGAGGGTTTAGGGATGCGTGTTTAAGGGTTTAAGGGTTGAGGTTTTAAGGGTGAAGAGGGTTGAGGGATTAGGGTAGAGAGTTTACTAAGTGGGTTTAAGGGTTGAGGGTAGAGGGTATAGGATTGACGGTAGAGGGTAGAGGGTTTATGGGTTAGGGTTTAAAGGTTTAGGTTTTAGGGATGAGAGATTAATAGGTTATAGGGTAGAGGTTATAGGAGTTGAGGGATTAGGGTTTAAGGGATGAGGGTTGAGGGATTAAGAGGGTATAGGGGTTAAGGGATTAAAGTTTAAGGGTTGAGGGTTGAGGGTTGAGGGTTGAGGGATTAAGAGGGTATAGGGGTTGAGGGATTAGGGTTTAAGGGTTGAGGTTTGAGGGATTAAGATGGTATAGGGATTGATGGATTAGGGTTTGAGGTTTGAGGGATTAAGAGGGTATAGGGGTTGAGTGATTATGGTTTAAGGGTTGATGGTTGAGGGTCGAGGGATTAAGAGGGTATAGGGGTTAAGGGATTAAAGTTTAAGGGTTGAGGGTTGAGGGTTGAGGGATTAAGAGGGTATAGGGGTTGAGGGATTATGGTTTAAGGGTTGAGGGTTGAGGGATTAAGATGGTATAGGGATTGAGGGATTAGGGTTTAAGGTTTGATGGTTGAGGGATTAGGGTTTGAGGTTTGAGGGATTAAGAGGGTATAGGGGTTGAGGGATTAGGGTTTAAGGGTTGAGGGTTGAGGGTCGAGGGATTAAGAGGGTATAGGGGTTGAGGGATTAAGAGGGTATAGGGATTGAGGGATTAAGGTTTAAGGGTTGAGGGTTGATGCATTAAGAGGGTATAGGGATTGAGGGATTAGGGTTTAAGGGTTGAGGGTTGAGGGATTAAGAGGGTATAGGGATTGAGGGATTAGGATTTAAGGGTTGAGGGTTGAGGGATTAGGGTTTGAGTATTGATGGATTAAGAGGGTATAGGGGTTGAGGGATTAGGGTTTAATGGTTGAGGGATTAAGGTTTGAGGGTTGAGGGTTGAGGGTTGAGGGTTTAGGGTTTAAGGTTTCTCCCACTCTCCCCCTCTCTCCCTCCCTCTCTATCTCCCACTCTCCCCCTCTCTACCTCCCACTCTCTCTTTCTCCCACTCTCCCCTTCTCCCACTCTCCCCCACTCTCTTTGACTCTATCTTTCTCCCACTCTCACCCTCTCTCCCTCCCTCTCTATCTCCCACTCTCTCCCACTCTCTTGGTCTCCCACTCTCCACTTCTCCTCTCTTTCTCCCACTCTCCCCCCTCTCTCCCTCCCTCTCTCCCACTCTCTCCCCCTCTCTCCCTCCCACTCTCTCTTTCTCCCACTCTCCCTTTCTCCCTCCCTCTCTATCTCCCACTCTCCTCCTCTCTCCCTCCCACTCTCTCTTTCTCCCACTCTAAAAAATATAATAAGAAAACCAAATTTCACATAACGTGAGTGTGTTTTTAACTCCACTAAAATGGTAAAAAGCTCTATATACTCATGATTTGAAGGCCCACAGTCTGCATATTCCCCTTGTTCTACATGTGCTCCAAAAAAATATAGCTTTTTGATGATTTTGTGAAGTGTGCAAGCATCTTTTTCACATTCCATCACCTTTTCCATGATCTTTTTACCACCTTTGCATGAAATAGCAGAGTTTCCACGTTGAAAGACATATAATATCAATTGAAGTTTGAATTCCATTGAAAACTGATATACAATTGAAGTGTGGAAGGGAACAATATTTTGAACAAGTCAAATTGTTGTGGAGTTTGAAGAAAGAAGAAGCTAAGGCTACATAATTGGGTTGAACTCCTCCATTTGAAAGTTTGGTTTTTAAGGTATGCGAAGTCTTTACACATTTTCTTTCATTCTATTATGGCTTGCTTTCATTTTTTTTGTCATTATAACCTTATGTTGTCAATGCACATTTTAAATTACCATTATATACACAATTATATACACTTTCCAATTACCATTTTAATCTTGATGTAGAGCATCTACCAGGATCCACAAATCATCAAGGGTACTTCTGGCCCTAAATTAAAGTGAATAAGATAAACAAACAAACTCAATCATCTTTTCATCAAAACATTAGAACTTGGTTTCAACTCTTTTTCAAACTCAAAAAAATAGATTAACCATCATAAAATTGATTGTAACATAGCATAAAGTTGATTAGAAACTCAGAACCATTCATGAAAATTCATCCTTTAGGACAACTCCAAGCCTCTCCCATTCCTCGGAAGGGTCCAAACACCTTCCAATACCTGTGCACAAACTGATGCAGTACAAAGGAAGAAATCAACACCTTTCTTGACACACTTATTTAACTATATTTCCCTTCACAAAACATCTTATTCGTATACTCAAATTAGCATTAAGAGTTCCCAATTCCTTAAGGACCTTCAAAACACCTTCAAAATCTTGAAAATAACTGATTACAATCAACTAGGATCCTCAAAACAACAACCAATGATTATGTCATTCACAAGTTGTCTTAAATCTTCCATAATGGCACCATTGTTTACAAACACAAACTATAATTCTTAAGGCACAACCAAACCATTATTTTCTTAATAAATCTTTGTTTTAGTTAGTACAAAAAAAATGAAATCTTTCAGAAGTTTTCCCTTACCCACAAACTTAGTTCCTTTGTTGATTGTCCACATTACTAGTAGCCAAGCATCTGCAAACTGTCACATGTATCTCCCAAACCATGCACACACTTCAAACTGCGATACTCATTTTTGATGCAGAGTTAGAGGACCCAAAACCAATGAAGATGTCAAATTGCATTCAATATCCATCTAAGAATATTAAAAAGGCATAATGGACCAATCCCAACACTCCTCCAAGCTAGACAACAAACAAAAACATTATTTCCCACATTTCACCCTTGGAATCTAGTTACTGTGCAAAACCAAATTTGGGCCCTTAACTCCAAAAATTTCCAAAACACCAGGAAAATCAAAGAATTATTGTAGCACCAATTTCAAAGTTGCAAGAAATACCTTAACCCATCACATGACTCCTTTGGGACAACTTTAATAAAACTAACCTTTTCACTATTTTAGGCCTCCAAGTAGGACAATTTTACAAAGGAACTAGCCTTAGATCTTCACACCAGACTTCCAAACCCAAAAAAAATCTTTAATTAGGTTTCAAAACAATATAATTTCTAGGTCTTAGGACCTTACCCGCTCAGCTAGGCTTCCAATACAAAAACCCCCATTTTCAATGCAAAGAGGTAGGGTTTATAGAAACTCCTATACTCGGGCCTTCCCAGACCATTCCAAAGCATCAAACATCTTCAAAATACCTTGCACAAGGTCAAAATTTCATTACATAGACCACTCCTTAAACACTTTTTCAAAATCACTCCTTGGTTCCTCAAATTCTCATGGAAAAGTGCTTGTTTCAACTAAGAACCCCATCCTATTGTCATTAGTTACATTCCAAGGCATGTTCAACAATAAAAGACCCTACTCTAACAATGTAAATTCCATCCCACCAAGAAAAAATTCATAACAGTAGGTGGGATGGTCATTTCATAATTAAATCTTACTCAAACCCTTGACTGGCTTGAAATGAGCAGTGTCAAAAAATTGTCAATTACTCCCTTCAAACGTAATGTTAAGCTCTCAGAACTGATGCATTAGAGAGTTAATATATGCTCATAAAATATTATATTATTTTTCTATCAAGGGGAGGTTGTATAGATGTGTACAAGTGCACGAAAGTGCAAAAAAACCAGTGAATTTCTGCAAAAGAGCATTTTTTTATCAAAAAAATGGATTTCAAAATGAACAAAAATCCTCCCTTCGAGCCAATGTAGGTTGTTTACACATTTTTCAATGACAACCAACTCCCCCCAATTCCTATAACTAACAAACAACCACCTTTGAAAGCTCATATAACCGATACATGGAAAATGTCTTTAATGACCCTGTTACAACATGAAGATACCCAAAATTGAATCAAATTTCAAAATGGAAACATAGATTGTCAAGGTGCTCCTAAACCAAAAACTTATCAAACACTCACAATTCCATTAAACTCATTATTTTTCAGAATCACCATCATGGTTATTCACTTTTAGTTAGGAATGTGCTCTGGCTAGCCTAGTGCTTCCATAATTTGTACACATTTGTAAACATGCTAGGTTAACTTTTGTACATGATGATTGTAATTATTATTTAAATGAAGCCTTCAATAACATATATTTTTCAATTAACTTAAATGGATACATTTCTTAGGAACTAATGTTCGTCTCATTACCATGGTATAGATAAAATTATCTGCCATGCCGAAGAAAAAGACAAAGAGGAAACTAACAGATGAAGAGAAGGAAACCTTGAAAGAAAAGAAGAGATTTCAGGTGGCGACATATCATGAAAAGAATAAATTGGAAACAATTGATGAAAACAAACCGATTGTAGAGGAACCTCAACCATCAAATAGAGAACGGGAATTGGCAGCACAACAGGCATGAATGCGAAAGCATCATCATAAGATAGATTCAGATACCGTAGTTGGAGACACACCCTCTATGACAAGTGAATATGAATGGAAACCATTAAGAACAAGCGAATATGGAGGGACACCATCTAGCACAAGTGAATATGGATGAACACCATCTATTGCAAGTTAATATGGAGGGACATCATGTACCGCAAGTGAATATTGTTGGACACCATCCAACACATCTCAAGTTGACAGTAAATCATCACTCGGAATTGATGAAGAAGGTATGCCATCATCCCCATGTGAACCTCAAGGTATTTCTTCTTCTCCACCCTCAATCGAAGGTATGCAATCTAGCCCAACTCAATTAAATATTGATGAAATTCCTAATGTTGAGATGTATGTACCTAGGAGAACACCACCTAAAATTTTGCGTAGAAAGCCAAAGTATTTGATTAATATTGATGATGAGATTTTACAGCACATGGAAGGTAAGATTTCAACACACACTTGTAGAAGATATGTTGATAAGATTTGGGAATAATTCTTGAAAGGCTAAATGAGACTGCAAGATGTCAACTATTTGTTGAAATGATTTGGGGTGTAAAGTATAGAAGCATCATGAAGACTCTTGGGTTGAGAACATTGAATGCATCGAGTGAAGACACTATTGTGAAGAATCTAATGGATGCTTATGAGAGTGTGGGTAAGACATCACGCTCAAAGGATAGTAATGTCACCCGACGTGTCATTACATCAAATTTGGTAAGCTGTCAAACAAAGAGAGATCATCTAATTAAAAATACTAGTGAACAAATGGGAATTAGTAGAAAAAATTTATCAAGAGCCATTCAAAGGTGACAAAGAATTGAGGGAAATGATACAAATGAATTATGGACATTCTCAGGGAGACTATCATGAAAATATAAAGAAGTTGTCCAAGCCTTGAGAACACTAATTGAAGAGTATTGAAAGAATAAAACAAGGCCGTCTTCGAATCAAAGGGATGTGGTAAGAAGGAGAATCGGTAGTCAGAATTGTGAGCCATATCCAAAGCATTTTTTGGATATGACTCAAACCCAATTTTTTCAAAAAATTGAAAATGATTATCCTCAAATTAGTATTTCTTAAAGATTTTTTGAAATGCTTAAACCTTTTTATGTCAAGATAAATGACACATGCACTACTTGTTGTTGTAGACTACATATTGAGTTTTCTAACCATTATGATGTTTATCATTTTATATGTTTAGATTTGCATACTAACTATGTTTTGCAGGATTGTGGCAAAGAAGCCCCACCAAAATCTTCAAGAGAGTTCTTATCAAAAAAATTATGTGAAATAAAGGATGGCCAAATATTCTATAGGACAACATGCTTGGATGGTTCATAAAAGTGTTGCAGTGGCTTCCAACGTATGCAAGTATGTCAACATATGGAAAGCAAAAATGAGGTGGGACATAAACTAGTAGAGTTCAGGAAGTATTAAATAGTGGCATATGCTACAAAAGATGGGTCTCAAGAAAAACGGTGTGATTTGGTTATTGAGAAGATTCCAGTGTACCAATTTATGACCACATTTCATGAAAGTATACTATCTGAGTATGTAATGCATACCCATAGAGCCCGATGGTTGGACACACAGTTCAAGCTATTCAAGGACACCTTTCCAATTGGAAGCATAGTATTTTTGGTTGACTTTACAGAGAACTACACTCTACAACCAAAACATGAGGTGCAGTCACAATATTACAGCTCCACACAAGTTTCGATATTTGTGCACATAGCATTCATTCATGCATCTGATAGTACAGATGGGAAAAGGAAGGTATTGAGGGAGTACCACTTTTACATTAGTGATGATTGCACATATTCTCCAGAGTTCATGCAAGGTTGCTTCAAGATGTTCTATAGTGGTTTGGATTAGAGGGGCATAGAATACAATCAACATATAATATGGTCTGATAACTGTGCAACACAGTTCAAGAACTCAAGCATGTTCTATTGGTTGTGTAGGATGCATGTCATTATAGGTGTTCAACATATGTGGAACTTTTGTGAGGCTGGACATGGAAAGGGGGAGCATGATCGTGCAGGAGCATGCATGAAAAGAGCATTAGCATGAGAAGAGTTAAAGTATAAAGACAGTGCAAAGTTGACAAATGCAAAATCAATCATCAAGTGGTGTGATGCTTTGATGGTTCTAGGTAATGAAGGTACATCTTCAGTTCATAGATTTTTTTGGTTGATGGATGATACTAACATTGCACCATATGAATATTATTGTACACTAATAGGATCGAGTGAGGTACACTCTTTCCTTAGCTCAAATTCAGGTTTATGGAGTATCGATACACGAAAGAGGCATGCTTTTGTTATTCATGTACAATGTAAGCCAAGAATTATTGTGAGTCAGGGGAGTGGGTTGAAAAATGGCTCACAAGTTATCTTAGGCCACTTCACACGTATTGCCCTCCGATGGCATTGGAACTGACATAGATGGAATCATCAGTTGACTTTGACCACGTATCAGATCTAGTTCAACCAAGTGATATATCTACTTTCTTAGTTGTTGAAATTCCATATCATTATCTTAATTTGTACTGTATTGTAATGTTGAAAAATTTCAAGATATTTTTTGCACATATCAATGCAGGGCATGTTTATGCAATTATTGTAGATGAATACAATGAAGAGGGAACAAACTATTACTTGTGTCATTGTGTTGAGACCCAAAAAAAATTGGAGGCCCCAGTTATAGATGGAGAAAACATCGAATACCCTACAGGCTCAGTTGTTGTCACTGGAACATGGCTTAGAAGGTACCCACATTCAAGTGTTAAACATTAGCTATTTTAGGACTTTGACATACATCGTTAGATTCTTCATTACTCGAACCTTGCCATGGCATTGAATTTTCATTTGACCAAATATGGGGGTAGACCTTTGAACAAGATGTTATGGAAGGTCCGTGAGTCTGATCATGAGGCAATACTTGACACAATAAAGAGTGGAGCATACCCGGATGGTTTGTTGGATTAATTTGTAAGTATATGCACATTGGTTCTTATTAATTTATACTTGTATGCACAATAATTTGTTTGATGCCAATGCTATCATCTTCTTTTATAGTGACTGGTGTCCCCTTGCAAAAAAAGTAGATATATGAGCCATCCAAGAGAATGTCAACTAGAAAAGCAATGCAACATCCTTATTTTGATGCCTACATGCAACATCTGTAAGTGCCTTCCATCTATTTTTATTTCATTTCCATTTTGGATGCTCTTTCTTTTTCTCTTTTACTTTGCGTATTTGTAAGTAAACTAATAAAAATTGATTGACCTTTTGTTGCAAAAAATGCTGATTTAAGAGCCATCAAAGATAATCTCAGCCAAAAAAGCAATGCAACATAATTATTTTGATGATTTTGACAAATCTCAATTTTGATTTCAAGCCATTATAAGAGAGCGTGTGAAGCTTAGTGAGGGAATCTCAAGTTACTCATTTGAAGTTAACCTCATAATGAGCACCTATGATGTAGACATTTCAAGAGAATCTTGAACGTATGAGTGACATTGTAAAAGATCTGAGAGAACGAAGTGCCAAAAGCATTGTAATAAGATTTAATTACATAATGAGATATACTCAAATATTGTAAGGTTGGATTTCATGTTTGGTGTAGTAGCACCTTGTTCTGTAAATGGCTTGAGTAGGAAAATTTGCAAACTTTGAATTTTGAAATGTAAACAATGTGAAAAAGGTCATATAAAGGTCATGTAAACAATTTGTACACATTTTTCTGCAACTCGTGTGACCAAGCAGAATGTTCCAATACATATGAATAGATATGTTTATGCTAGGCATGGTCCTCTTTCACATCGAAACATGTAGAATCGCTCTGAGCTAGGTTCCACCAGATCGATCCCTTAAGGGTCCAAAGTGCAAAATGGCTGCAAACTTCAGAATTCTAGTACTCATATAATGTGACACTTAGAAACTTCTCATCTGATCCTATAGAAAGAAATTGGGACCCTCTAGAAAAACCTCTCTCGATTTTGGCTATCTTGGAGTGGTTTTCTCGTGATGACGGATTTTCACTTGATGGAAAAAACTTCAAATTCAAGCAGTGCAAAGTTGCAAAGTGGTGCCACTTTCATTCTGCAGCTTGTGTGACCAAGCAAACTATTCCAACACATCTGAATATGTATTTTTATACTAGACATGGTCCTCTTTCGCACTGAAACATGTGGAATCGCTTTGAGCTATGTTCCACTGAATCGATCCCTTAAGGGTCCAAAGTGCAAAATGGCTGCAAAATTCAGCATGCTATTACTTGGATACCATGACACTTATAAACTTCTCATCTGATCCTATAGAAATTCATTGCATCCCTCTAGAAAAACCTCTCTCGGTTTTGGCTATCTTAGAGTGGTTTTCTCGTGGTGGTGGATTTTCACTTGATGGAAAAAGCATCAAATTCAAGCAGTGCAAAGTTGCAAAGTGGTGCAACTTTTGTTCTACAACTTGTGTGACCAAGAAAACTATTCCAACATGTTTGAACATGTATTTTTATGCTAGGCATGGTTCTTTTTTGCACTGAAACACGTGGAATCACTCTGAGTTAAGTTCCACTGGATCGATGTCTAAAGGGTCCAAAGTGCAAAATGGCTGAAAACTTCAACATGCTATTACTTGGATACTGTTACACTTGGAAAATTCTCGTCTGATCCTACAGGAAGGCGTGGGGACCCTCTAGAAAAAAATCTCTTGGTTTTAGCTATCTTGGAGTGGTTTTCTCAGGGCGGCAGATTTTCACTTGAT
The DNA here is from genome assembly GCA_007115665.2 of Sequoiadendron giganteum. NCBI lineage: Eukaryota > Viridiplantae > Streptophyta > Pinopsida > Cupressales > Cupressaceae > Sequoiadendron > Sequoiadendron giganteum. The sequence goes on from CM021101.1 coordinate 296,195,347, forward strand.
GGAAAAAGTGTCAAATTCAAGCTGTGCAAAAATGCAAAGTGGTGCAACTTTTGCTCTGCAACTCGTACGAACAAAATAAATGTTTCAATGTGTCTGAATAGGTATTTTTATGGTAGGAATGGTTTTTTCTCACACTAAAACATGTGGAATCGCTTTGAGCTACGTTCCATCGGATCAATCTTTTAAGGGTCCAAAGAGCAAAATGACTCCAAAATTCAGCATGCTATTACTCAGATATCGTGACACTTAGAAACTTATTGTTTGATCCTATAGAATTGCATTAAGGCCCTCTAAAAAAACCTCTCTCAGTTTTGGCTATTTGGGAGTGGTTTTCCCGTGGTGGCGGATTTTCACTTGATGGAAAAAACATCAAATGCAAGCAGTGCAAAGTTGGAAAGTGGTGCAACTTCCATTCTGCAACTTGTGTGACCAAGTGGACTATTCCAACATGTCTGAATAGGTATTTTTATGCTATGCATGGTCCTCTTTCACATTGAAAAATGTGGAATCGCTTTGAGCTATGTTCCACTGGATCGATCCCTTAAGGGTCCAAAGTGCAAAATGGCTGCAAAATTTAGCATGCTATTACTTGGATATTGTGACACTTAGAAACTTATCATTTGATCCTATGAAAAGGTGTTGGGCCCCTCTATAAAAACCTCTCTTTTTTTTGGCTATCTTGGAGTGGTTTTATTGTGGCGGCAGATTTTCACTTAATGGAAAAAGTGTCAAATTCAAGTTTTGCAAAGTTGCAAAGTGGTGCAACTTTTGCTCTACAACTTGTGTGACCAAGCGGACTATTCCAACACATCCAAATAGATATTTTTATGCTAGGAATTGTCCTCTTTTGCACTGAAACATGTGGAATCGCTCCGAGCTATGTTCCACCAGATCGATCCCTTAAGGGTCCAAAGTGCAAAATGGCTGCAAAATTCAACATGTTATTACTTAGTTACCATGATGCTTAGAAAATTCTCATCTAATCCTATAAGATCATGTTGAGCCTGTCTACAAAAACCTCTCTCGGTTTTGGCTATCTCAAAGTGGTTTTCCAGTGGTGGCAGATTTTCACTTGATGGAAAAAGCATCAAATGCAAGCAGTGCAAAGTGGTGCAACTTTTGTTCTGCAATTTGTGTGACCAAGTGGACTATTCCAACATGTCCAAATAGGTATGTTTATGCTAGTAATGGTCATCTTTTTCACTGAAACACATGGAATTGCTTTGAGCTATGTTCCACCAGATCGTTCCCTTAGGTTGGAGGAGTCTAAAGTTGCAAATTTTTAAGTTGCTTAAAGCAATAAATTTGAAATGATATTGAATGGGCCAGTTAGCACTCATTGGATCTAAGTGATGCTCATAGAGGTGAGGCACTAGGACATCCCGGGAGGTCACCCATTCCAGTATACTCCAGCTCAAGTGCTTAACCACGAAGTTTTTTCCCCAAGGTTAAGCGCACTTAGCTTGCAACCCCATTTGCAAAACCTTTAGCAAGTGTTGTGCCTTATGAAAAAATCATTATAGATCCCCTTTAGCTCATCAATTGATAATTAGGAGGTATTTTCTACAATGTGTCAAATTGTGATATTGCTATCAGGATTCCATTGAGCAGTCATTTGTAGTATTAGATATAGCTCTAGCTTCTATAGTATTGCACATGATTGTAGACAGTTTCAAAGATCTAGATGACATCAATAGTTCACATTACTCAAGAAGGATGAACATCTTAAAGACATTTGTGAAAATCAGGACAAGTAACCTTCTTGTGTACTTAGGGTTGCAATATTTGATCTACAACATGTTCCACCATTTATTCAGTATGATCAAGAACACACATGTAATGAAGGTGTGTTTGTAGCCATGAAAGATTATGGTTCAAACTATCCAAAAGAGTGATTTTTTATCTTGACCAACCATATCTATACCATGGTTTTTTTGGAAACAAGGATGGGTTCTCTCTTCATTGGCATATACATTATTCCTCGATGTATTCACACCAGTGTTACAAGACTAGGACTCGCCTCACACTTGACAAGCCATTTTTTGACTTGGACTCGGGCTCAGAGCCCAGACTCGAGAAATAGAAAAACCTAAGAAATTCAAAGATTTTTAAGGATTTAAAACTTGTTTCATGCACCCTTTAATAAATAAACCTTAAAGACACAATAGCATCATCAAATAGAAATTACTATGATCCCATACACAAACATACATCAATCACATAAGTATAAGCATAAATTTTAGCTGAAGGAAATAACATATTTAGATATATAAATATTTTGATATTGCTATGAGGATTCAATCGTGTAGTTTTACAAGTCAAACTCATTGACCCATGATTCATCACTAGTGGTTCACAAGAACCCATGTCTCATGATAATGAATGGTTCAGAAGGAGGAAGATAAATCTTCATACATTTCTTCTATCACAAATGAGATAAGTTATTGGTTTCATGAAGGTCATGAGACAACCATTAATGGGGAGTGGATATATGAAGAACTGATGGAGAAGGATAATGGCTTCAAACCTACTATAAAGGAAAACAAATTTCATTTCAATGATGCAAGAGGTTTTTGGTTTCACTACCAAAATGAGCCTATAAAGAATGCATGTGAAACTCCTTTTTACCTTGAGGGTGTTCTTACTCCATCTCAAGGATCATGTATTGAGGATGACATAGATCAATGCTAGGGCTAACCAATTAATAATTATACACATGAATAATTCAAACATGTACATGTCAATAAGGGAAGTACAAGTACTCAAAAACACATAAACCTCAAAAAGTATACACATGAATACATACTATACACAAATTGAAACAAAGTATATGCATGAATACAAGGTATATGCATGAAAACATGTAAGCCACAAAGTATACATTCAAATGCACATAAGTCACAAAGTATACACATAAGTTGTAAAGTATACACTTGAATACACGTAACTAATATCTATTGAACCGTCAATTTAGAATGCAAATATGGACAGGCATCGATAAAAGATATTTGTATTAACCAAATAGCCATGTAGGCATACATAAATATATGTCAATATAAATATGAAATATATGTACAAAATAGCCATATAAGCTTATGAGAATGCCATCTAGGCATACAATGTCAAATATGTCCAATAAAAAATATGTACAAAACTGCCATGTAGGCATACAACAAAGGACTCTAGAATCAAAAGTCATTGCTCTCCATGCCCTAGAAATAAAATCTTTCTCTTTCCTTTTCGCTCAGATGGTGATAGATCTATCACTCATTTTTGTTGTGCTCGTGGAGTGCTCCTACTACTCCTCCTAGGGTTTAGCTCATGGTGAAGTTTTAATTGTTACAATAAGAAGTAAAGACATGAATATATAGAAATTAAATTATAAAAAATGATATATTTGACAAAATAATCACTTACATCCATCTCATGATCTCTCTCCATGATGGAAATATTCCCACACCCATGCTCAGGCATGCTCAAGCCCTGTATAAACCATACAAATAGAAATTAAACTACATGAATCAATAATGGTTTGATTTTTCACTAACTAACATCTATAACAACAAATGTAAATTTAAATTTACTAATTTGCCTCATACCTCTTATGTCAGAGACATTGAGGATTGTATAGCAGATGTCACACCAATATCCATTGCCCTCGTCACATTCAGAGGTGTATCATCTCACAACAACTGAAAATAAAACAACAAATTATTCAATGTAATCAATGATGTGCATGTATAAACTACACAAATCTATTAACTACTTGATTCATTAGTTAAACTCTTTATTCTATTACCCGCGTGAAGGTTTGAGTAAATCCACCACCATTGGGAAGTGTTCCATGAAATCCTCTAATATTAGTCTATTCAACATCCAGAATTGCATATTAAATTACCATTCGTAAAACAATGCCACTAACATGCAATAAATTTATAATTGTTTACTAGTTACATACCCTAGTGATAAGTGTACTACAAAAATAGGTTGGTGGGGGGTCGATGTATCCAGTCTCAACACTGTGACCCTGTAATTTTATTAAATCATAAAACATATTTAGTTAATCTTGCATTTCAAAATCAAAATTTAATAAATTCAATTCAATGAACACATGCACTAACGTTTACCTTACTATCAATGCCATATGCCTCATGCAAAATTTCAGCTGCTCTCTCCATCTCCATAGCTACAGATGGATCCTACGTACTAGTCTCCTGAGGGTTGGTGGGGTCATGTGAACAAGTAGCCCCACAAGATTGACACACATGTGTTCAAAGGCCACCACTCGAAGACTCCCCTGGATGGCATTGTAGAATAGGGCTAGTATGATGGATGAAACTCTGGGTCAAAGTGTTGATTTCTTGTAACGTCTATACGTCAACACTTTCCTTCATGACAAAAGGCATAACAACATGCTCACAAGGTGGCCTAGTGAGAGCTCATCTACCTTGTCGTGTAGGATCTAGTTGTGCACCAGGTCTATCCTGATCTGACCCCCCACCTCTCCCGTAGAAACCCCTCCTATCAAAATAATTTGGGATTTTGTTCAATATGTACTCACTGTATAGTTTCCTAAGGAAATATTGCGGGACCTCACAATTTTTGCATGGTGGGTAATCGAAGACCATGTACCACCTATCATAAAATTAGTCCCTAATCTGTCAGTGGTGGCACCAATGGATAGGAAACCACTTCACATTGAGGGTAATATTTTGATTTGTGCATGGGTCAGTGAATAATGAGTGCAAATCACCTTTTGTAATTTTTAAATCCTTCACATCCTTGTATGATAGTTTATTTGCATAATAGTCCCTAGCCACCTGCCTCCTATCTTCCCATCTAGTTATTAATTTGCTAATTGAATCTACATTTTCCAACATATCTTTCAATGAATTTTCTAGGGTGATTCTTTTTGTGGTTGAACCATTTGGATCACTCAACCTATTGATCAAATCCTCAATTTGTTTTTTGTTGTTCTCAATTTCACTCATTAAATTTTGTTGAGTGCCAAGAGGGGGTTGAGTGATTAGTGGAGGAGGTTGATATTGTGGTTGATTTTGATCTTGAGGATTTGGTTGGTCTTCCTATTGAGGATTTTGAGGGTTTGTAGGTTGATTTGCATCTCCTAAAAATTTAAACAAATAGATATCAAATTCAACCTAAAACTAACAAATTCAAAACAAAAACCATAGAATCCTTACCTCTCCCAGCTCCCCATCGTCGTGGTGCCATAGTTGTGAAGAAATACGGATTGTTGGTGAAGATATTCTCCTCCTAGAACATGAGAAAGATATTGTGGGGTTTTTGGCCTCGGGTGCAACAAAAAAACCAATCAAAATGCAAATGAGAGATTTGCATTTGTTTTTTTTCTTTTAACAGTAAATAATGCGAGCACGTTATAATGCACTCATGTTATTTCTTTGTAGTTATCGAGACCTAGCCTAGGCTAAATGGAGACATAACGTGAGCGCATTATAACGTGCTCGCATTATGGTTTTAAAACTTTTTTTTTTAGGGTGTCCATGAAATTGCTACCCATTTCCATGCACCCACCCTTGGTTCTGTAATTACAATACCACTTGACATTTTGGGAGACAATTTGGTAGGTCTCCCCAACACCATCTCTATTGTAGACATATAATTCATGAAACTTATCAATCATCATTTCAATTCTCTTGAGAGGATATGCTTCCTCTAAAAAATACCCCAATAAATCACTATGCTTCATCTTTCTTTATTCCTCAAGCGTTTTCATAATTTCCCATTTTGTCCTCCTCTCATATACCTCTTGATGAGTGAAAAAATTTATAATTACATCTTCTTCATAATCAATCTAATGAGTAATCATATCCTTTGTAAGGATGGTGTGTCTTACAAAATTCATGTGACCCTTAGGGTCAAAATCTCTTTCCTTTCTAGACTCTAAAGAGTACCTTGATTTTAGATAATTTTGCAACTCTTCAACTGTATCACATCCCACTGATAGTTCTCCACATGTTGTCAAATTGGGTATAAATTTACCCTTCCCTTTTTTATGCATAACATCCTTTTCAAATCCATAGAATCTTCCACATGAACTCTAAAAAGGCTAATTATGTTAGTGTAATTAATTATTTATTATAGTAGAATAAGTTTACTTAGGTCTTTATTTAATTAATTAAGTAATTAATTATTTATTACACTAGCATAAGTTTACTTAGGTTTTTATTTAATTAATTAAGTCCTAGGTTGCATCATTAGATAAATCATTAATAATGGGGTAATTCCCCTTTCCATGTTTGTAGGAGATAATATTCCCTTCTAGAAGATGAGTTGTCTTTTCTAAAACTTATCTCTATCTTGTTATCATTCCCTAGGTAGTTAGTTAGGGTTTCATGTTGTCACATGTAGTGTGATTCGAACACTTGGCGACATCTTGTGCATTCTAGGTTTTACTCTTGCCTATATAATTAGGCATATGTACTCTTGTAACATATTCTAGATATCAATAAGATAGTCTTTATTTGAATGCCATTGTTGCAACACTTTCTGTGTGGTTGAATATTTCCTAGAAAAGGTCCTTCATTGAAGACTAGAGCTTCAGGGACATTCTACATCCATTATTCCAACATGGATCAGAGCTTTTCCAGTGAAGATTCATCCCAAGATCAAGAAAGTTGGCTTGTGAGATTCTTGGCATGCTTGATGTTTTTTCTTTGTAGGCTAGTTGGTTCTACTCGGAGACCAAGTTGGTTTCTGGTGTAGATCAGGCTCTATCCTACCTCTCCGTTGTGCTCAAAAGGCATCAAAACCTATACATCACTTGTCTATTCATCAAAATCAGAGACATATCATCCAGGAGCTAGTTGAGGTATTATCTAGGGTTTGCAATTTTTTTCACTATCCATAAAAAATTGAAGAAAAATATATTCCCCTTTAGTCATCCTCCAAGGAATTTTTAAAAAAAATCTAGAGGTGTTTTTTATTTAAAAAAATTTGGCCTTTTATTCTAATATTTCGTAGAAAAATTAAAATCTCTCGGTTAACCTGCAATTAAAATTACAGTCGGCATCTAGGGTTCAATATTTATTCTCAATGGCTATAGTTTTCTTTTATCATCAGCTTCAATATTTTTCACCGGTCGACATGTATTCTCCATCAACATTGGGATTGTTTTTTTAATATTTGGCACATATATTATTTATTATCAGTTGGCTTTGGTGGATAATCTTTTTCTGCATATTTTATTTTATATCGACATTTTTAATTTTTAATTGCATTTATTTGTAATATTCAAAATTTCCTTCTTTCGGCCCCAACATCAACCAGTCTGCAAACATAAATTTGGCTAAATTTAAGGTTTTGCAGGGGAGTACGTTTGTCAGCCCCTGACCACCTGTCACATCTGCGGGCCCCTCCACTCTCCTCACCACTGATCGATCCTACCGAAAATTCATCCTCCCCCTAATTGTTTCGAAGAAGCCGCTAGTTGTTTTTCACCAGGGCCCGTGACTTTTGAAACCCCCGACCATCGGAAGCTTGGTCACATCCATGACCAAGGCCCCCACTATATGAAGTGGTGCCACCCCATAAATCCAGCTCTACCCTTTTCCTCGACTCTACCGCCACCAGGTTGGGTGGTGAATTTTTTTGCCAGCTTTATGCCCTATGGTCATATCAGCGACCGGGGGCCAAAATATTTTTGCCCTAGGGTGCTTTATTTTTGCACCTCGTTAGCCTGCCTTCACCCAAATATAAGTTTTCTTTTTTCAAGGGCCATATCTTTGCGCCACGGTATCAAAAATTTGCAAATGAGATACTAACAAAAAGAGAATTCAAAGCACTATCCAGTGGTGCCATCTATTTTTTAGTATTTTTCTGCTATTAAAATTTCAAGTCAACTGAATTCAACCCTCCATTTTAGACTCAATAGCCAATATCTTTGCATCAGATTTTCAAAATCTGGTGATTCTAGCGGCATTCAAAAGATATTTCAGAGCTTTTTTCATCAGTCCAGTCACTTCCTTTAGTTTCAGCTCCATGTATCTTTTATTGGTTTTTTGCAATTTGGTGCATTTTCCTGATTCCTTGGACATCCTAAAGCTTGAAGAAGAATTTCTTGATTTCACAGGCATCTTTTTAGTTGCATATCATCTTTGGAAGTTTCTAGTTTCTGTTGAAGGTCAAAATCTTTGTATTATTGGAGATTCAGTCACATTTTGTTATGGGGTTTTCTTGTCATCGTTCACTGATCATGTTGGGAAAGGGGAACTATCATCAATGGAGATATTGCATCATCAATCATCTTCAATCCCTTCATTGTTTTCCACATTTGTATGGTTGGGTTCCCCCTCCTGATGATTGTATCCAAAATTTTGATTGGAATTGTCGAAGATATGATGTTCTAAGGTTTATTGCAATGCATGTTGTTGATGATGTTTTGAGGGCTATTGATCATCCTAACTATCCTCACATTCTTTGGATTAAGATTTGGGAGCTATATGGAGTTTTAGATACTCCACCATTCCTCGATGATCATGTTTCTAAATTTCATTCTTCAGATCTGGTACCCCATGATGATATTGTTGGGAAGAAGGTTGTTTGTTTGGATTGCCTTGAATCTTCTGAAGAGGTTTACAAGGTTTCTTCAAATGATCCTTCTTCTCCATCAGACTCTTGGTATCCCTTCACATTCAGTGATTCCTTATCTAGAATCATTGACTGAGGCTTCCATCATCATACATTAGGACACATTCAACTTTCTAGACTTGGCATCACAAGATGGCTTTGTTTCATGTATCATTGACTTGGCTACTTCTATAGGTTCGGAAGACACTCTTGAGGGGATATCTCTCCTCTATTCAAATTCCTCTTTGGATATTTTTCTTGAGTCTCCACATTCCATTGTCTCGACCTTGTTAGGGGATCCAAAGACTATCTTGGCGGCACTTTTTTTCTCTTTAGAGATTTAATATATGAGACTTCTTCCCTCTTCATTGGAGTTTCTTTAGCATCTTCCATTGGATTTTCTTCTTCCTAGTGGGAGACATGTGGTTTGGACAGCTTCATAATTCTTTCTTTGGTTTTGAGGATACTTCATTCACATGGGGAAATCTAGTCTCCATCACATTCATTGCATTGCAGTCTTTGAATCTTGTTCAACATTAGTTTCCACATCGTCTTGGTTTGTCACCTTCTTCATTGATTAGGCATGTACTTGATTTGATTGTGGAATCTTCATCTTCATCAAGCAAGGAGACACCTGAGCAGCTTTCAAATACATCATCAGCATCCATATTCATCCATCCTTCCTTCAATTCCTATATGGAATGGGATGCATTTCAACACTTGCACTTGGTTTTGTTTCTTTTGAAAGGGAGACAAGTTATTTGTCAACATTGGATCTTTTTTTGTCTACACAAACTTACCCTTTTTGTAGGTGATCACATGTATAGGGGGGGCTATTTAGTCTCTCTATTTCCCTCCTATGGGGGGCAATCGATTGTATTGTATCTATGTGACGGATGGTGTACTTGGGGGGTATTTGGGAGTCCTCCATCCTTCCTCACTTTTTATGCATTTCATGTCCTTTTTGGAGAGGGGTTTTCTTCCCATTCGGTTTTCTCCTTTTCTCTGCTTGTGGGAGATTAGTTGCATTTTAATTATCATATTTACATGGGTACCTAAAATTTCCATCATGTATCCGAGATCCATCATCTTTGCATAATTATTCCATTTTTCATTTCCTCCCTAAGTTGCACTTATGGGGGGGTGTTAGTGTAATTAATTATTTATTACACCAACATAAGTTTACTAAGTTATTTATTTAATTAATTAAGTCCTAGGTTGCATCATTAGATAAATTATTAATAATGGGGTAATTCCGCTTTCCATGTTTGTAGGAGATAAGATTCCCTTCTAGAAGATGAGTTGTATTTTCTAGAACTTATCTCTATCTTGTTATCATTCCCTAGGTAGTTAGTTAGGGTTTCACGTTGTCAGATGTAGTGTGATTTGAATAATTGGAAACATCTTGTGAATTCTACGTTTTACTCTTGCCTATATAATCAGGCATATGTACTCTTGTAACATATTCTAGATATCAATCAAATAATCTTTATTTGAATGCCATTGTTGCAAAACTTACTGCGTGGTTGAATATTTCCTAGAAAAGGTCCTTCATTGAAGACTGCAACTTTAGGGACATTGTGCATCCATTATAACAACAAATTAAAGGGGAAATACTTTGGTAGTATATGTGGGATGTGTGGGCATCCATAAATCTTGATTATTGTGATATCTGGTAGAAAAAACCAATCACTGAAGTTATGAGTATGGCCTTGCTCAGGTTACAAAGCCAAAGGTCTTTATAGTTATAGCACAAATGTGTGTAGTCTTGGTGGTGGGTGGCCAAGAACTCATAATTTTGTAAACAAATTCATCATGTAATATCACATAATTTTAATTCTTACATCTGTTGTCCCACATATAGCACCATCGTTGCACTAGTAGAAAATTCCCCTGCTTGTCAATCTTACCCAAACACATCCTTTTGGTCCATCTATCTTTATTCTGGTATAATATCAAGTTGCAAAAAAGAAAAATTGCTTGAATGTTATGAGGGTTCTATTTTCCTTGACTTGCAAAAATCCTTCATGCAATTCTTTCTCAAGATATGAGGCAAAATCATATTCAATGTTTGTCTCAAGGTTTTGGATCCTCATATCCATCATCATTAAACTAACTAGAATTCACTATTTTGCATCTATCCCATGTACTTGATAGAGATAAAATTAGGTTATCTTGAAACAATATTGGTAATCTGAGAGACCAAATGGTTTATTAGTAGAAGGGGATATATGAATCACCCTGTTGTTCACACCCATTTTCATGTAAATGGTGAGTTCATCACTCTTATGGGTTCTCCTCAATCTAGTATAATCTTCTTCACCTCTTTGAAAATAAATTTTAGTTAGGGATTGTTCGTTTAGGTTAAAACATTCTATGATGGACACTTTAGTCAACACAAATAATGGTGAACCATCTGGAAATCTCATAGACCTAGTAGCAAGATGATAACTTTGGGCCAATACTTTGATGAACTCTACATCTATAAAAACATTCGGGACAATGAACTTGGCTAAATATAATGTCCATGTATTTGAAACTGAAATCTTTCCCTCTTTTTTCATAAAAGTACCAGAATCGTTCCCACTCGGAGATAGGGATGAGGGCATCTCTACAACTGTGAGCCACATCTTTAAAAAAATTCTGAAATCCTCTCTCAATTGATTTAGGGAGCATATCTAGGATAGATGGTTTTAAGGACCTCTGTGGTGAGGAACTCTTTCTAACCTTAGATTATTCCTTTTTAGTTTTAGATTATTTCTTCTTGGGTGACATGATGTTTAACTTCTTACTTCTCCTATAATTTTGAAATGTAGAAGTCCAAACTATCTTGTACTCATAAAACTTAATTCATAGTTTAACTATCTTACTTCTCCTCTACTTCTAAAATGTAGAATTCCAAACAATATTGTACTCATAAAAATTAATGCACAATGAGTTATGTGCACTTACCTGGGTTACAATGGTTGCAGAGCTTAACCTCCTCCAACTCCCATCTCCCCGCATGATAATTTTTACAAATGAGTGCAAAGAGAATGTAAAATTCTTGGTTTAATGGCCTTTGAGCTCAGTCATGTCAACATTAATATCAACCTTACGTCAAATATTTTTCCCTTAGTTTGAGTTGGAACATGCACCATTTATTTTACAATATCAGAGGGTTGATTTGATTTGTGCATTTAATACCACTTTATTGCCACTATATTCTATAACTATCATAGGATAGAGGGGTATACATCGCTATACTGCATTCTTCTTTGAATTTCACCATGAGGTAGTGGGATCCTTACCTCTATATCACAAGATTGAATTGTTTGACCCATGGTACTATGGTTTACATTAATATTCATATATGGATTACCACCATACCGCATGCTTTGTCACATCCTCCACGGTATAGCGATTCATACCATCCTACCGCATGCCTTTATGATCTTCCTTGCGGGATGGTGGGTTACCCCACTATACCTCACCCTTCATTTTCCCTTTTCACAGTATGGCAGTTTATGATGTATTTAAACTCTCTCATACCACCCAACCACATCCTCATAATATTACTTTTGTGGTATGGTGGTAAATATATTTATGTTGTCTATGACACACCGCCAGCCCGCCAGGGGTTCAGATTACTATTGAGGGATCATGGTAACAGACGATTAAGGGATTTGGAATTTTCTTAGCTAGACATGTTTTTGCTTAAGTATATATGATGATTTTTTTGCTTTGTATAGGTATTTCAGTGTTATTCATACCTAAAAAATTTATATGTTTGTTTACAATGGGGAGGCTCATTCAAAAATAAAAAGAAATATAAGGGTCAAGGCTCACGTCATGGAGCTCAAGGTTAATTGTGATGATGGAACTACATAAAATTTTAAAGTTCTAACACAACTCATGATAAACTAGACTATGTTTTTCCTCCATCCTGCGTGTGTTATGTTTTTATGAGTTCTTTTATTGTGAATATATCCCTAAGGAAATTTTGTTTGATATCAGTAATTGTCAACATCTTCTTGGTTTTTACCGAAAATTATTTTTAATCTATAAAATGAATTCAAATTTAAGTTTCCAAATGCAGTTATCAATGGATTGGAAAGTCAATAATTATCAACTTATGAACTCAGTAAAGTTTTACTGATTCAAGTTGCTAATTTAATTATTATTATTTATTTGGACTTTAGGAAATGAAGACAAAGACTATAAGGTGAAAATTAGATGATAGTGAATATCATAATGCTGAAATTCTAGTGATAAAATATGATCATGTGCATAGTGAAAAAGTGGCCAAGAATAATGAATATTTGTTAATTCTTGGTTTGACAAATGGGAAAGTTGTAAATCCACTAAGTAGTATATTATTTGTTTAATAGGGTTTAATGAAAATTTATAGGTAAGAGATTTATGTATATAAGACATAATATAATATTTTTTTGGTTTTATAAGCAACAAAAAGAGTGCAAAGAAAATGTGAAGAAAAAACAAAATGAAAGAAAAAGATATAGTGTCACCATCTCGTAGAATTTGACGCTTTTGTGATTCAACAAATGAAGTTGGTGAAAATAATAGTTGTTATGATGTGCAACTTGGTATAGCACATGGTGATGTGCAACTTAATATAGCACATGGTGATGTGCAACCTGATATAGCACATGGTGAGGGGTGATCCCACAATACTAGTTTACAATTTTTGGCCAAACTGGACATTGAACTAATTTTTTCTAACTAAATCTCCACTTTTGGGCACCTATAGTGGCTAAAGTGTGAGGAATTTGAAGATTATGCAAACTAGTGATTTGTGAAATTTTGTCTATAGATTCTAAATATTTTCTTTTCAAAATTTTTGGAACAAAATTGCACTTATTTTTCCATCTCCTTCAAAAGCTATTTTTTTTCAATAAACACCATTTTTAAGGAGTGATGCTCACCATATACAACATAATTTTTTTTTCATGAAGGATAAAATTCTATTTTTTTCAAATTTAGATTTGTAACTATGATATTTGGTGCTTTAATTTGGTTTCATATTTTTTTATTGAATATTTTTTCTTTAATCAAGTTTTGAAGTTAAACCAGTTACAATTCAGACATATGAGAATTGTATACAACATAACTTTTTTTGTATCTATCAAAATTCATTTTTATTTTTTTTGTTGGATAAAGGATTTCAATATCTTGTGCACTAATATTTTCCAATTTTTTTTTGATAATCTACTATTTTTCCACATGTGCAGAACAAAGAGCTTGATTTTTGGTGAAAAACCTACATTCACAAGAAATAAAAAATAAATATAATAATAAAATTAAATTTATTTAAAATTATAATTTTTGGGAAGCTTATAATAAGGAATACATACTTACAAAAAAATAAATTTTAAATGAATTCATTTGATCCCCCAAAAGGTAAATCAAAAGTGGTTTTTTGTCAACATTTTGATAGGTGTAAAGGAGACGCCATTATAGGTATGATTCAAAACAAGCAGGGTTCTATCCAAGGGGGTTTGATCTAAGATGGTTTGATCAAACCCTCTTCAATTATAATCCTTCAAATGGAACTTTTTAAGTCTTAAATCATTATATTTTCTAAAAATATGTGATTTCAATAAAAATCAGAATCTCCCAGAAATTGTAAACCAACATTGTGGGATCACCTTGATGTGTAGCCTGGTATAGAACATGGTGATGTGTAACATTGTGATGATATATTAGAACTAAGTCTCAGAGAGATTATTGAAAATCATCAAGGAAAAGGAATATAAGGTCTACATATGCTTTATTAAACATTTAGGGATGCAATTGATGTGAAATCTACAGAGACTGGTACTAATATACCTAATCATTCCACACCTGATGTGGCCAAGGAGCACGATGTTCCAATTAATGAGAGTAATAAATAGAGATTGCTTGTATCTATTATGCCTCAGAGTGCACTTGTTGCATATAGAACTTTTGATGAAACTAGTGGATGTAGGAAGACTGAAGAAATGATTGAAGTTGTTGTCATTGATGTCAACTGGTTAAATGGTTATCTACTAGTTGTTGTTGGTTGTATATGTTGAGGATATTGAGAAAATTGTATAAAATAAAGTTTATAGGTGTAACGAATATTTTGGTGCCCACTTAGGTTCTCTAACACTTCTAGGGTTTTTCACCTGAAAGGATAGAGAGGGATACCAAAATGTTGATGTTAACATTCAAAGATTATGGGTTGTGATGTGCTAAGTGTAATGTAATGTGTCTAAATAGTGTGTTCTAAATGCTAGAAACTAATGAAATAAACTATCAATTGAATGTAAACTATTGAAATGCAAAAGATGTTTGAAAACATATTATGATATGTAAATGACCAAAGAAATATAAACAAATTACTACAAAAATGAATAAAAATGAAGAGGTATCAAATAAGGGTCTAGGAATCTTGAAAACCTGATGCAAAAGCTGACTACAACACTTGTGCCAATTTGGGTGACTTGGTCCATTTTTTGAGAAAAATGCCCAAAAACCTGTTTCTACCAAAAGGGTACTCAGATCCACAAAAAACCCTAAAATTCATGTACAGTGGGACTAAGTCGCCACTAATGGAGAATTAGTCCACTTTCAAATTTTAGGAGATTTGAAGGTGCACTTTGTAGGTCTTGGTGTACACTTAACTTTCTGACAAGTTTTCAGACCTAAAAATGCAAAATCTGGTATGCAAGTGTCCTCCAAGCTTCAATTAGGGATTTTACCACTTTGAAGAGCTTTGAAATTTTTTTGAAGAATTTTCCACCTTTTTTCTTTGCCAAATTTGCACACAAGACCTACAAATCACACTAAGAGGGAAAAATTGTTGAATGTTAGGGCATGGGGGTTTTCCTTAGTCAAACCCCTTTTGAGTAATTAAACCAAAATAGAGAAATAATGTAATTGATCCTGAAACAATGGAGTTTGTACATTGCCATGAAGATAGATCTTGATTTATTGCAGAAATGGAGGAATAGTCAACCCTTGAATGATTTGGATAGATATCTTGATGACTTGGAATTTTATACACCTAAAATTGGTTTGGAGAATTCCGATTAATTAAATACAAATTATTTGATTAATTATCCTAATTTCCTCTATTGTTTGAATAAATAGAATTATTTATTTATATAGTTCACATTCACATGACATTTAAATTATTCTAATATCTCATCTTAATTAAATAAACAAAATTAAATACCTTGTTTGATTTAATTATCATTTTCATATTTTATTCTATCACATCAATCTTAAATTAATTAAATAAAGATTAAACACTTTATTGATTAATTACCATTATTCTTCTGTTTAATTTAATAAACAACTTCTATAGTTTGTTTTATTAAATTATTTATCCTCTTTTGCTAATTTAAATAAATCAAAAATATTTAAATTAAGGCATAAGGAATATTCCTCTATATTTCCTCAAAATCAAATTAGATATCCTATGTCTATTTTTTGTTAAAATCATGTCAAAATTAATTGATTAAAACTTCACGAGAAGTTTTGGAGAAAAAGTGGAGACAAATTCCAAATTGATCTCTCAATCCTCCTCCATCAATATTTCCTCTTCTCTTGCATGGTGTTTTCATTGGTAGAGACAATCTCCAAATTTCACTCAATCTCCTCCATCTTTCACCATTCAATCCTCCAGATTGAATCCAAGCCTCTCTTTACCATCCCTATGCATTTCTACAGCTAGGAAATCTATAAATAAAGCTTCATTCAACCAAGAAAAGGAATCCCAATTTATCAAGTTTACTCTACAGGAATTCATCAAGCATCCAACATCCAACATTCAAGCTTTCACAATCATGACTGCCTCCTGTAGCTGCATTTATCAGTTTCCATATCAATTCATGTCATCTTAATTTCTTTTATCATCTAGTCTCTATCATATTAGCTTCATATACATATTACCAACATCCTTCTCTTTCTCTAAATTGTCATTTTAACAATCATAGTGCTCACACGATTTGAGAGCCATAGTGATTTAATAAATCTTTGGAGATAGAGAGAAATATGATGCTTTTAGTAGATTATTGTTTTAAATTAGTTCAATTTGCTTAATATTAGATATAATGTCATATTAAGAAGTGTTTTATTCCTTTCTAATTATTCACACTTACAATTTGGTGCCCACCACGGGGCATAACCCCATATTTTTATCAATGTTTCTAAAAAGTGTCGCACAAGTTTTCGACGTGTTCTATTTTAGCGCTTTCGTCAAAAACTATAGCTCATTTGTGGCAAACTATGGGGCTTTTGTGCTCTATTTTGGCGCTTTCGTCATACTATAGCACATCCATGAAAACTTTCAGTGCTTTGAACTCTAGTGCTTCCATGACCTATTTCAGTGCATCGGTGATCCATTTCCAGAAAAGTTGACTTAGCGCTTCCATGGCAAAATATGGCGCTTCGGTGCTCTATTTCAGCATTTTCAATTTTAGCACATCAGGTAAAAGTTATAGCATTTCGGTGAACTGTTTCAACACTTTTGTAAATTTAGTCTAGATCCGACGCGACCATGACCAGATTTTAATTTTAATTTTTTTTTCACAGTTAGACTAAAATTTATCAATCCTAGGGTAGCCACTTCTGGTTTTTAAAAATTTATCAATCCTAGGATAGCCACTTCTGGTTTTTAAAATGTATCAATCCTAGGGTAGTCATTGCACTTTTTACAATATTGGTTAAAAAGAACATGATTTTTGTGAAGCAAAATCTTCACATAGATTAGAAAATTATCTTTTTGGGATTAAAACAAAACAACTTATATGTTGTGCTTATGTGGTGATTAGGGCTTATTCTCTCCCCTTAACTGGTGATCAAAATGCCAGATTCATCTTTATTTCATGCTATTTATGCTTTATTAAATCCTTTAGAAGGCCTATCGTAGTGGGAAAAAGTACTCACCCTATGGGAACGACCTAAGTGGGAACGCCTAAAGCCAAGGATTCCAACCCACTATAATCAAAATGCAGGTTGTTGATGAAATTCCAACTTGATGGTAGTGAGCAAGATAACCATCCCCAAAATCTTTGTTCTAAATATTGGGAGGTCTCCTGAGGGAGTTTATCAATTGTCGCACCGCACAGAAGCCTATCTATGAACCATAGAGTAGTATCCCACTGAGTCATTAACCAAACATTGTCATACTCATGGTGCAATTGGAGGGAAGTATCTTCCCCAAGACACTCACCATATAATTTCCAAGGACCGTTTGCTCAGAGGACGAGAAATCCAACTCTGAGTACGTACCTGGAAATGACAAAAACACGGGTGCCTTCTAGGGGGTGACACGGTTGTGTGCGTCAACGCAATTTCAAGATGTGGGTTGTGAGTATAACGATGACCTATTTATCCTTATGTGTGAGTTTGTATGATTTGTGTATATTTTTCAAAGCAACCAATGAAAATCAATAAGGACCATTCATGGTTTTTGAACATACATGATCTATTCAGTTTAAAACAATTATCCCACAATTGCTTGTTGTGTTTTCACAAAAGTCATTAAATTCAGATTAAAGATCATCCTGAAAACAACAAGTCAAATCAAATAAAGAAATTCATGATTCGAAAGTGGAAGTCCACCACGTTTTTCAAGAGAACAATCAAAGTCACAAAACCCAAGAAACCTCTCAGTTATCGAGATAATTTAAGAAGAAGGCATTTTATATATCAGAATCAAAAAATATTTTTACAACATAGAACCTTCATCCATAGGTATCACGATTTTTCTAGGGGTCACACTCTTGATTATGTTCTAGAGCCACTCTATTCATGAGACTTCTTCCAAAGGAGAGCTCTCACACAGTTTCACAACCATAGTCAACGCATATGTCAATCTTATTTTCCACAACCCATGATAGAGTATGCCACAAGGCCAGATCAAATCTTACAATAGAGAGTCTTAAAAGTCCTATTTTTAGCACTTTGGAAACCTGTTTCAACACTTTGGGTCACTGTTTTAGCATTTTCATAAAATAGCACTTCCAAGCACTGTTTTAGTACTTACAGTCTTTATTTTAGCGCTTCCATCAAACAGTGCTTTAATCATCTTTTCTTGTGCTTTCAGGCACTATTTTTGTGCATCTGTCAAGATAGTGCTTCCATCGCTTGTTTCAACACTTCAGGACTCTATTCTAGTGCTTCTGTGAAATAGCGCCTATGTACTCTATTTTAGCACTTTCAAAATAGTACTAGTTAGTTTGTCTATCATTTATCCACAGTTTTTACCAGAACACAAGTTTCTTTTTATCAAAATCACTGTCTTGAAACCGAAATTAGATAGGTTTATACAAATTTCCAAATTTATCAATTGAAACAAGATCTTGCAAATCAGAAGTGTCAAAATCAAATACACAATCGATTACTACACTGAAGTTTCATCATCAAGATACTATCATCCTTTATCATGAAACCAAGTATAGTAATCAAATTTTTAACTTAGTCTTATCAATAAGATCAGTCATCGTATTCGACTTTGTTAAAAATTCAATTGACATTTTTTCTAGCATAGAAGATCAACATTTTGGAAGAAAGAGTAAAAATTTGTATTGCAATCTTCACTAGGTCCCAAAAATAGAGACTCTTAGAGCAAGAACTTGAAACATCCCAAACAATGGTAGAAGAAAATCCTTGGAACAGTCTGCACCAAAATGATAAAAATGAAATAACTCCAGAGGATATTCAAACAGCCCAACAAGATCCCAAATTCCATAAATTTATGGAAAAGATTTTAGAACAAGACATGGAGAAATATCTCTTGATGTTGGCTGAATCGGGTGCTAAACTTCCCAAGGACTTCGACGTAAATCATCTAAAGGAAGCACCTAGAACAAGTGAGATTGAAATACCACAACCCACACAAGCAATGGATCTGGTTGTTGTTATAACATCCCAAATGCAAATGTTACAACAAAAAATATAGGATATGACAAAGGGGAGTACCAAAAGGTATGCAATACAATACATTTGTCCTTATTCTTTCAATGCAACAATTGGCATGATACCTTTTCCTAGACATTGTGAATTCCCAAAATATGATAAATACAATGGAAGAATGGATCTGATAGATCATATCTGGGAATTAAAAACAATGAGCCTTGAGTTTTCCCAAGAGGAAACTTATTTAATGAGATTATTCCCAAGAAGATTGGGAGGATCATGTATGGAATGGCTTTCAAAATTACAACTGGGTATCAAGAATTTTGACGAACTTGTCAACAAGTTCATCTCCCAGTATTATTTTAACATCCAACACGATGTTACAATAAAGGATCTTTACAACCTAAAAAAAAACAAAGGGGAGACGTTCTTGTCTTTTCTACAAAGATGGCGATGATTGTTCACTAGATATCCTCAATAATTTTTGGAGCAAGAGAAGATAGAGTTGTTCATTGACAACTTGACGGAGGAAATGAATTATAGACTTGAATTGTAATGTCCTCGTACATTCAAAAAATTAATAGAAAATAGTCTTAAAATTGAAGAAGCGCTAGTCAAAAGAGGAGTTATTAAGCATTTCAACGATAAATCAAATAACACAAATAAGTCCTCCAATCAATACTCAAGCAGTGATAAACCAAAATTTTGGCAAAAGAACTTAAACACGACTACCAACAAAACAAAAAATGATTCATAAAATGTCAAATCGGTTTTTAACTTTATAGCATCTACATCAAAGAACCAAAACAATGATCAAATTGTCAAGCCAAATTTCATACAAAGCAATGAGATCACAAAATCACAGTCATATCAAAAACCATCAAACCAACGTAGGTTCACACCTTTAGGCCAAATGATAGAATCAACAATGAAAGAATTAGTCACCAATGGCCTTATCTCTACGTAGGAAGCAGATTTTGGGACCCAAAGGTCAAACCAGCATGGTGGAATGACTCAGATTACTACAAATTCCACAACTACAAAGGCCACAAAACTAACGATTGTATGGAGTTGAAACATGCGGTACAAGATCTGATCGACAACAATAAAATATATGTGGAGGGACCCCAAAATAATAATGATCTTTCAGCCTTCAAGGACCCTTTTCCAAACTGTGAAAAAGGAGCATCATCCTCAGCAAACAACAAAGGTAAGAACATTAATCATGTCTCTAAAAAAAAATCGTTTGTCTTTCCAAAGTAGAGAGTGATCATATAGTTCATAAAATTAATGAAAACAAAACCAATGACACAACCCCTTTTGATTTTCTCCCAAGCATACAAAACTCTGAAAATCAAATCAAAGTCTTAAAAATTAGAGACCATCAGGACTATCAACTAGAAAATGTAATGACTAGGGGGAAATCCAAGGTAGTGTTAAAGGGAGTTGGGTCTAAAAATGCATATCCACCTCCATCTCATCACAACATTATCGATCATCTTCAAAAAATTCCAGCACATATATCAATACTAGAACCCCTCAAACTATCTCCATCACATAAGGAGGTTCTAGAACAAGCATTAGTTTCCATTATGGTACTGAAAAATGTAGATGTTTGCCAATTCCAAGCTATGGTGGGGAATTTGAATACCCCACATTGTCTATCATTCTTTGAATAAGATGATGTCTCACTCAACCATCCCCATAACACCACACTCCATATTGAAGTCTTGATCCACAATCATCATGTCAAAAGAGTCTTAATAGATGGGGGAGCTGGTTTGAATATTTTCACTTTAAAGTTAATCCATGCACTAGGCTATTTTGATGATGCTATTGATGCCCAAAGGAAAATGACCATAAAAGCATATGATGAGGAAGAAAGATCTTCAAAGGGACTAATTGTGTTACCAATTCAAGTGGGACAAATGATGAAACACATAGCATGTCAAGTACTGGAAAAAGAGTTGACTTACAACATACTCTTAGGACGTCCCTGGACCCATGAAATGCAGGCAGTACCTTCCACATATCATGAATGCTTAAAGTTCCCTATAAATGGATAGGAGGTGACTGTATACGCCAATTATAATCATCCTTAGCATTGTGACACACTTAGGAACTCTCAAGATACCTTTGTGCCTCACAATCAAGAAGCATCCAGTTCAAAGTCATCAAATGAGGAAAAATGTCCAAATATCATCACCAAATGGGTAGAGAAGAAGGATAAAGAAAAAGATACAAATCTTGTTGACACTCAAGTAATAGGAAATTCAGATCCCCAAACTTCTTCATCACAGAAATCTCAAGAACAGGTCTAGTTAACAGACAAGGGAATGGGGCAATATTCTATGGAGCAATTGCTTAATATTTCACAATTAATGCCATCTCCTAAGACATATGGCCAACCATCAATGATCAAAAATCAAACATCACTACCTGTCATAGCTCTAGAAGAAAAATTTGTAAAATCTAGTACCATAGAGGATGAATCAGACAATAAACCAATCCTTGATTGGTTATACGAGGATGAAGAACCATCAACACCAAATAACAATATCAAGAATGTCAATATTAATATAGAAAAATATAGAAAATGGAAATCTATCCTAGAAAAAATGGGTTACTATAGACAAGGACCTATTGGTTTAAGAAAGGAAGGAATAATTGAGCCTATTCAAGCCCTCACTCTCCAATCAAAAGAGAAAATAGGACTGGGATACTCTGAAGAAGAAAATAGGAGATGACAAGGAAGGCCATAGAAAGAATCCTTCAGCTTAGAGATAGATCTGAAATGGATTCAAATTGATGTAATACAACAATATGCACCTACACATGTGGAGGGACAAGGCTCTGGCTCTAGACCATTCATAGCAGGATCACTAAATATCGATGACTCAAGTGGCGACGAACAAACATCAAGTGAACTAGATGATCTTGAAGAAGGTACCATCATTGACCTCGATATTCCAATAAACAACTATGATGAAATGGCTATCCAAACCCTTACATCCATCAACCTAAATGAATCTGATGACCTCGTACCATTAATCCATCCAAAACTTATTGACTGGGAACTTGTTGAACCTCTGACTTTACCAATATTTGCAGACGATGATGCCATAGTGAATTTCCTATTTCATAATGAACTTGGTACAAGTTCTATCCATAATACTCATAACAATGTGAATTGGCAGGAGGGTGTCGAATCTTCTAGTTGCAAAAGTGAAAAAAAGGAAAATAGATCTAATGGTGAAAACCATTCTATGGCAGCACTAGATCTAGAAAAAGAAAAAATAAAGAACGCATATAATGGTGAAAACCATTTTGGAGCACTGAAAGATGGGAGATTTGACACCCTTCCAAAACATTATCATGAGCGGTCATCAGTACTAGTAGAACCAACACAGTCTATAAACATCGGCACGAAAGAAAAATAAAAAATCATACATCTAGTGAAATCCATGATAGCGCAAGAGAGACCGGAATTCATCAATTTCTTTAAGGAAAGAATCATCAACTTCGCTTGGTCATATTTCGATATGCCAGGCTTGGATCCACATCTACTCATGCATCATTTTTCTTTTCCTGTAGGAATCAAGCCTGTCAAGCAAAAATTGAGAAAAATGCATCCCCATATCACATTGATGGTAAAGACAGAGCTAAAGAAACTATTGGATGCAGAATTCATAAGGTCTATAGACTAGGTTGAGTGGATATCAAACATTGTACCTATTTCAAAGCCAGACAATAGCATCAAGATATGTATGGATTTTAGGGACCTGAATAAAGCATGCCCAAAGGATGATTTTCCATTACCAAATATAGACATCATTGTGGACTTGATGATAGGGCATGCCATGTTGTCAATCATGGACAGTTTCTTCGGGTACAATCAAATAAAAATAGCTCAAGAAGGTCAAGAGAAGATGACTTTTACATGTCCATGGGGAACCTTCTATTGGAACGTCATGCCATTTGGTCTGAAAAATGCAGGAGCCACCTATCAAAGAATAATGACAACAATCTTTCATGATATGATGCACACCTTCATGGAGGATTACGTGGATGACATCTTGGAAAAATATTGTACTAGGGAAGGACATCTACATATCCTAGGAAAAATCTTCACACGGCTAGAAAAATTCAATGTCAAGCTAAACCCCAAGAAGTGTGTCTTTGTGGTCACATCATCGAAACTGTTGGGGTACATTATCTCAGAAAAGGGCATTGAGGTAGATCCAATGAAATTCAAGGCAATAATGGAGATGCAACCTCCTAAAAATATCAGTCAACTCAAATCACTACAGGGAAGGCTCCAATCGATCAGGAGATTTATCTCCTAATTGACAGACAAAAGTCATCCATTCAATCACCTTTTGCATAAAAATATAATTTTCAAATGGGATGAGGGGTGTGAGACAACACTTGATCAGATTAAATAGTATTTCATGTCACCACCTATTCTCATGCCACCAACCAAAGGAAGGCCTCTGATATTGTACATTGTAACAACATATATATATTTAGGAGAATTATTGGCACATGAGGACTATGAAGGAAAGGAACATGCCATCTACTATATCAACATGACATTAAATGGCTATGAAATAGACTATAATTTCATAGAAAAAACATGCTTAGTAGTGGTGTTTGCTACTCAACAGCTGAGACATTATATGTTGACCCATACAATTAGGTTAATATCAAAGATTGACCCCTTAAAATATTTACTCAGTAAAGCTGCCTTAATAGGTAGACTATCCAAGTGGGTCATGCTATTAAGTGAATTTGATATTCAATATGTGGATAGAAAATCCATCAAGGGTCAAGAAATCATCAAACAATTGGTAGAGGCTCCTTTACCAGATGACCGACCCATGACCATGGAGTTTTTAGATGCAGATATTCAAACAGTGACACCACAACAATGGATATTATATTTTGATGGATCATACACACAACGAGGATCTAGAGTAGGGATTTTGTTCATCAATCCCTAGGGACACACCATTCCAAAATCATATAGACTAATTTTTTAGTGTACAAATAATGTGGTAGAATATGAAGCATTGATCATTGGGGTCAAGACAACAATTGAATGGAAAATCATAGACCTACAAGTATATGAAGACTCTCAACTAGTCATTTATCAAGTAAATGATGAGTATCAAACCAAGGATGAAAATTTGATGCCTTACAAGAAACAAATAGATGATCTAAAACATCAAGTTTGATCAAATCCTAAGGGCAGAGAACAAAGCTACAGATGCCATGGCCACAATCACTTCACTATTACAATTTCTAGAGAAACGAGGTTGTTATGAGTTTTTGGTGGAACAAGTACCATGCCCTTCTCACAATAATATAGAATCCAACACCATATGACATCTAGAGACCATTGAGACCTCCATCTATGAAAAAACCTATACATACCTGAAAGACAATATCCTTCCTCCCAATCTTTCCAAGAACCAAAAACATAATTTTATCTGCCAATCCTCCCAACATACTTTAATTGCTGACATCCTATATCATCAAGGTCTTGATGGTACCTTACTCCAATGTTTAGAACACAAAGAATCTGAGACGACCCTACATGAATTTCACAAAGGTATTTATGGCACTCATTTGAGTGGGATAACTCTAGCTAAGAAACTCCTCTGTTTGGGATATTATTGGCCGTGCATGGAGAAAGAGTCTTATCGATTTGTAAAGAAATGTCAAAAATGTTAGATTCAAAGTAATCTAATTCATGCATCAACACAAGAACTACATCCCTTCACATCCACATGGCCTTTTTGTCAATGGGGCTTGGATCTGGTAGGAAAGATACATCATTCTTCATCCAATGGACACAAGTTCATTATAACAACCACATAATATTTCACAAAATGGATAGAAGCAGTACCTCTTACAACAATCATAGGGAAGTAGATCTCAAACTTCATCTTGAACTACATAATATGTCGGTATGACATTCCTCAATCTACTATCACTGATAATGGATGGCCTTTCAAGAATCAAGATGTCCAAGAACTATGTGAAAAGTTCCATATCCAACATCTTTTTTCAACACCGTACTATCCTCAAGGAAATGGTCAAGCAGAGGCCTCTAAAAAAATGATTCTAAAAATTCTAAAGAAGGTGGTTAATGATGTTGGACATGATTGGCATGTTAATATCAATCCTACACTATGGGCCTATAGAACTAGTATCAGAACACCAACAAGAGCTACACCATATGCCTTGGTATATGGATCTGAGGCCATACTACCCATTGAAGTAGAGATTCCATCCCTCTGTGTATCACTCAGAGGAATCATTTTAGATGAAGACTATACGGTATCTAGACTACAGGATCTGGAACTGTTGGATGAGCATCGTCAAAAAGCTGTTAATCATCTATCGGCTTATCAACAAAGAATGTCAAGGAGTTACAACCATAGGGTAAAACTGAGGGTCTTTCAGGTTGGTGATTTATTTCTAAAAGAGAACCCTAGGAATCGGTAGGACAGGGATAAGAAAGGGAAATTTGAGCCTAACTGGCTAGGTCCTTTTGTTATCATATCAGTATATTGATAAGGAACTTATCAACTATCAACGTCATAAGGGAATTTGTTTGATGAAGCTATCAATAGTATCCATCTCAGAAAATTCTACACCTAAATTCCTAGTGCACGAGTTCAACTTTTGAAAAAGGTTTCCTTGATGAAAATTTGGCAAACAGGCATCTTGGTAACATAAAATACAAAAAATATAGAAGATAGAAACAAAAAAATACAAAAAAATAGAAAAATATACAAAACAAAGAGTGTAATCAAAACATATGGTGAAAACCTGGAAACAAGCATCATATGTGATTCTAAATAGGCTTTCCCATCTATTTTGAAACACATCAGGATCATTAGTCTAGCAGTCATTACCATTTCATATCATATCATTAGTCTTGCCATCATTACATCCATTATCAAATCATGTCACATGGTCATGTTTCACTCTAGCTTGGGGGCAACATTTGGATATCACTAGGGGCACCAAAACATCGATCTCATCAAATGGGAAAGCAATAGTATGATAGGAAAAACAAAAACAAGATTAAAATGCAACATCAATCATTCTATCAGAAAAGCATCAAACATCCATATCAAATCAAAAAATCTGAAAACATGTCAAAAAGCCAGTCTAGAAAAGAAAAACCAAAATCATGAGTTTGTGTCAGTCAAAATACGTGGTCTCTACATGTGTAATGTAGGCAAGGCTAATCTTTGATCAACCCCTGAGACCCCTAGGATAAGTTAGTAGGTTAGGTCTTTGGTCAAAATATCAAAAAATCATAAAAACATTAAAAAAGTCAGGATGGATGATCTAATCTGAATAATGATTTTGAAACACTCTAAGTAAAAGGTGGATCACTTGTATTTTTGATTGATATTATCATTTCTTTGGGGTAACTCAATGATGAATTGCACTATAGAAACAAGGAAGAATAATGATACTTTTATTTGTCTGCTATCTGTAAGTTAATCATACGAATGCATGAATTGTCGGGGGATGTGCTATGCAAATGTATCACCGATGACATTCAGAATTCACACATTGAAATGATTAGTAACTGCCTGTTTACATAATGAATTCTCAGGTCATATTGATTCAATTATACCTAGATGCTTGTGTTTGCTTGCAATATCAAAAATCATGAGAGTAGTAATCAGGTCGTCATTGGTCTAACACATAACATTAATGCTTGTACTCACTTTCAACATACAATAAAAGCTCTATGATGATACAAAAACACAAAGTACTGTTAAAATGACAATGGTTTGCACATAGGTGCATTATAAAATTAGACTACATTCATCAAAAATTCATTATCTGCAAGAAATTCATTGCATAAGGGATTTTAATTAATGATTATCTTTTCTACGAATATGACTGAGTATACTTGACATAAATCTAAAAATCATCAAAAACTTATAAAAATCATCATTTCATCATTAAGTTTGCATCATTCATACATTTTAACATCAAATAGTTATGCATTTATCATACCATATTTTTCATCATTATGTCATAAATAAATACATCATTTGTCATCCATATCATTACATTACAAAAATGATCATTTGATCGAATACATCATCATTTTCATCAAACATCATCATTATTATTGTACACATCTAAAAATGGTCATGGTTAACCAAACATGTTAATTAATTAAATATGAATTATTTAATTAATATTCTTAAGTCATCTACATATAAATAAATTTAATTATTTAATTATATTGTTCATTTTTCCAATTCTCCTAGTTTAATTAAATAAATAAGTTTATTTAATTATTGCTATCTTCCTCTTAATTAATTAAATAGATTTCACAATTTATTTATATTAATTATCACAAGTTTAAATTCTAAATTTCAATGATATTCCTCATTTCACATTTAATTAAATATTTTCAATATTTAATTAAACACTTTCTAATTCTTCACTCCTCATATAATTAAATATTTAATTAAAAGCTTTCTTTTTTCCATAATTAGATATTCTAAAAATATTTAATTAAAAGCTTTGTTTTCTCCCTAGTTAGATATTCTAAAAATATTTAATTAAAAGCTTTCTTTCCTCAATAATTAAATATTCTATAATATTTAATTAAAAACTTTCTTCTTTTCATATTTAATTAAGTATTTTATATATTTAATTAAAGCGCTTTTTATCATCTCTCACTCATAATTAAATATTATTTATTTAAATTATGGAAACATCTCCCATCTTTCTCTCAACCTCCCATCTTTTTCTCAACTTCTTGATCTCTCACCGTTCATTTTATAGGTTTGAATCTCAACCGTTGATCCTCACCAACTAAATTCTTGCCTTTGAAAATCTATAAATACAACCCTCTTATGAGTTGAAAAGGACCTCAAATCTTAGATTTCATATGTAGTTACTATAGTTGCATTCCAGTATCATCAGCATTCTAGCATCATAGTATTTCAATTTCATAGCTTAAATCAGATAGTCATGAACATGCATTTTCAATCAATCTCATTCTCCTAAGCTGCCATTTCAACAAGCTGTTGCTTACACAACTGAGAGCCAACACCTTTAATCAAATCCTTTGAGATAGAGGACAATGGGATGAATTTGAAAAAGCTGTTGTCATTAGAGTTTGCATTTATGATTTCTAGTTAGTTTTCTTTAATATAATGTCTCCTTGGTGTGTTAGTTCACTGTTTAATTAATCCACATTTTTGGTGCCCACCGTGGGGCTCTTGCCCCATTTTTAATCTTTTATTGCAGCTTTTCTTGTAGGTGATAGACTGAAATAGCAGTTTAGCGCATACGAGAATAATTTAGTGCATGCATGACATCTTCTGACGCATCTAGGCTCTGTTTTAGCAGATACATGTCATCTTCTGACGCATCTAGGCTCTTTTTTAGTGCACACATGTCATATTTTTGTGCATCCAAGCTCTGTTTTAGTGCATACATGGCATATTTTGGTGCATCCATGCTCTATTTTAGCATATCTATGTTTTAGCGCATACAAGCTATTTTAGTGCTTTTATAATCAATCTTAAAATGGCCATATCTTGGTCATATTTTGGTCTTTTTTAGAGCTTTTTTTTTTAAATGGGGTAGAATTTCATAAGCTATCTAATGGTGTAGGTGTTTATCAACTTTGACAAAGTAAAAATTTTCAAATTCTCACTTAATGTCAAACCACAATGAAACTTGGTCTAAATTTTAGGGTTGTTATGCTTAATCATTTATCTAACCCTCATATATTCTTGTTTCTTGATCCCATCTAACATTTATAGCTTGTATTGTAGGTTTTAAAGGACCATGGATCATGAAAATGAAAGAAAAAGAATTATCACATGATTGTAACAAGTGTTTTTAAATACTTCTGGAGAAATTATAATCTCATTCTTAAATTGTTGTCTAGATCCGATCCAACCACAGCCAGTGGTTGTAAAAGAAAATTTTGATTCTGACGCCATCCGCAGACAAAAAATTTCACTTCAGTTTTTGAGAAAAATGAACCAACCCTAGGATAGAAATTTAAAATTTGAAATCTATCAATCCTAGGGTAGTCACCACACACTATTTTTGCACTTAAAATGAACCCCATGCCTATTGTGAAGCAACATCTTCACTTAGTTTAGATCATTGTCATTTGGTGCTATAAAAAGAACATTGTTTGCTTTGTCTATGGCAATAGGTCTATGCTCTCCCCTTAACTGGGTGACTAGAATACCGGACTACCTTTTTCATTTTCCTGCAATGTTTATACTTTATTACATCCTTTAGAGGGCCTTCTCTTGTGGGAAAAAGTACTCAACCAAGAGGAACGACCTAAGTGGGAACAACCAAAGCCAAGTTTTCCAACCCACTATAATCAAAAGCGAATTCAAGGAAAGTCTGCAATTCGACGACAGTGTGCAAGATAACCATCCCCAAAATCTTTTTTCTAAAGATTGGGAGGTCTCTTGAGGGAGTTTATCTATTGCCGCACCGAACAAAAACCTTGACTACGAACCATAGTGTAGAAATCCAACCGTGTCAGTATCCAAACATCATTTTAATCACGGTGCAAGGGGAGGGAAGAATCTACCCCCAAGACACTCACCATATAATCACCATAGATTTTTTGCTTAGGGGATTCAGTATCCACTTCCATCACCTTGAGTACACACTTGGAAAAGACAAAAAAATGGGTGCCCTCTAGGGGGTGACATGGCTGTGTGAGTCAACACAATTTTCAGTTATGGGCTGTGATTACTATGATGACCTATTTGACAGCTAAGAGTGAGTCTGCTTGGAATGCTTATCTTGTTCAATACCTATGAAAATCTCAAGAAAATACACTCTTTGTTTAGATTTTAGGATTAAGAAAACAACTGTCTGCTTCTCTATGCTATTTTTTTCACATTTAAATCAAATTAAGATCATCCAAAAATATCAAACTATCCAAACATGTCTGTCTCAGAAGTCTAAATGGATAATTTAGCGCATCCATGGTCTATTTCGGCACATTTTCTGCTCTGTTTCGGCACATAGCTGCTCTGTTTCGGTGCATTGTTGCTTTGTTTCGGTGCATCGCTGCTCTATTTCAGTGTATTGTTGCTCTATTTTGGTGCATTGCTGCTCTATTTCGGTGCATCGTTGCTCTGTTTTGATGCATATGTGCTTTGTTTCAGGGCATCTGTGTTCTATTTTGGTGCATAGGTGGTTTGTTTTGGCGTATTCATGTGTTTGAACCTAGGTAGTTGTCTGACATTTAGAGATCAGTCATCTTAGTCTAGTCTTTTCCATGCTTAGAGTTTGGAAGTCTATAAATTTTTCCTAGAAGTCTCTAGAAAGGAAGATTAGAAAGCCAAAGAAATCTCTCAGTTATAAGAAGTTATTGAAAAAGAGGAAATTTCTATACCAAATTCGAAAGGTCTTGCTTGAACATAGGACCTTCATCCACCGATATCATGACTATATTAGAGGTTTCACTGATGATTATGTTGTAGAACATTTATACTCACAAACCTTCTTTCAAAGAAGAGCCCTTTCTCAAAGGCACAACCACGGTCAACATATTCATTCTTCTTATATTCCCCAACCTACAATTACATATGCTACTCATCCCAATCAAATTTTGCAGTTGAGAACTCAAGCGCATTAGGCATTCATCAAATCCACCTTTTTACAAAGCTACAATCAAACCTCACAAAGTGCAAAATCATCTTTATTTTTTTTATCTTTGGTTTAATTCCCACAAACAGGATTTTCATCCTTTCAATCAAGGAACCACGAGCTAAAGATTAGAAATATTTTTAGTCATAGAATCTTCATTCTATCCTAACTTTCATATCCATCAACATTGCACTATTTCATTCTTTTGATCAAAGTAATTTAAAATTTGGTGTAAGCATATGCCTATTTCCAAAAAGTCTTGAAAACAAAGAAGACGTAAGAAGGGATCCACTTTAAAACATGGGTGATAGGGAAGAAAATCTTGTTCATAGGCTTTATGAAAATAGTCCAAATGAAGAAATAACAGAAGAAATGCTTCAAGAAGCTAAACAAGATCCATAGTTTCTCTTAGCTATGGAAAAATTCTTAGAGAAAAATAAAGAAGGATACTTTATTTTATTGGTAAACCAAGGTGCCAAATTGCCCTCTGACTACAATATGGGGAAAATTAAAGAGGATCCTGAAAAATAATGAAACCCCCTTAAACAATCTTAGTACTATTACCCAAAAAATAAGAGCACTCCAAAGGAAAATCAAGGAAATAAAAGGGGGCACAACAAAAAATTCCTTTGACGAAAATATGAAAGTGACCTCTTCTCCTCCAAAAACAACATCAACCAAATTCAATGTTTCTGAATTTTTGTAAAGGTTAAATGGGAAGCCCAAATCTAATCCATCAAATAACATTGACCAATCCTATCATGCCATGCATTTATCTTCATCCCTCGTAATTCAAAATGAACCTCACGATTCTTCCACCCAAGTTAATGATTTCATTCAATCACTTTCTTCTATCATATCCTCTACATCCAATGATTCATTTCAATCTATACATCCTAATCAAAAAAATCTTTCCACTCCATCCCATGATACCAAAATTATACAAACCCTTCCAATATTTGATCAAGATACCATATCTCAAGAATCATATGATGATACCCTCCTTTCATTATTCACCAATGATAATCCTCTTCCATCTCAAGAACAAAATATTATTCCAAGTCCTCCCTCCACTTCATCTTATGAATCCATACACTCTCATGACTCAATCACATCCTAGGAGCATGACAATTCTTCCATCCTATCCAAATCTTCCCTTCCATATAATGATCAAGCTACTCCATCTCCTTCATCTAATGATTCTTTTCCTAGTCGAGATCAAAGTATCCCATCTACTACTGCTAGAATGTGCGGGTCCAACAGGACTAGTACCACCACCACCCCTGGAAGGACCATGATCTCTGGGACCTCCTCGAAGAAGCTATTTCACACCCTCACTAACTATCTAGGTGCGAGTCCGACCAAATCTCGACAGAGCATAGCTGAATCTACGCTCGATAGGCACCACATCATGGTATCTACCCCAATAAAACTCTACCTCTCGGCCAGCTCATAGAACGTCTCTCATATAATCTGCCACAGAGGTACTGTCAACTACTCTCTGGAGTGTCTTGGCCATCTCCTATTCCCCATTAGAAATTTGTTAGGCACAGTCTCACTCGACTGTCAAGGTGGCAACCTGAGTCTGAACAACGGCCAACTATCCCTATACCTGCACTAGTGCCTATGCATAGGCCTAAGCCTGGGTCTGCATCTGAGTCTGTGTTTGAACCAAGAAACCCCAAGCCTATACCAGCTGTCCCTGCAGCATCTGTACCTATGTCTGAAGACCTACAATCTATCTCTGGTAATCCACTGATGCTACTGCCACTGCTCACCTCTTGCAAGGCCTATTAGATGAAGGACCAACACTGACTGGTCCAACCCCTCTACCACCTCCACCACCACCATCACCATCATCCCCACTGCTACTATCATCACTACTACTCTCAGTACTACTACCTAATGCAGTATCACCCCCACTACTCTCCTTGGAACCCTCGACAACATCCTGCTCAATGGGTAATGGTTTTGGCTCATCTGGAATTGTGATGCAAGGATGTGGAGTCAATACCAAAAATGCAGCATACTCCTCTATCATAGGTGCCTTGGCAATATCCCTATGCATGTCCCAGGAAAATGGCTGCAGAGCCCTGTATCCCTCTGCTAGGGTCTCATATGACAGGCATGGTCCCCAATCAGGAATATCACTTTGTCACCTGGCATAGTGGGCTACTCCCTGTGGCATACACTAAACAACGTCGTATTGTTTGTACACCCACCATAACAAAAACCTCTCCAATACAAAGGGTTTTTTGCCGATCAGGTACATCAAATCACAAAGCTAACCAAGCATGGCATCATCCTCATCCCACTGCTCGTAGTCTAAGTACGACTGACAGACAACACTCTCTGTATCATCAAAAAATCTTCTCCAATGCTCCAACCTACCCATCTGAGCCTGGGTAAGTCTACCTCTATACCGAAACACATATGGTTTGTCAAAAATTGGAAATGGTCGAGCAATGGAAAAATGCTCCCATGCCCACACTTGTAACAGGGTCATCCCTACTGATAAAATTTGTGCCCCCAAATACACCATTGAATGAAGGTCATGGTAGAGATTTTCCAGCATACACATCCACCACACATATCTTGTACCATGTATGACCCACATTGAATCCCTTTGTCCTGCAATCAGGGCAAAGGAAACCTCGAATGAATCTAGTAAGCACTGTTGGTAGTGCAGCGTATGCATCAACAATCCTCTGCCATCGGATACTTGAATCTACAATGTGTTGATCTTGAAACACTCTGTGGAGAGCATGTCTCCCACTAGCCTCATGAGAATCATAAACCACAACCTCGCCCATGAATGGAATCCGCAGAATCCACCACACATCCTCAGTTGTGACCATCATCTCACTACTAGGTAAATGAAAGGTGTTATGGTCACTATGCCACCTCTCAGCCAAAGTGGTAAGGAGACACCAATTAATCCTAATCTGGGGCATGTCAAGTAAAATCATAAGGCCACATCAACCTATGATCTGAATATCATTTGGTGTCAGATGAGGAATCAAATTGGTGGTCCAGGGAGACCACTCTCACATCTGGAGAGTACCCAGATCCTCCTACCACAATGAAAAATCTACAATTAGTGCACTATGTCAAGAAATCAAAAGTCATTCTACTATCAGGTCTAATCAAACTTTGGTATGAATTTTTGATCAAAATTTAGGAACAAACATAAAAAAACCTCACTATCATGAGGTTCATCAAACATTATCTAGTCTCACCTATCATGAGGTTTATCATATATTGAATCATTTCCTCGCCTATCATGAGGATCATCACAAATAGGATTTCTTCTCACCTATCATGAGAGTAAGTCTTATTTAAATCAAAGAAAATCCAACATCTAGAATTTGGATTATCAATCATACCAATCAAAAGAATGGACATGATCGAAATTGATGAAATCAAAGTTAAATAAGTCAAAATCTGCAATTCTGACATGGATACGCTAAAACATGCATCCAATGCACCAAATTTCAAAAGTGCTACTTTATCAATCAGATGTGCTAAAACAGGCACCCAAAGTGCTATTTTATCTGAAGCTCTATTTCAGCACTTTGATGCACTATAACAAGCATCCAAAGCACTATTTCACCCTAAGCGTTGTTTTACTACATCGAAGCGCTAAAACAATTCATCAAAGTGCTACTTTACTAGAAGTGCTATAACAGACCATCGATGTGCTATTTTAGCAAATCAAAGCACTAGAACATTCTAGGAGCTAAAATCTGGCATCGATGCGTTAAACCTAACTACCTAAGCGCTACATCATGAAAGCACTAAACTATCCTATGGAAGCGCTAGAGAATATAATGTAAGTGATAAATCTCAATGTGCTAAAACAGTTCATCAAAGTGCTACACTGGAGTGCAAAGCGCTACAGCGTGACTTGGATGCGCTAAACTAGGAAAAAAATGCTAAAAGCATAAAAAATCATAAAAAAATCATAAAAAACAAAAATACATGAAAAACGAAGAGGATTATGGGTACATACTGGAGGTCCATATGCGGTTAGCCACTGGTGATGTCGAACGCGCTCAAAATGGTGAGTGTGGTAAGGGATTGACATCTTGCTCCAACTGGCTCAAAAGTCTCTATCACTAAAGGTTGAAAGTCACAAAGTGCAAATGACTTTGAAAATGACATTTTGAACCTTATATAACTTTTGAAAAGGGAATTTTGTGGGTTTTAATTATATTTTGATTAATTTTATACATGAAATTAATTAAAAGACATCTGCAAGCTGTATTTTTCTTCATCATTGTTGAGAGATAAATTATTTTTTCATTAGATCTTTGTCAAATCATCAGAAAATCATAAACATTTTAATTTTTTTTATAAAAATCATCAAATCATTAATTTATCTCCCGAGGGGGCATATTATCAGCAATCATTTAAAAATCAATATATGGGGCATGTCTAGGGCACACTGAAGTTTTGATACTGGCAGTAGCAGAAAATTTTTGTTCAAAGCAATGCGTAAACACATCACTTCAAAGAGGGGAAAAATGTATACACCTAAAATTGGTTTGGAGAATTCTGATTAAATAAATACAAATTATTTGATTAATTATCCCAATTTCCTCTACTATTCGAATAAATAGAATTATTTATTTATATAGTTCACATTCACGCCACATTTAAATTCTTCTAATATCTCATCTTAATTAAATAAACAAAATTAAATACTTTTTTTGATTTAATTATCATATTCCTATTCTATTCTATCACATCAATCTTAAATTAATTAAATAAAGATTAAACACTTTATTGATTAATTACCATTATTCTTCTGTTTAATTTAATAAACAATTTCTATAGTTTGTTTTATTAAATTATTTATCCCTCTTTTTCTAATTTAAATAAATCAGAAATATTTAAATTAAGGGATAAGGAATATTCCTCTATATTTCCTGAAAATCAAATTAGATATCCTATGTCTAATTTATGTTAAAATCATGTCAAAAGTAATTGAATGAAACTTCACGAGAATTTTTGGAGACAAATTGGAGACAAATTGGAGACAAATTTCAAATTGATCTCTCAATCCTCCTCCATCAATCTTTCCTCTTCTCTTGCCTGGTGTTTTCATGGGTAGAGACAATCTCCAAGTTTCTCTCAATCTCCTCCATCATTCACCATTCAATCCTCTAGATTGAATCCAAGCCTCTTTTTACCATCCCTGTGCATTTCTACAGCCAAGAAATCTATAAATAAAGCTTCATTCAACCAAGAAAAGGGATCCCAGGTTATCAAGTTTACTTTGTAGAAATTCATCAAGCATCAAGCATCCAAGCATCCAACATCCAACATTCAAGCTTTCACAATCATGACTACCTCCTGTAGCTGCATTTATCAGTTTTCATATCAATTCATGTCATATTAATTTCTTTTATCATCTAGTCTCTATCATATTAGCTTCATATACATATTATCAGCATCCTTCTCATTCTCTAAATTGTCATAGTAACAATCATAGTGCTCACACGATCTAAGAGCCACAGTGATTTAATAAATCTTTGGAGATAGAGAGCAATAGGATGCTTTCAGTAGATTATTGTTTTAAATTAGTTCAATTTGCTTAATCTTTGATATAATGTCGTATTAATAAGTTTTTTATTCCTTTCTACTTATTCACACTTATAAGAATATTCAAACCTTGGCTTGTTTGAGAAGGAGAGATGAGTGATTGAGGGAGGTTTATTGGTTTCTTGATTAGAAGAGTTAGGGCTTGAAATGAGGGGAAAGCCCTTATTTATACATGTTGTGCCCTAATTTCCTGAAAATACAAAAACACAAGCTGACCTTAGGGTTTAGGAGACAAAATCCTACCAAAATTTTGAGTTAATTTTGATTTCTATGCCACATGGGACTAAGTCACCCAAGGTGTTGACTTAGTCCACCTAGGCAATTTAAAGTGGTTTTTGGGAATTAAAAGGTGATTATTGATGTTTGTTGGGATTGTTTTCTGAGAAACACTAAAGTAGGACCTATAAGTGTATTAAGGGGTCATTATGCCATAAGAAAGGGTTGATTTATTGATGAAAAGCTTAGGAAAGTGTGAGAGTTTGTTACAAATCTTTACAACACTTAGACATAAGGCTTGGAAATGGGTAAAAAGAGGTTGTTTAGCTTAATTATGATGAAAGGGTACTAGAAAAGTGAGGAAATGTGTTACAACATTTCACAACACTTTTACAAGACACCATAAAATTCTAAGCAAAACTAGGCCAAAAACCACAAGAAAGGACCCAAATGAGTGAAAAGTGTCAAGGATACACTTTTTGGCGACACATTTAGCCCCCATTGTAGTGAGAGGGTGAAATTGCTTCAAACTCACACTAGAGTAGTCAGGTGGTGCGGAAGGTGAAAAATGACAAAGATGAAGGAGGTGGTTAAGCCCCCAAGATTCAAGATTCGAAGTCAAATCGACATTAGTGCAAGAGGACACATTCAAGGGTGAATGATTTGCAACAAAACAAGATAATTCATCATATGATGGCAAGAACTAAAGGAATGAGAAGTAAATTAAAAATTTGGATCAAGCTTTTACCGTTTTTCCAACTAGTTTTGGATTAGATCTAGGTTTTTTCTCCAAAAAGAATGCATACTCACTTTGAGGTGACAAGAATTTTAGTTTTCCGCTGAGTGAGAAGGCCCAAAAGGTGAGAAACATGCACTCAAGGTTGGTATGCACTCACACACACACAAAGGTGTCTATGGGGAAATTCATTCTGTTGGTTGGGCTTCTCGCTTAACCATACCAAAGTTATACCTCCTGATAACTTTGATAAGGTGCCACAAAATAAAATTATTTTGTAATAATGGTGTAAGGAATGTTCAAAGGGATTTTTCTTAGTTCATGCAATGTATCATCTTAAGGAACATCATGCATAATGTCTCCAAGAGAGGAAAAGTGCAAATGGTCTCATCTTGTTTGTAAGAGAGGACAAGTGCAATGTCTCATCGTGGGAAAAATTATACCTAATGTTTCCAAGAGAGGGAATTGGAAAAAAAAGAAAATCACAAAATGAAATGTGAGTGTTGATGTATACCCTCACTTTAAATCGGTTGCTAACACCATTATTGTGAGAAATTTATTTAAAGTATAAGAAGAAGATATGAGAGCCTGTTTGGAAATCCCTCTTCCAAGTCATATGTTTTCGATAACCTATGTCATACAA
This sequence comes from Sequoiadendron giganteum, assembly GCA_007115665.2. Lineage (NCBI taxonomy): Eukaryota > Viridiplantae > Streptophyta > Pinopsida > Cupressales > Cupressaceae > Sequoiadendron > Sequoiadendron giganteum. Next base: position 296,233,737 of record CM021101.1, read on the forward strand.
AATATAGTATGTCACATGCGAGTCAACTTAAGACATGTCGTCCATGTCCCAATATTTCTCTTATATGTTCATGAAAGATTAATGACTAGCCAAAAGAGACAACGTCAACTGACAGACAAGGACAAGGCTAACTAACCCCTTGCCCCCTACACTTAGTCCAGGACAAGAATGAGCCAAAAGGATTGATGAGATGCAAGGGAGATTGAAAATTAGTATCAATTAGAGGAATGAGGTGCCCCCACATAAGGGAGAACACAAAGCTCCTTAATATGCTTGTTTTACAACTCAAGGCCTTATATTCATTAGTAGAATGACCTTGGACTCTGTGATATGGACAAAAGGAATTCTTGTCATAGAATTTATTTTGAGTTCTTGGAGGAAGGGAGATCAAGTGATCTTGGAGGAGTCTCAAGAAGATATCCTCTTGATCAAGGGTAGAAGGTGATCCATTATCTGATGACAAAGAAGCGTCTTTCTTAGTATGGGATGTCATACTTACGCAAGGCACTTTAGATTATGAGAGTTTTTATGATCCTTTGGAGTAGTGTGTAAAATCCAAATAAGTAGTGGGTTGTGAGATGACATTGGCATTAAGCAAAGAGTCCTTTGATAGTTTTAAGTGTTGCAAAGGATCACTTTCTAAGGTTAGTTTATAAGGGTGATGTGGGATGGTGTTGATGTTGGATGAAGGTTTGATGATTTTGATGAAAGGAAAAAATCCAAGACCATTATTTTTTGCTTGCGTGTTAGGCTTGATAGGGGTGCGAATACCTTGTTTTCTAGCACCACATCCTTTTCCACTATATCCAAGTTGTTTCATAAGCTCATAACCTTTTCCATAAATCTATTTCAGTTCTTTTGGATTGGGTGTTTGTTCATTGTTGCATTTTTTATCTAAAGTAGTTGAGGTGGATGCTTTCAAAGGATTTGTCAAGTCTTGTGTTAACTAGACTGCATTTCCCTTTTCAGAGTTTTTATTTATGATCTTGGATTCTCCTAGTAAAGGAGGTTTGATGTCTAAGGAACCCCAATCATTGGCTAAGGGTGTTTGTTGTATGGGTTCCAATTTTTTGGTTAGTGTTGAAGTGTTGAAGGGTTTGGATTTGTTTTGCTCAATTTGTAAGACACTATACGACTCAGGATTGACGTCAAGTGTGCACACTTTGTTGTTGTAGATGTATTTAATTTTATGATGAAGAGTGGAAGGAACCCCATTCATTGCATGAATCCATGGACTACCTAAAATGAGATTATATGAAACATCTTGTGGCATAACATGGATCAGTGTGTCTAATGTGGCCATTCCAACTATAAGAGGCAAAGTGATCACACCTAGCAACTTTTTTCCTACACTGTCAAATCCACTGATATATAAAGAGGTAGGTTTAATGGTTAATTTATCAATATGAAACCTATCCAAGAGATGAACACTACACACATTAACAATGGAGCCATTATCAAAAAAAATTCGCTATGTGTTTGTATTGAGATATGATAACGAAAGATTCAACTTGTTTTTGCATTGCCAAAGGAGGGAGCTCACTTTGGTGGAAAACAATGTCAGCATTCAAGCCTTGAATCATAGCTGCTATGTCATTTATTTGTGCATTATAAGAGATAGGAATTTTTTGTAAGGCTTATTGCATCATGTTGTGATAGTGAGGGGAGAATTGAATAAGGTCCCATAATGAGATGTGAGTAGGAGTATTCCTTAATTGTTCAAAAAGGTCATACTCCCTAAGGATTGAATCTAGGCAAGGGACAAAAGGTAATATGGGATTATGTAAAGGTAAGGGTGTGGAGGTTGATTTTTGTGGGTGGGGATTTTTTCTAGTGTAATGTGTGTGAGCAACAATATCATAAATTGGTTGTTGTAACACATTATTCTTAGGTGTGTAGAGGATGAGTTGAGGTTGAATAATATTAACATGCCCAAAGGAAGGAGAGTCTAACATAGGATTTTCATCTTCTTGTAAGGGCATAATATTATTATTGTGAATGTTCTTGTCTTGCATCATGATATCCTCCCTAGGAGGAGAGATTTTAGGAGAATGAAAAGCCACATGTTCTTGAAATTCATGGGTTGGTTCTTCTAAAATGACTTCGTCACATGTAGGGGAATGATCAATGATGGGATTATCAATAGTTGAAGGATGAGGGGATGGTTCTATTTGATTATCCTATTTTTTGAAGGTCTCATTCTCTTGTTCCATTCTATCTACCCTAGTTGGAGATATAGCTTCAACATAGGTAGGGAAGGCATCAATAGAAGGACCACTATGATTTGAAAATATATTGTCCCAAAGGGTAGGAGCATTAGGAAATGGAGGGTCAAGAGTCTCATGACTTGTAATAGGGATATCTTCTAATACCAACCTATTCTCTTTGCATTGATGAGGGGTATTAAAAGAACGAAAAGTTTTATTTTTATTGTCAAGGAGACTAGGAAAGGTAGTGGTCATGAATTTAGCTTCATGTGTCACAATGTATTTTCAAGGGGAAGGAGGAGGAGGAAGAAAATTAAGACTTTCATGATCTTCAATGATTGTGTCTTTTTGCTTCACGACACCTTCATCATGAATGGGAGAGATATCAAGACAAGAAAAATTATGATTATCATGATTATCAATGCTCCCATCCTCTTGTGTCAAAGATTTATTGGATGAGCTAGGAGAGATTAATTCCTCAAGGGATTCATCTAATATGTCCAATTCATCACTACTAAAGGGATTAAGAAGGTGGTGAGTGGGTTCTTGTGAGGTTGTTAAGGTGTGGGTTTCATTTTCTAAAGAATATGATTTAAATGATCTAGGAACTAATGCAGAAAATGAAAATTGCGAAAGTATAATACTATCCAAAAGTGCCATGAATTATATTTATAAGAAATGAAATGTAATAGAATCCATGCAAACTTAAAATTCAATGTAAAGACATAGGATAAAATGCAATTTTTTAGATTTCAAATAAGGTAATTTACGGATTACACTATGCAATGATCTGAAAATGAAATGTTGTAAATGCAAAAGTGAATTTAAGAAATGCATAAAATGAGTGAATTTAGGCTAGATTCAATATAATGCATGTAATAGAAACACAAATATTTGATATAGATAGTTAACAACACAAAATAGAAGCTTAAAAATAGGGTTTTCAACTCTGTATAAAGCAGTTTCAGGGGCCTAAAGGGAATAAGTCACCCAGGGTGGCAACTTAGTCTACTCAGTGATATTTTGGATAATTGGTAGAATATTTTGATGGATTTGGGTGGTTTCTAGGTTGTATGAGGCATACATAAGATGCAAATGCAAAATTAAAAAAAAAAATCCAATGATTCAAGATGCAAAAATGCAACCTATATGCACTTTCACTAATGCAAAAAGTTCAAAACACTAGAATGCAAATTATAAAATGAAAAATGAAATGCAATGCAAAAATAGGATGGTGATGGAATCCAAATCAGAAAAGAGGGTGTAGGAAAGTCAGGTTCACCAAAATGTAGCGAATATTTTAGTACCCACTTAGGCTCTCTAACACTTCTAGGGTTTTTCACCTAAAAGGATAGAGAAGGATACCAAAATGTTGATGTTAACATTCAAATATTAAGGGTTTTGATGTGCTGAGTTTGATGTAATGTGTCTAAATAGTGTGTTCTAAATGCTGTAAGCTATCAATTGAATGTAAACTATTGAAATGTGAAAGATGTTTGAAAACACATTATGATATACAAATGACCTAAGAAACATAAAACAATTACTACATAAATGAATAAAACTGAAGAGGTTCACTTGGAATCTGAAGAGGTATCAAATAGGGGTTTGGAATCCTAAAAAATTGATGCTGAAGCTGACTGGGACACTTGTGCCAATTTGGGTGACTTAGTCTAGTTTTTGAGAAAACTGCCCAGAAACCTGTTTCTGCGAAAAGGGTACTCAGATCCATAGAAAACCCTAAAATGCATGTACAGTGGTACTAAGTCACCACTATTGGTGACTTATTCCACTTTTATATTTTAGGAGATATGAAGGTTCACTTTATAGGTCTTGGTCTGCACTTATGTTCTTAACAAGTTTCTAGACCCGAAAATGTAGACTCTAGTTTGTAAGTGTCCTCCAAGCATCAATTAGGGTTTTGAACACTTTGAAGAGCTTTGATAAGTTTCTTAAGACTACTCCACCTTTTTTATTTTCCAAATCTACACACAAGACCTACAAATCACACTAAGAGGGAAAAATTGTTGAATGTTAGGGCATGGGGGTTTGCCTTGGTCAAACCCCTTTTGAGTAATTAAACCAAAATAGAGAAAAAATGTAATGGACCATGAAACAATTGAGTTAGTACCTTTCCATGAATATAGATCTTGAGTTTTTGCATCAATGGAGGAAGATTTAGCCCTTGAATTCTTTAGATAGATGGGTAAAAGCACAAAGTTGTGTCACACTTTATAAAGGAAACGACCAACACTTATCCAACTTTTAAAGTTGAATCACTAAAAAGTGGCATATATGTTTTGAATTTTGAAATGATGTAAACTAGTAAAATATGTATTTTTTAGTATATATTATGTTTTTATTTAAAAATAAAATTAAAAAATTATTTTAAACTAGTTTTTAATAAATTAACACTATAATTTAGTTGCTGATAAAATTTTGAAATATGAAGTTGCATGGGACGTCAAACTTTTTATAGTAAATTTTATTTTTTTCTTTTAATTTTTTTGGTGCATTTATAATTTGAAACTTTAGTGCATGGATTTTATTTTTTTCCTATTTTGATAAATATATATTTTAAATAGATATTAAAATATGTGTGAATCAAAAAATAGTTGTTTCCATGGGATGTCAACTTTCATATTAAATATTTATCTAAAATGAAAAAAAAACCATCTTGAAATATATTCTCTTATGTAGCGCATCATTATTTTTTCATTTTTTTAAAATAAGTTTTATTATTTTTCCTTGGCATGGTAATGAACCTAATATTTTGTGTTGATAACCTACTTTTAGCAAAAATAAAAAATAAAATATAAATAATAATTAAACTATTAAAATAAATATATTTTTGAAAACTACACTTATGCATTTAAAAAAGGGTATTTTTATATATTTTTAAAAATGTTATTTACATTAGTAGGAGTTATTGAAACTTCAATTTTTTCAAATAATTTTATTTTTTTGTTAAATTGGACTCAAAGTGGTGCTCCAAAAATTTTTAGCCAACAATTTTAGTTTAAAAGGTTGTGGAAGTATCTAACTTAGCTAGAATCAATATTACTAGATCATATGTTTGACCAAAATTCATTTTTAGTTAGAAATACTTAAATTCAGTTGTGCTGATAAGTTGGTCGAAAGTGTGACACAACTTTGTGCTTTTACCTAGATGTCTTGATGACTTAGAATATTCAAACACTAGCTTTATTGGGAAGAAGGAGAGATGAGTGATTGAGGGAGGTATATTGCTTTCTTGATTAGAAGAGTTATGGTTGAAAATGAGGGGAAAAACCTTATTTGTACATTTTATGCCCTAATTTACCAAAAATAACACATCACAAGCCGACCTTAGGGTTTAGGATACAAAATCCCACCATAATTTTGAGTTAATTTTGATTTTTATGCCACATGGGAGTAAGTTGCCCAAGGTGGCGACTTAGTCCACCTAGATAATTTTAAGCAGGATTAGGAATTAAAAGGTGATTATTGATGTTTGTCATGATTGTCTTGCGAAACACAGTAAAGTAGGACCTATAAGTGCATAAAGGGGTCATTATGCCATAAGAAAGGGTTTATTTATTGATTAAAATCCTAGGAAAGTGTGAGATTTTGTTACAAATCCTTACAACACTTAGACATAAGGCTTGAAAAGGGGTAAAAAGAGGTTGTTGAGCTTAATTATGATGAAAGGGTCCTAGATAAGTGAGGAAATCTATTACAATATTTCACAACACTTTTACAAGACACCATAGAATTCTAAGCAAAACTAGGCCAAAATCCACAAGAAAGGTCCCAAATGAGTGAAAAGTGTCAAGGCTACACTTTTTTGGTGACACATGTATTCAGTTATTGATTTGGTATTTTCCACTATGTTTGTGTGGTTCATATATGTTGGTTATGGTTGTTGAAGGTTGCTATATCCAAATTTTTGGTTGTTAGCTCATTAAGAATTTTGAGTTGTGTTCACTAGTTGTGAACTATGTTTTTCTGTGTTCTGGTTGAGGTTTGGGAGAAATATTGTTGGTCTAGATTTGTCTTTGATGAATTATTTTCACTTGCTGATCTAGAGATAAGATATTTTGGTTGCATTCAAGATATTTTTGGTTTCTGAAAGTTTTGAGCTTAATTTTTCTATGTGTTTTACACTAGTTTGGCCCACCTTATGTTAAGCACTATCTTTGAAGTTAATGAAGCATGTTGGATCTATTTTGGGTTTTGGTTAAGCATGTGTTTGGGTCTCCCTCATTCTACTTCCACCCTATGATGGTTGGTGCTGACCTAATTTGAATTTGGATGGCCAATTTTGGATCCCTTTTTTAAGGTTGTAGATATTATAAATATAGAATGAGCTAGTAATGAAACATATACAAGAGGAAGGAAGATAATTGAAAGAGTAGATGTGAAATTGATGCTATTTAGAAAGTATGTGTGAGTTGTGTTTGGCAGATCAGTGTGAAGCTTAATTATGAGTTTTTGGATGGAGTGAGTAGAAGGTGAACTCTATCACTCATGCAAGTTGATCAAGTAACTATGGTGGAATTCATTGTTTCATTTGGATTGTACTCTCTCTATAAAAAGTATTCTTTCTCTTTTTTGTATCTCTATGGAAGTGAGCCCTTCAGGTTGTAGCCCTCTTGGATAGTTAGTCATTATTTCAAGCAGTGAGCCTTGTTTCAGGTAGTGATCCTTTTTGTAATTAGTTTTGATATTATCTATAGTGTGAGTTAATCCTCACTGTGGTTTTTCCATCATTGGGTTTTCCACATAAATCTGGTTTTATTGTGTTTATGTTCTGAATTTGAGTTTCTACATTGGCATTTGATGATTAATTATTTAAGAAGTTTTAAGTATTAGTTTTGGTGATTAAATTAAAGTTGAAAATATGTGACAAATGATTCACCCCCCTTCTCAGTTGTCCTATTCAATAATTGGTATCATAGCTTGGTTCCTTGGTGAAGAGCTTAACCACTTGATGAAGGTCTGAGATGGCTAGCAAGATGGTCTTGTACTATCCAAGTTTTAATGGAACTAATTACGGTATCTAGAAAGTTTTGATGGAAGAATATATTGAGTATTTTGGATATGATGTGGAGAAAGTTTATAAGTTTTTTTACAGTCCTCCTACTAATGGTATGAGAACACCTAAAGAAATCAAATTACATGAAGTGAACAATAAAGTGAAGTTAATATTGAAGAATAGTATGGTACATTCTAAGTTGATTAAGGTTTAGAATCTAAATACAACTAGGGAAGTCTAGGATACTTTAGAAAGAGCACATGATGGTGATGAAAGAATCAACAAGGTGAAATTACATAATTTGGAAACACGATTTGATCTTATACATATGTCTGAAGATGAAAATGTTAAATATTGTGTATAGAGATTGGATGAGGTAGTGGCTGGAATGAAATCTCTTGGAACCACTATAAATGAAACTATGATTGTGAAGAACATTCTCAAAAATCTTACTAATGCTAACAGTGAGAAGGTGAGTGTTGTTTAGTAGACTATAGATTATAAGACTTTTACTAAGGATCTGCTTTTAGGATTTCTAACATCTTATGAAATGAGGAAGATGAGTATAAGAAATGGAGGAAAATTAGAGACTTCTTTTAAAGCTACAAAAGCTAAAGGTCTAGATGAAGAGAACTTTGATGAAATAGAATCTAGCTTTGTGAGAAGAATGAGAATTTTTTTTGGTAAGTATGAAGGTAAGTTTCCCTTTAAATGCTTTAGTTGTGGAGAAATAGGTCATTATGTTGCAGTGCCTAGAAATAGCTAAAAGGAATAAACAAAGATATGAGAAAGAAAAGAAAGGAAAGAACATTAACATAGCTTGCTATGTGAATGAGAATGCTACTATTTCAGATGAAGATTCAAAATATTAAGATCTAGATGACAATGAATTCTTGTTCTTGGTGATTAAGGATGAACCGACTTGTGCTAATTCAGAAAAATAGGTAAACAAAAGCCCTCTTGAGAAGAAGGAGAAAAATGAAGGTATGATTATCTCTTCCCTACATTGCTAAACAAGAAAAGAATGTTTGGGTAGTTGATATTGGTTGTTCACATTACATGACTGGTGATAAGAGTAATTTTTTAAACCTTGAGAAATATGATGGAGGCTTGGTTATGTTTGGAGATGATACTAGTGCTAAAATTTGTGGGATAGGTTTAGTAAGTTTTGATGGCAAGCATAATACTGATGATGTTTACTATGTTAAGGGATATAGGCATAAATTACTGAGTATTGGTTAGATGTGAAGAAAAGGATATGATATTTTGTTTAAGGATGAGAAATGTGAGATCCGAAAAGGATCTGGAACATTGATTGCTATAGGAAAGAAATCTAAAGGGAATATTTATCAACTTAAGGGTGCTGATGGATGATGCTTTACGACTCAGATAAATGAAATTTTATTATGGCATAGGATAATGTGTCACATGAATTTTGATAATTTAGAAAGGATTAGTACTATTTAGGCCATGAGAGATTTACCAAGAATAACAAAGCCTATTAATGTTATTTGCAGGAATTGTCAGTTTGGGAAGAAAGCAAGAAATCATTATAGATCAAAGGAACAATCATCTACTAGACTATTGGATTTAGCTCATAAAGATCTTTGTGGTCCTATGAGAGTGTGAAGTCTACTTGGTGAAAGGTAATTTATTCTTTTAGTTAATGATTATTCTAGATATACATGGGTTACATTTCTTATAGAGAAATCAAATGCATTAGATAGATTCAAGGAATTCAAGGCTCTGGTTGAAAATGAAGTGAATTTGAGAGTACAATTCTTAAGATCTAATAGAGGTGGATAATTCACCTCCCATGAGTTCAATATGTTTTTTGAAGTACATGGAATAAATAGATTATCTAATCTGAGAACTCCTCAATAGAATGGAGTTGTCGAGAGAAAAAATAGAATAGTTCAAGAGGCTACTAGATCAATGATTATTGAAGCCGCTTTACAAGAAGATTACTAGAAAGAAAATATTCATACTGATGTTTATGTATTCAATCTATTTCAAGCAAGAGAAAAAAGTGCAAAGACTCTCTATGAGCTATGGCACGAAAGAATTCCTACAGGTAAATATTTCAGGGTATTCGGAAGAAAATGCTATATCAGAAGAGATGAGGAAACTTTGGGTAAGTTTGATGCAAGAAGTGATGAAGGTATATTGCTTGGGTATTCTACTAAAAGTAAGGGATACAAATGTTTCAATAAAAGACTAAGAAAAATTGTAGAGAGCTTGAATGTGAAGGTTGATGAGATAATAATGAATTCTATTTATATTGATGGATATGAGTTTAATGAACATGATTGTGCAAGAATAGAAGAAACTATAAAAGAATAGGATAAATATGAGCAAGAGAAGTTGGATAAATAGGATCAAAGAGAAGAAGATGCTTCGGTGATCTCCCCTAGGAAACTAAAATATGTATAGAGGAATCATTGAGAAAATCAGATTATTGGAGACAAGATGAAAGGCGTGTTAACCAGAAGAAAAGTTGTTACTAAAGTAAATTTTTGTTTATTCTCTGAGATTTAGCCAAAGATAGTAAGTGAAGCATGTAAAGATGAACACTAGAAGGAAGTGATGAAAGAAAAAAATGTGTAGATTGAGAAGAATCAAACTTGGGTATTGGTCCCAAGACCGAAAAAAAAAAAAAATCATTAGATCAAAATGGCTATTCAGAAATAAGTTGAATGAGAATGGAGAAGTTGTCAGAAACAAAGGGAGGCTTGTGTGTAAAGGATACTCAAAAGTGAGGCTTGTGTGTAAAGGATACTCACAAGTAGAAGGTATAGATTTTCAGTAGAATTTTTCCCTGGTAGAAAGAATGGAAGCTATAAGGATGTTCTTGGAATTGGTTGCTTATAAATATTTCAAAGTCTATTAGATGGATGGAAAGTCATCATTTCTAAATGGTGAGCTGGAAGAAGAAGTTTACATGGAATAACTGAAAGGATTTTAGTTGCCAGATCAACTAGATATGGTGTGTATATTGAATAAATATTTATATGGATTGAAGAAATCTCCTAGAGCTTGGTATGCAAGGTTAGATAGGTATTTGATTCAACAAGGATTTAACAAAGGTATGAGAGATAGTAATTTATACTTTAAGATTGATAATGACAAAATATTGATTGTAGTTGTGTATGTTGATGATATTATTTTTTGAGGAAATGAAAAGATATGCAAGATGTTTGTGGAAGAGATGTAGAAATAATTTGAAATGTCTATGTTTGGGGAGATGAATTTCTTTCTTGGGCTATAGATTAATCAAATAGAGAAATAAATTTTCATTTCACAATCTAAGTATGTGAGAGAGATGTTGAAGAAGTTTGGGATGGATGGTTCTAAACTGATATGTACTCCTATAGTGACTAGTTAAAAATTGGGTAAAGATGATGATTTTCCTAAGACTAATTAGAGCAAATATAGATCTATGATTGGTGGATTACTATATTTGACTGCTACTAGACCAAATATTATGCATGTTGTTTGTCTTGTGGCTAGATTTCAAGAAGATCCAAAGGAAACACATGTTGTTGTAGTTAAAATAATAGTCATATATTTGAATGGTACTTTGGATTATGGATTGTGGTATCCTAAAGATATAGATTTTATACTTAATGCCTATACAGATGCAGATTGGGTTGGATGTGTAGATGATAGAAAGAGTACAAGTGGTGGTGCATTCTTTCTTGGATGTATATTGGTGGAATGGCTGAGTAAGAAGCAAGATTTAGTCTCCTTGTCTACTGTTGAAGCTAAGTATATTATTGTTGCATCTTGATGTACACAAGCTCTATGGATGAAATAGACATTAAAAGATATCACGATGCTATATAATGATCCCATTTATATCTTCTATGATAATACAAGTGAAATTAACATTTCAAGGAATCCTATGATGCAATTGAGGAAAAATCATATATCTATTAGATATTATTTCTTGAGAGAGAAGGTCATGGAGAATGAAGTAAACTATTAGTATGTTCTGACGAAGGATCAAATTGCTGATTTTTTCATGAAGGATCTTCCTAAAGATACTTTTGAGTATCTCCAAGAGAATTTAGGGGTATCTCCCCTCCTTTAATAAACTAATATTCATATGGAGATGCATCAATCTAGTGGATTCATGGTTCTATCTTTTTGGATTGATGTTTTGGTGGCTACCTCTCAAGGAGGGTGGGTAGTTTCAAGTGTTTTCATTGTGAGTACTCTATTTTCATGTCAAAGGAATATTAAATGAACATATATTTTTCCTTTTCCATTCATGTCAAAGGAGGAGAGAAATCATTTAAAAATGAAAGAAAGCTAATAGGAGAAAGCAGGTAATGAGGAAAATAATCTTCTAAGGGGGAGAATCAAAAATAAAAATCCTAAGAAGTATACTCAAAATTGGTATGGTGTCTTTGATGGTTTTTCACATCATGTGTTCCCATCAATGACAAAGGGGGATATTGTTGCAAGAATGAAGAAAGGATTGAAGGTGTTGTCATTGATTTCAACTGGTCAACCAGTTATCTACTAGTTGTTGTTGGTTGTATATGTTGAGGATATTGAGAAAATTGTATAAAATAAAGTTTATATGTATTTAGTTGTTGACTCGATATTTGCCCCTATGTTCATACAGTTCATATATGTTGGTTATGGTTGTTGAAGGTTGCTATATCTATATTCTGGTTGTTAGTTCATTGAGAAGTTTGAGTTGTGTTCACTAGTTGTGAACTATGTTTTTTTGTGTTTTGGTTGAGGTTTGAGAGAAATGTTGCTGGTCTGAATTTGTCTTTGATGAAGTCTTTTGAATTATGGATATAGAGTTAAGATGTTTTGGTCGCATTCAATATATTTTTGGTTTTTGGAAGTTTCGAGCTTAATTAATTTATGTGTTTTACACTAGTTTGGCCGACCTTGTGTTAAGCACTATATTTGAATTCAATGAAGTGTGTTGGATCTATTTTGGGTCTCGATGAAGTGTGTGTTTAGGTCACCCTCATTCTACTTCCACCCTAGGATGGTTGATGCGGACCTCATTTGAATTTGAATTTGGATGGCCCACTTTGGATCCCTTTTTCAAGGTTAGAGATAGTATAAATATAGGATGAGCTAGCAATGAACAATGTACAAGAGGAAGGAAAATAAGTGAAAGAGTAGATGTGGCATTGATTCTATTCAGAAAGTGCATGTGAGTTGTGTGTGGTAGATCAATGCAAAGCTTAATGCTGAGTTTTTGGATGTAGTGAGTAGAAGGAGAACTTTATCATTCATACAAGTTGATCAAGTAACTGTGGTGGAATCCTTTGTTGCATTGGGATTGTAGTCTCTCTATAACAAGTATTCTTTGTCTTCTTTATATCTTTATGGTGGTGAGCTCTCTGAGTTGTAGCCTTGTTGGACAACGAGTTCTTATTTTAGGCAATGAGCCTTGTTTTAGGCAATGAGCCTTTTTGTAATCAGTTATGATATTCTCTGTTGTGTGAGTTAATCCTCATTGTGGTTTTTACCTCATTGGGTTTTCCATGTAAATCTAGTGTTATTGTCTTTATGTGTTGAATTTGAGTTTTGAAATTGGCATTTGATGATTAATCATTTAAGTAGTTTTACGTATTAGTTCTGATGATTGAATTAAAGGTGAAAATCTATGAAAACTAATTCACTCCCCCCTCTCAGTTGTCCTATTCAATAGTGGATCAGCCAGAAATATTGGTAGTGATAATTTAATAGAATATGTGGATGATTTTGTCAAAAAACAAATATTGAGTCAAGATTTGTATAAATCTATAGATAGGAATGAAAAATAAATAAAATTAGAAGGCAATAGGTCATTCTTGCTTGAGGAATCAAGAGATAGTGAGCCTATTGGGCCAAATGCTGCAAAGTAGTCCACCGAGCTGGGTGTAAGATGTAGGGCCCATTTGGATATTTTTAAATCAAATTTGCAGAGCAATATCCATGATCTGTTGAAAATATTATTAAAAAAATTGAAAATTCTTTTGAGACTACTAGTCGATAAATCTCTAAAAAATATTACAAGCATATGATGAGAATTTTGATGAACAATTATAGATATAGTTGCAAAAAAAAATCATTTAGGGAAAAGAGGGGTTAGACTCCACTCTATCTCCCAAAGAGTGGGAGGCATTGAGATAAAGTATACATTCTGAAGAATATTTGGAAAAGAGTAACAAAGGCAAGAGAGTAAGAGATATTGTGAGGGTTGGATATACATTTGGCCAAGGTAGGTTGCACAACAAAAAGGACAAATTTGCAGTAAGTGTATGGATTTTTGGTTCAATTTACATTGTGTTATTTATTTTTATTTATTTTTATTTAACTAACTACATGTTGAAATTGACATTGTATTTTAGGTGGAAAAAAGTAATAAAGAAGTAGGTGTAGAAGATATTATCAATTATCTAGAAGCACTAGATGCTAGTAAATCATATGAGTGGGATGACGTGGAAATATAGTTCATGAACATAGATTTCATAGCCATCTATTCAATGCCCAGTAGGAGCCTTTGTAGATAATGTCAAGTCAAATGAGCTAGGGTACCAAAAGCTAATGAGTATCATATTCAATTTCACGAGCAACAAGTTACATAGTTAGTTCAATCTATTAATCCTATAGTTTGTGCATGTAATGAGCATAAATCCATGGATTCAGATGAGGTAAGAGGCTATATTTATCTCATTTCCTCTTGTTTGGAAATTCTATATACAAATTCCTCTTAATATGTAGATTATTTAAATCTAAGTGCAGGAGAATCCAACCTACTTTCTTTATTGTTGGAGTGATCCAGAAAATGTTCTTTTAGAAAAATTTATATCTTACATTCTTTACTTGACTATTGAATGCTTTGTATATTTTTTTGCATGATGATTAAACCACATTTAGATCAATTTCATCAAAGAAATAGGAAAGAAAAAATTCCTTCATGATTTCAATAGATCTGTCGATGTTGATAGTGATGAAGTGGACAAGAATGCATAGCACACTCATCTTAGTTGTCCTGAAGTTGAGTTAATTAATATAATAGTTTTTAGTTATCTATCCCATTTTTTTGTCATTCTTCATGCTTAAAATGTTCTTTTAGACAAAAAATTATAGCTTTTTCATTCTTTAAGTTGTAAGTTTACCTATCCCAATCTTTTGTCATTCTTCTTTTTTACAAAAAATTATAGCTTTTGCATTCTTTAAGTCGTAAGTTAATTTTTCCCAATGTTTTGTCATTCTTCTTTTGGAAAAAAAGTTATTGGTTTTGCATTATTTAAGTTGTAATTTAATTTGTCCCAATGTTTTGTCATTCTTCATGCTTAAAATGTTATTTTAGAAAAACAATTATAGATTTTGCATTCTTTACTTGACTTATATTAATTTTTGCATGATGATTAAATCACATGATGCAGAGAAATTATATGAAAGCAGGACAAAAAGAAAAAGGACCTGTCAATAGAAATCTTTGTAAAGTTTTACAACTTCATGTCTACAATGTCATTGATAGTGTAGATTATGATGATGAACTTGGCAATCATGAACATGATATTCATAGTGGTAGTCGTGCTAAACTCGAGGTGAGTGCTATGAAACCACATGCAAGTAAGTAATGGTTGCTTTATTATTTAAATAAGGGTATTTAATACCTATTTGATAGAAGTTGGTTAGAATAGTAGTGAAGTGTAATTAGCTAGTATACATAGATTGTGGAATTGAGGGAGAACATATAACTTACATATGGAAGCTTAGAGCTTAGTTGTAATAGAGTGTTTTATAAAAGCACATGAAAAATCTGATTTGTCCCAAGACATAATACATTATATACAGCTTTCAAAAACAATATAATGTGTGTTTCATATATCAATATAATATGTTTTTTTTTTGTTTTTGTAGATATTTATTGATAAACTCCGAGAAGGGGATAAAGTTGAGGTGTCGGATTTATTTGATGGTGTTTATGTGGGGAAAAAGAGATGCAAATATAAGTATTTTATAGGTCACAAGTAACATACCCCTTCCTTATCCAAAAAAAATAGATGGAGCTATTTGTTTGAAAGAGAAAGAAGGGACCTTCACATAGTGGCCACTAAATATTTGAAAAAAATACATAGTGTTAGCCATAAGTGTAGAAGAGAAAAAGAATGGTTACAAAAAATAGAGTGTGGAGTGTGAAGTTGTAGACAAAGTATGTATTGACCCTGAATAATTTGAACCCAAACAAAAACTAGAGAATCTAATTTGGGTGTACATTTTGTGAGTATAACAGAGAATGTTATATCTTACTACACCTATAATATAAAACCCCTTGATTATGTTTCTCTATTTTTGTTTGGGTTTTGTTCATTCAAACTGGTGCATTATAGAAGAGTGGATATTTTTTTGTGTAATTAGTAGACGTAGAGAATATGCATGCAAGAAAAGAAGTAAATATAGAGAAAATAAAGAGGCGCAGAGAAGAGGAAAAGTTGTAGAGAGTGCAACATACATGCATGTGCAGTTGCAAATAAGTTGCAACATAGAAGTGTTGTCAAAATTGTAATATCTTGCATAAGTAGGAAAAAATCATTGTAACTCCTTTTTTCTTAGTCACAACACTGAGAAACACACTTTGTAATAGTACATTTTTCAAAGAAAAGACACATTTCTATCTTGTATCTGTTGTAAGAACATGTTTTTTGAATAAAATTTTATTTTTGTTCCTTCTTAATAGTCGTTTCATTATGCACAAATGAATGATTGATTATGTTTTTCTATTTTTTTACATGTTTAAACCTTAATTAAAGCATTGTCTCACTTCTAGCACTTATAGGGAAAAATCAACGAAAAAAAACAATTAATGACCAAATCAATCAATCAAACAACTAAATCAATGACCAAATCAATCAATCAAATTACTAAATCAATGACCAAATCAATCGATCAGATGAATAAATTAAGGACCAAATCGATCAATCAAATGACTAAAAATGGTTGTCATTAATTCAGTCATGTTATAAATGATTGGTAATAAACTACTACTAGCCACACAACCATGTTCAACCATTTATAAGCAATTTTAAGTAGTTTTTTTAGTAGTTTATTATTGTTTCTATACTAGTGTCTTTTGTGACAACTAGAGTGTTATATTTCTAGCAAATAATCCTACTTTCCATGCTATAACAAAGAAAATTGATGTGCAATTTCATTTTTTTCATGATATGATGGAAGATTGAAAGGTTAACTTGGAAAAGATGGACACTTTGGTGAATGTTACAAATGCATTGACAAAGCTAGTGAGCACAAAAATGTTTATATGGTGTGTTATTTATATGGGCCTTGTAGCCTAAGAAGTGATACAGAGACTCCTAAAGATATTTTAGAAGTGGGAGAATGTTGGAATTAAGGTGTATCAACCTTAGTGAGTCCCATGATTATTTAATTAATTATTTTCCCCTAAGTTATTGAATTAATTTACTAAATGCAATAATATTATTTTTCATATTTCTAAGTTACTTTGTGGGACCTAGTGGGGAGTTGGCATCCTATATGAAAGGTATGGAAATGAAAATTGTCACACATATCACATGGGAACTTCATCAAAAATTAAGCAAGCACTAAACCCTCTAGAACTAGCACCATGTTGGCATATGGTAATGTATTTTAGAAGTAAGTATTGGTGGGGTTCACATGTGTGCTAGTTTGTCTCTTTGAAAAAGAAAAAGAAAGGAGAAGTGGCACTTGTCACTTTTATGTAGGAGCATCCCTGGTTGTAAGTAAATCCTATATCAACCAAAAATAATTATTTCCTTATATTTCAGTTTGTATTAGTTTCAACATTTTATTTTTAATTTCATGACATTATCATTTCTCAACTCATGGGGAAAGATATATCATCTACACAAGGTCATCTAAATCATATCTAGATTTAAAATCATTTGCATTTGTCTATTGAAAATTATCACTCTTAAAATTTCACTATAATTCACATTCAGAGCATTTGGGGCTAACTTAGTCCTGAATTCATAGTGAAGGCATATTCTAGAGCATGCAGAGCTTAATGGGACATCCTGCAAGCATTTTGGTTCCTATGGGATCTATCTTGGAGATTTGTAATATGCTTCATCTCGTGAAGTATTATATTTCAATTTTTGAGGCCGACCTACACACTTGATCATTCATTGGGGTTTGTAAGCGCTTAAGGCCGATGTAAACCATTTTTTAATGCTAGAGAATCATATTTAAGATCATTTATAACTCATTGTAAATTAGTATTTAGTAGTTAGATAGATAGTTTGCAAGTAAATAGGATCGGTTGGCTGAACAAGGCCTTTGGTCAGATGTAATGTTGTAATTCCCCTGTGGCAGGCCTATGAGCTCAAATTGTTTCGTATATGATCCATGTAAGATTTCTAGCTATTGAATCAATGAAAGTTCATATTTTTGATCAATATCTTAAGTTAATTTTTTATGTGTTGACTCTAAGCTCCATAGTTGGACATTCCTTTTTGGACCCTTCATCTGTGACTACACCAAGTGGTATCAAAGCAAGTTTTTGAATCCTAAAGGTATTCCTTGTGGTGAAAAAATTGCCAACCTGAGGCAGACTAGTGTTTTCAACCAATCACTGACTATGAGGTAGTTGAAACCTTTGTAGCTAGATTGGCTAATTGAGGTAGTTACATTAGATTCAAGGAAAGAGATTATTCTAGCGAGAGTTCCTACTATAGAAAATGCCAGTGGAAGAATGTATGGAATGTTAGAAATGATACGAGAAATGCAAGTTTGATTAGATGTTATCAAAGAAGATCAAAGGAAAGGTTTAAACCCTAGACATGAGAGATGAAAGTGATGATGACCTAGATCATTGTATGAATCAAATTGAAGAGGCCCTAGAAGAAGAAGAAGAATCAGATCAAGTGAAAATGTTGAGAGATATTTCAAAAATTGGTAAGCAACCTATATTTGAAATTCAAATTATGTAGGAAATTTAAACCTTGAGGAATTGATTGACTGGATCAATGATATGGAAGAAGACTTTTAATATGAATAAATTGAAGATCTATAAAGAGTGAGATTTGAAAAAACAAAGCTAAAATGTCATTTTGATTCATGGTGGAAAGAAATTCAATTGGATATAAATAGAAGAAGAAAAGAGAAAACCATAAAATGGGATAGAATGGTAAAAAAGTTGAAGAATTAATCCATACCCTTTGATTATGAGCTTGAACTATTGAAAAGATTGTAAAACCTAAGGTAAAATATGAGATCTCTAAAATCATATACTGAAGAGTTTTACAAGATGATCAATAGGACTAGAAATAATGAAGCAAGAAAAGAAAGGGTGGCAATGTATATCAATAGACTGAGACAAACATCCAAGAAGAATTGAGCTTGGTGAAGATGAAATCAATTGAAGAAGCATACCAATTTGCACTGAAAGTGGAGGAGAAGTTGAACAAGAATTTTAAACAAAGATAGAGAAGTGCAAGAGGTAGGTTCCAGAGGAGTGGATCATAATACAGAGAGAGAAGACCTTATGGAGAATAAAATAAATATGGAAAACCCTTCCACAGTAAAGAAAGGACTATAACTCAGACCATAGAGGAAGAGAGGACATAAATTACTACCACAACAATAGAAGAGGTCATAATTATTAACAAAATGATGGATATAGGAGGGATGAAGGAAGATCTAAGAAGAGACCATTCATAGGAACTTGTTTCAAGTGTGGATGTGAAGGAAATAGAGTATCTGAGTGTCATCAAGGAAGTACCAATAATAAAATTGAGCATACCGAAAAAGTAGCTTATGTGGTTGAGAAACCTATTGAATCCCCTAATTTAGTTGGGAAACCAGAGATGGGTGAATCATTGGTAATGAGGAGATATTTGATGCATGAAGAAGTGATTGAGGAACCACTACAAAGAAAGAGTTTATTCAAGACAAGATGTAAGTCTAGAGGAAAGGTATGTAAATCTATCATTGATAGTGGTAGCACTAATAATCTAGTTTCAAAAGAGATGGTAACCAAGTTTAATTTGAAGAGATTGAAACATACAAACTCCTATAGGATAGCATGGATTTAGGATGAGTATAAGATATTGGTAAATGAGCAATATTTGGTGAAATTTCATATAAGATCATATAAAGATGAAGTCTTGTGGGATATTATTCCTATGGATGCATATAATTTACTATTAGGAATACCATGGAAATATGATAGGAAGGAGATCCATGATGGAAGAAGGAATACCTATACTATTACTTCAAATGGAAAGATAATTAAGTTGATACCTTTGGAGGAAGAGGGAAAAAGAGAAGTTTGTAGCATTGCTAAACTATGTTTGGTAGATGGAAGAAATTTTATGGATGGATTAAGGCATGAGAATATGTGTTTTGTATTGATTCCAAAGAAGAGTGACAAAAGAAAAGATGTTAGTCCATTACAGATAGAAGTAGTAAAGCTATTGATATAATATGGAGAAATCATCTCATAGAATGTACCCAATGGTTTACCACCAGTCCAAAGCATCAATCATCATATAGATCTACTATTGATAGTATTTTTTCCAAACAAGGTAGCACATAGGACAACACCAATAGAGAATGCATAATTGAATAAGTAGATAGAAGAGTTATTAAAGAAAGGTTTGACTGGAGAAATATTAAGCCCATGTATGGTAAATGTTGTACTTTCACCAAAGAAGGATGGAGAGTGGAGAATGTGTATAGAATCAATGGAAATCAATAGGATCACCATTGATTATAGATTTCCATTGCCAAGGATGGATGACATCATGGATTGTTTGAGTGGAGAAAATTATTTCAAAAATACTAATCTCAAGAGTGGATATCATCAAATAAGAATTGAAGAAGGAGATGAATGGAAGACTCCATTTAAGACTAAGGATGTATTTTATGAGTGGTTAGTGATGCTGTTTGGATTTACCAATGTACCTATCACTTTCATGAGATTGATGAATGAGGTACCGAATAAAATCTTGGATAAATTTGTCACTATTTATTTAGATGATATTTCAATTTTTAGTAAGAATAAAGAAGAAAATTTGTAGCACATCAGACAAGTATTGCAAAGGTTGAGAGAGGAGAAGTTATTGATTAACATCAAGAAGTGTATCTTTATGAATAAAGAGTTGGTATACTTGGGTTTTTTTATTTCTATTGAAGGATTGAAGATGAACCCTAAGAAGGTTAGAGAAATAGTTGATTGGCCTACACCAGTAAACATTAGAGAGGTAAGATCATTCCATGGATTGACAAGTTTCTACTAGAATTTTATCAAAATCTCTAGTATAATTTGTACACCTATGACAAAGAAAATGAGAGGAGATATGAAATAATTTAAGTGGATATCTCGATCAAAAGGAAGTTTTGAATTATTGAAGTGAAGTGTGATAGAGGAACTAGTGTTAGCATTAACCAATTTTGACAATGTATTTCAAGTTGATTGTGATGCCAATGGAAATGCAATAGGAGTGGTGTTGAGTCAGGAAGGGAGACTCATATATTATTTTAGTGAGAACTTGAATGATAATAGAAGAATATATTTAATTTATTATTATGAATTCTATGTCATAATTCAAGCCTTGAAGAAGTGGAGAAATTATTTGTTTCATAATGATTTTGTGTTGTATACCCACCATCAAGCCAATAGTATTTGAATAGTCAAGGAAAGTTGAATTAGAAATATGAGATGGGTGTAGTTCTTGTAGAGTTATACATTTTTTATTGAAGCATAGGAGTAGCAAGTTAAACAAATTTATAGACACATTGAGAAAAAGAAGGAATCTACTAACAAAGATGAGGATAAAAGTATTGGATTTTAAAGAACTGAAGCATATGTATGAGGATGATTCAGATTTTTCTGAAGCATGGAGAGAATGTAAAGAACTAGTAGTGATAGACTAGAGCCAATGTTTGGGTTATTTGATTCAAGAAGATATGTTGAAAGGAAATAAGATGTGTATTTCAAAGAGTTCAATGAGGGAGAACCTGATTAAGGAGAAGAATAGTGGATGACTAGTAGGACATTTTGGAGTGTATAAGATACTATCTTTGGTGAGTGAACATTATTTTTGGCTACAGATATATAAGGATCTTTGTAAGTATGTTTGAAGTTGCATAATTTGTCAAGTAGAAAAAGAGGGTAGTCAAAATATTAAATTGTACAAACCTTTGATATTCCCAGAGAGACCTTGGGAAGATATAAGCATGGATTTCATATTACAATTACCAAGAACATAGAGAGGGTATGGTTCTATAATGGTAGTACTACACATATTTTCTAAGATGGCACATTTCACTCCTTCCAAGAAGACTAATGATGAATGTGTATATTGTTGACCTATTTTTCAAGGAGATCGTGATATTGCATAGACTATCTAAGAGTATAGTTTTAGATAGGGACACCAAATTTATTGGATACTTTTGGAGGAAATTCTGGAAGAAGATGAAGATATACCTAAAGTTTAGCTCAACATATCAACCAAAAAATGATGGGCAAATGGAAGTGGTAAAAAAAAAATCGAGTAGCTTATTGAGATGTTTGGTTGGAGATAAAATAGGAAATTTGGATATAGTTGTACCACAAGAATAGTTTACGTACAATAATTCAGTAAACTAGAGTATAGGGAAGACACCATTTTAGATTGTGATTAGGGTACATCCCAGAGGAGTTGCAGAGCTAAGAGACACCAGTTTATAGAACAATAGGAGTACAAAAGAAGAAGAGTTTGTAGGATTCATGGAGACATTGCATAATAAATTCTAAAATCACTTGGAGGGCATGAACAATAAGTATTTAAGGAAAAGGTAGATGAGCATAGGAGACATAAGGAGTTTATTGTTGGAGATAAAGTGATGGTATATCTTAGAAAGGAAATATGTCTAGTAGGTACATAAAAATAAGCTGAAGATGAGGAATTTTGGACCATGCAAGGTTCTAAAGAACTTGTACTCTAGAAGGGTGATCCCACAATACTAGTTTACAATTTTTGGGCAAACTGGACACTGAACTAATTTTTTTAAACTAAATATTCATTTTCAGGCTCTTATAGTGGCTAAACCATGAAGAATTTGAAGATGATGCAAAATAATGATGTGAAATTTTGTCTATAGATTATAAATATATTTTTTTCATTTTTTTTGGAATTATATTGCACTTCTTTTTCCATCTCCTTGAAAAACTAGCTTTTTTTAAAAAATAGCATTTTCGAGTGACACTCACTATATACAACATAACTTTTTTTGTATGAAGTTGAAAATTCTAATTTTTTTGAATTTAGATTTGTAACTATGATAACTAGTTCATTTGGTTTCATAGTGTTTTATTAAATAGTTTTTCCCTAATCAAGTCTAGAAGTCAAACCAATTATAATTCAGACATAGGCAGACCGTATACAACATAACTTTTTTTGTATGTATCGAAATTGATTTTTTTGTTTTGAATTGATCAAGGACATAAATACCCAGTCTGAACATATTTTTCAAAATTTTATTTTGATAATCTGCTATGTTTCCACATGTGTAGAACAAAGAGCTTGATTTTCGGTGAAAAACCTATGTTTAATAAAACTAAAAAAACAAATACATAATAAAACCAAAACAAATTAAAATTATATCTTTTGGATAGCTCGTTTTGAGGACTACTATAATCATTTGAAATAAATTTTAAATGAATTCATTTGATCCCCTAAAAGGTAAATGAAAAGTGATTTTTTATCAACATTTTGATAGGTGTAAAGGAGACTCTATTATAGGTATGGTTTAAAACTATCGGGGTTATATCCAAGGGGGTTTGATATAAGGTGGTTTGATCAAACCCTCTTCAATTAGAATAAGGCTTGAATCATTATATTTTCTAAAAATATATGATTTCAACAAAAATCAAAATCTTCCCAGAAATTGTAAACCAGCTTTGTGGAATTACCCAGAAATTTCTATGCAGGGGAGTTGTTGGGGACACTTCCAGTATATTATCTATTTTTAATATTATAGACATATATAAGTATCATGAAGTAAATTCAAGTGGTAGTAGTAGTGAAATTAATTTGAAGGACTAGTTACCACATCAAACACTGGAGGAGATTGAGTAGATGTTGGATACCATAATTGGAAGGAGCACTAGGAACAAGCAATACAAGGACTATTTGGTTAAGTGGAAAGGCGGACTAGTGGAAGATTCATCATGGATTTCTTAGGCTGAGGTGGACCATTTGGTTTTTGTCTAACCCCTAGAAAGTGAGGGACACACTTTTCTTCCAACCTCAGGTGTTTGATGTAGGAGCATCCCTAGTTGTAAATAAATCCTATATCAACCAAAAATAATTCTTTTTTTGCATTTAAGTCTGTAATAGTTTCAACATTTCATTGAATTATCATTTCTCATCTAATGGAGAAAGATATAAAATCTACAAATGGTTATCTACATCATATCTAGATTTCACATTATTTACATTTGCCTACCTAAAGTTATCACTATCAAAATTTCACTATAATTCATAGTGAGAGCATTTGGGGCTGACTTGGCCCAAAATTCATAGTGTGGACCTATCCCAAAGTGTGGAGAGCTTAATATGACATCATATAATAATTTTGGGTCCAATGGGATCTATCTTTGAGATCCCCAATACACTTTATCTTGTGAAGGATTATCTTTCAAGTTTTGAGGCTAACCTACACAATCAATCATTTATTGAGGTTTGTAAACCCTTGAGGTCAACATAGACCATTAGCTGAGCTAGAGAATGATATTTAATATTATTTGTAATTAATTTTAAGTTAGTATTTAGTAGTTAGATAGATAGTTCACAAATAAATAGGATCAATTGACCAAATAAGGCCTTTGGCTATATGTAATGTTGTAATGCCTTTTTGGAAGGCTCATGACCCCAGGTTGTTCCACATATGATGCATGTAAGATTTAAAGTTATGGAATCAATTAAAGTTCATGTTTTTTGATCAATATCTTGAGTTATTTTCTATTGTGTTGACTCTAAGTTGCATGATTGGAAAATCCTTTCTAGACCCTGCATCTGTGACTGCACCACACTTGGGCATTCAATTTAGCATTAAGAATTATAAAAACGTATAAGAGGGGCACCATGATGTCATGTTGCATATTTTTTACTTATTGAGTAAAGCTTGGAGAGAAAAATTTCTTCACGAAGGTTGAGTTGTCACTTAGAGTGAGTAGGAGTTGTGAGCGAGTTCTATTTTGGAAAAATAAATAAATGATTTTCTCTATGGGGTGCCTAGCATGTGAAGTTTCTTAATTTTTAGAGCTAAAATCTTTGCATGTGCTTGCATGTTGTTGCATGTTGGTGCATGTATGCGTATGTTTTATAGGTTACTAATCAAGTCATTAGGGACTCGTGTATTTGGTTGTTTTTTGATTTGTATACATTCAAATGGTGGGAGATTGACACATGGAAAAAATCAACACCCATGTATGAGAATGATATATATTGATTTATTAGTGCATTTTTTAATGTAATTTGATTGTAATATTTGTATACCATTATGCTTCTAGAATCACTCTACATTTGTATCACAGTGAAACTGAACCTACAAGAGCATAGACTCTAAATATTTTATGTAATTTCTATATTACTATAATACAAGTGATATGTGCTTTGGTGTGTGGGATTTTTCCTAAAAGTGTTTTCCCATGTAAAAATTCTATGTTATCTATTGAGTTCTTTAAATATGAAAATAATAATTAAATGCATGTGTATTCTTAAAGTAACTCTAATTGAATAAAGATTTGAAACAAAGTTTTGTAACCTCTTCCCTGGTTGATTTGCATTAAGGAAGTGTTTTCAGACTAAACTTTCCTTTCAAAATTCATCTTCAGATAGAAATTGTAGATGCAATACTTAATCATTCTCATGAGATTATTGAGCTCATATTCAAGCCATGTCTTTTCAGAAGGACTACCATTATTTTTCTCTTCTTAACAGTTTTTTGAATACCTCTTCATGCCACTCCTATTGGAAAATGTTTCCTCCACTTAGTTCCTACATAGGTGAAAAGAGTGCATGTAGAATTGAGGGTAGACTTAGATTAAATTTTTAGTTGCCATGTAGAGCTAGTGAATGTTGGGGTAAAATGGTATTTGAAAAAGAAGCTTTATTCACCATGAATTATTTAGTTAAAGAGGTCAATTGGAGGGTGTAATGACTAGAGGAGATTAGGGATGGCATGGTACATGAGCATTGAATGAAGAATAATACCTTAAAACTCCTACTAGTCTATAATAAATAGATGAAAATATTCCAACATATATGTGTTTACTTATGCCAACCTATAACCATGGCTAAAGTATAATGATTCTTTACGTGCTTTATTTCTATTTATTTATATACTTGCATTTATATATATTATTCTTCAAAATTTAATGAAAGTGTCCCCTTAAATGAAAAAGTGGCATAATTAAGATGCTAACCTAATAATATATGATGCTTGAAATTGGATTATCCGTAGTTGAGATTAACTCCCTTAAGGATATGTTATATGGTCACTACGATATAGTAAATTTAATGAATAGATCATTTTTTTAATGTAATTCAACTACGTTCTTACTTCCTTATTTTGTACATTATAAGAGTTAATTCCAATCTCATTAGAATGAAAAGGAAATTAATTTGTTAATTGTGTGTGTTTCATGTCCACGTCAAGAAAATGGGTTATAGGATTTATGTGGGCTTTAAAATTAATATGAGAAAATTTGTAATTGAGTTCTCAAAGAAAAATTCCTTATATATCCAAAATTTGGTACACGAATTTTATTCCACTTGAGTTATGAAATATTAATAGTATGTGTTTTATCCTCTTCTAGTATATGTTATGGTCTTTCTTTAATAATTTAAAAGAATAAAAGAATTCATTATGTTGATAAACTATTTTAGTTTAAGTATAATTAGATATTAAACATGGGTAAGTGTAGAAAGATGGGGGGCCAAAAAGTGGCCACTTCACTTTTTCAACCCAAAATAGTGAAAATGTGAGTGCATTATAGTAAAACATGTTTTTGTTATGGGTTGGTAATGACCGAGCCTAGGTTCGGTCATTACCAAGCCAAAACATGATCACATTATAATGTGCTCATGTTATGGTTTAAATTTCAAAAACTACACATTTTAATTCAAAAAATTATTTCGAAAATGTGAGCTCATTATAACATGATCATGTTTTATGAATGCATTGAAAAAATGTGAGTGCATTATAATGTGCTCGCATTTTGGTCTACATTGAATTTTTTCTTCTCTTTGTTTTCTTTTCCTTCTTGTTATCTTTTAGGGAGACTATATACATGAAATAAACATTTACATATGGACATTTACTTTCTTATAATTTAAGTTATATTTCATGTATATAGTTTCAAGATGTTTGAGAGTGGTTTCATATCTCTAGGATTTATAATGCAATTTTTAGTGTTTGGAAGATCTTAATTTTTTTCAAACTTAGTCAAATTTCAATAATCAGCATGTCAAATTTTAGTAATCAGGAGGTAAAATTTCAATAATCAACAAGTTTTATTATTTCTCTCTCCGTCTGATGCAAGATAATCTACACACCTCAACAAAATTCAAGGCTACTAATGACCCAAAATATAAAAGTTGAGAAGATCACTTAACTTTCACCCAAAATTATCTTCATTGGCACTTGTTTCCACATGGCTATAAGACAAAAAATCATCAAATCATGCTTCTAAATTATTATTAAACCCAAATAAACTTCATTCATCATGATAAATGCAGAATCAAATCAAATAAACTACCCAAGAACACTGATCCCTTTAATCTTTCATTTATTCACAAGCATGGCACTTATTGCTTATAGTGCTCCATAATGAAAAAAATGGGTATATCTTCAGAACCTGATTGAATCTCCAAATAAAAAATATGTGTTTAGGAACCCATTTGAGCCTTATTAAACATACCTCAAAATCAAGTATACTTGTTTTGGAAAGTGTCCTCCTAAAATGGATTGTTCAGCTGCTACAAGGCTCCAAATAGGCCTAATTAACAAAGAAAGTACCATAAAAATCACTCCTCAACCCCAAATCACCCTGGAAAGTACTTAATCAGGTTACAAATGGTCAGGATCAATTTTTTTTATCAGCTAACACACTCACAATTTCACCCAACAACAAAAACTCAATTTTAAGGCAACTTTTAGGCTTGCATAAACGAAGGTTATTGAAAATATGACTTCCACAACCTACTAGACCTTTCCAATGGCCCAAAAACACCAAAATGGGTCTGAAAATTCTTACTCATTCATCTTCCATGGTTTTCCAGTTAGATTTAATAAAACCCTAGCATCTAGGCTCTTCAAATAGTAAAAATCAAGGTCGGGACAACCTAGGGCCTCCTTGAAACCTTGTCAAAAATTAACCCCAACTCTTGAAAATTGGAAAAACTTAAAGAAAATATCCAAACAGACCTCCAAACCAAAAATCATGATTTTTTACTAGCTAAAATAAGAGTTATGCATTTTTTAGTGCTTGTTGCCCTAGTTCAGAATTTTTCAGGCTGCCTGTAAAGAAATTCACATATCTTTTGGATAATTTAATGAAACGGGATGAAACCAATTGTATTAGAAAATAGATTCAAAAAAAATTCACATCCAATCAAATAGAAGTCATTTTTTTGTCCGTACATGACCATACAATGTCCTGCAACAGTGAAAAACATTTGAAATGACAATAAAACAGTGTTATTCTTTATTCATTTTCATCCTCAAACCCACCAATCTGCTTTACAACGATGCAAATGGAATTTTAAAGGATTTTCAACTTCCTCATGTGCTAAAAATAACATAACCACCTTTTAAACTCCCTATTACCTTTCATCTTCCTCTTGCATTTTTGCAATTTCTTGCAATTTTGCACTCTTATAATTTTTGCAACTTTTGACATTTTTTCAAATTGACTTAATTTATCTCCTAGAGACCTAATAGAGACTCGATTACAATTGAATAGGCCTACACATGGCCATTTACAATGCACTTCATTATAAAAATTAAAATTTTAAAATATTGCTTATTGGAGGCATACAATGGTCAAGGTGCTCCTGCACCAAACAATCGACCTAAAATTTTCCAAGTCCCTTTGGAAATGTGTTCTAATTTTTCCTAAAATTGCCAAAAACCTAGATTAGGGTAAACAAAGGGAAAGAAAATTAAGTTTCTCCCAAAATAAATGGTGGAATGGTCTAATTTTTGGTGAGTAGGTTTTTTGTTACATACTCTTCCATTTTACAAATATTCAGGCCAAAACATAAATGCTTGCATATGTAATTTTGAAGCCCTTAATCTGTTTTGTATAAAAAATCTGGAAATAAGAGTGTAGCATGTGATTAAAGCCTAGGGTTTATCAAATTATTCTTGGTAATAGAATTTTTAAGGTTTAATAAGCATGAGAGAGTTTAATTAAACATGTTCCAATTGGTGGCCAAGAGAAATTGATTGTGGAAATAATAATTTCAATAAAACCTATTTGGAGCAGAGCCTAAAAAGGCCTAATTTGCACGTTATCAAACCTAGTTTGATCAATAATTTGCAAAGTAACATATGGTGGTTTTTGGATATGTTTTAAAAGACTTTAATGGGTGTCCAAAAAGGTGATTATAGTCCTAAAAAGAGGTTTTTAACAAAATTTAATTCTGACAGTAGTTTGAGGGAAGCTTACTAGGAATGCAAGGGGTCAATGAAGAATGGGTAATGAGATGAAAGGGAAGACCTTAATGGTAATTTTTTTTTGTTATATTAATGTTATTAAATGGTGAAAAACATATTTGGAGCCTTGTCCAAGCCTAAGAGGGTAGAAATCTAATTTTGTGCAATGTTGGGGTCTTTTGCATGGTGAAGTCATTAAAGATTTGGATTCATGAAATGGGCAATCATTGTAAAGGTTTTCTTTGTTTGTGTTGAATATTATAAGGAGTTGGAAGACCTTCAATGAAATTTTTTGGGTAAATGAATTTGGAAATCAAATATGGACTTCTGAAGAAGAGTGCATTGAGAGTGATTTGTCTTGTAAAGTGGATTGACTGAAACCCATTATTGTAAAATATTCCTAGAAGAAGTTGAGTTGATCCTCTGTGTCTACATCATCATCTCACTCATTATTTATCCCTTACAATATAAACATCTCTCTCACTATCTTCATCCCTTTATCTAAATCTCTCTCCCCTCCCCCTCTCTCTCTCTCCCTCTCTCTCTCTCTCCCCTTCCCCCTATAATTCTCTCTATCTCACTTATCTCCCCCTCTCTATCCCTCCCTCATTCCTTCTCTCTCTCTCTTTGTGTATCTCTCTACCTCTCTACCTCTCTATCTCTATCTATTTGTATGTCTGTCTGTCTCTGTCTGTCTCTATCTCTGTTTGTCTATTTCTCTATTTCTCTCTCTCTCTCTCTCTCTCTCTCTCTCTCCTTCCTTCCCTATCTACTTCTCTACATCTCCCCTCTCACTCTCTCTACCTACCTCTCCCTCTATCACTCCCTACCACTCTCTCTATTTATCTATATCTCACCTCTCTCTCACCTCACTCTCTCTCCCTCTCTTCATCCCTATCTATTCTCTATCTCCCAATCCATCTCTCTACCCACCTCTCCATCCATCACATCCTACCACTCTCTCTCTCTAAACAACTCTATATCACCTTTCTCTCCCTCCCTAACTCTCCTCCCCTCCCTCATTCCCTCTCTACATCTCTCTATCTCTCATCTCTCTCTATCTATCCTTCTCTCTCTACTTATATTTATCTCCTCTCTCCCTCTTTATAACTACATCTCCCTCGACCACTCTCTCTATTTCTATCTATCTCACCTCTCTCTCTCTTTATTCCTCTCCCTCCCTCTCTAATTATCTATATCTCCCCTCTCCATCCATCACTACCTACCACTATATATCTATTTCTCTCTATCTCACCTCTCTCTCACCTCCCACTCTCTCCATACATACCTCTCCCTCTCCTTCCCTCTCTACTCACCATCAATCACTCCCTACCACTCTCTCTACACCTATCTCACTTATCTCCCTTCCTCCCTCATTTCCTCTCTACTTCTCTCTACCTCTCCATATCTCTATCTACCTCTCCCTCCATCACTCCCTACCACTATATATATTTATCTCTATCTCACCTTGCTCTCTCTCCCTCCATAATTATCTCCCTCTCTTCTTCTCTATCTATTCTCTAACTACAATTCCCTCTCTCTACCTACCTATCCATCTATCACACCATATTAAGCTCTCTCTACACCTCTCTATCTAACCTTTCTCTCCCTACCTACCTCTCCCTCCCTCTTGTTGGTTCCAAAATCAATAGATTGTTAAACCCTAAAAGTATGCCAAGATTTATGATCAGGTCTAATAGGTGATCTAGCCAACTAAAAAAACTAACCAAGATGGTTATAATTTCCTACTCTTTAAGCTCTAATATACCTTGGTGGGTGTACCTTTATCACCAATAACTATTAACTCTCTAAAATTAACTAATGAGGGTTAAGAAAATAAAAAAAACCTCATATATATTTGTAGGGTTTGTGTGATCACAATGTTTTCAATTAAATTATCCTCTATCAATCTTTTTCACATTGGCACGAGGGTTTGAAATAGAGAATGAAAATACAAAGATAACTAATAATCCTACTCCTACAACTAAACATTAAAACATATATAAAATATTGTACAAGGAATTGTTTTGGGGATAAAAATGACTAGTTCCTTTGTTCCACTAGGTAACACAGTCAAAATATAGATTGGTATGTGTCCTACTAGTTATAATTTGATTTTTTTGGCACTCTAATATTTATGATTTGTATAAACATGCAAGGAATTTAATTACTAGGTTATTATTAATCCAAATGAATCCTCCAGGTTATTGTGACTTATTTAAAGGAATTTAGTTCTTACTTGAAGAAACCAATCAAATAAACTACACAAAACGTGAATTTTCTTTGATAAACTAGACATATACTTGATACACTGATTTAAATAACAAGGAAAAATTCAAATTGGAGAAAACCAAATAATTTTTATCAATAACCTCAACATAACAATTGAATCCATAATTTAGGTACCACATTATTGCTATCTTTCCATTATTGTGCTTCGAAAAGGATTTTTACAATATATAGCTTCTTCCCTAAAAAATTAATCCCCACATTTACATGGTCCAAATTTTCCTTTAATAAACACAAGGGAGCCTTCAAACTGTTTACATTCAAAATTGTTTAAACTACCCCTTTGTCTAGGAAATGAAGAGACACAACTTTACATAAAATGTCTTGATTGCAAAAGTTGACTAAATACTTAAGTCATTATATGAAATTTTGAAAATACAATCAAATACACTCCATATCTTTAAAACTCAAATATTTTTTTACCCCTATCACTACCCCACATGTAACCCCACAAACTAGACTCTCACCATCACATAACCATGAGATTCCTTTCTTCATCCTCCTCTATTATCAAAACAGGTTAAGTTGCATTCAAAACTACCTTCAAAAACACATCAAAATTACTTGTGTAACCTTGAGGTTGACCTGAGATGTTGCCATATGTCATGAAAACATGTCTACCACATGGATTTTTTAATTTATTCATGAGATGAGAAGTATTGATAGTCAAATATAGGCTCTTGGACTGATCCGACATAGTGTAGTCTAAAAAACTCCTCAAAACTCTCTCTAATTCGGCCCATGAAAAAATATCAAATCACATCTTGGAGCAATGAAATTGATCAAGGGTGTGTATGAATATCAAGAGAATGTGACCACCAAAGGGAACTTCATGAGATTCAATAGTTAATTTTTTATTAATATTCAAAGTGGGTGGCCAATAACTCTCAGAAACTACAAATATAAAAAATCCCCTCAAACCTCACCAATTTAACACATAAAAAATATCAAATTGAATCTTGAGAATTTGGAATTAAGAAAAGGGAGATATGAACACAGGGATAATCACTTGAACCAATTCACTTCTCCTCACAAACACCCAACCTCAAAGTATTAATTCTCAAAGTTATCTTTTTGACAAACTTGACATTGTACATACAACAATATCAACAAACTACAATTGCTTTTGACATGAAAAATATCAAACGAGATGCCATAGCTTTGAAAATGGACATAGGAGAATATGAATAATAGGAAAATTGTGGGGACCAATTAGTTTTGAATGACACTCAATTGGTAATGGAATATCACTCTCTAAAGATGACTACCCTAACAGATACAACAAGGTGCTAATAATAAACTTCTTCAAAACCTATAAACTCAATGTTTGAAAAATATATCAAATCTATGGGGGGTTGAAAATGGAAATGAACACTTACTAATAATTTATGAACATTATCCCAAAGTGGTTTGGCTAGACAATCAAAAGAAATCAATTTATTCATTATCAAACTAGGCTACTTAGTAAATTTTTACAAATATACTTTTGGGTGTTGCAATCAACATTCTCATCATGGGAACTTCAAATTTAGCCAAAATATTAGGGTGCTAATAGTGGCTCCAATTGGGGATGCATGCCCCTTGTGGGCATAGAAATAATTCAAATCTCTGGTGGAAGTAGACTGAGTGTCTTATCCATTAGGTAATAGAGTCAAACCTCTCCTCTACCCTAAAATAGTATGGTTTTAAAAATCACACCACAACTGATGGCACTAGGCCAACAAAAGATAAAGGCCTCTATTTTAATCTATCATACAATTGGTTTTCATCATGTTTTACTAAAGCCAATCTAAAAATATTATTGAAATCTGCTTCACAAAATATGTTGATATCTTTCATCAACCTACTATATGCAATATTCCTAGTGCATTCTCCACTATTATGCATGTAGAAATCATGAATAATCTAATAAATTTTATCATCATGTGATAAGAAAAAGTCACAACCACCAAACAAGTTAGACCTAGACTCTATGTGATACCCTATTTCATCACATTTTTTTTCATTCACCAAATGATGGCTCTCTAACCGAATTGGAAAGAATAAATCATACTACAATAATTGTGAACCTATAACTCCATCATCAATTGCCTCAACAATTTGTAGATTTAACATGCTTGAATCATTAATGCCCCAAGATTCAACAGAAGTATGCATTTCAGGAGCACTTCTGCAATTAAATTCACAACCACTAGATGCCCCTATTTATCAAAATGTAATCTTGAATATACTCTTTCACACTCACCATGAAATGAATCATTATTGTCACACAAGGTACATTCATTGTCAAAGAAAATGTGTGTTGGACATAAATTTTTTGAATCATTCTTATATTTATATCTCTAATATTCAATAGTCAACAAATTTTTAAAAAAATCACTATTGAGTGAACACACGTCTTCATTACCTCATTGCTGATGTAATCTTTAATTTATTCATCATCATAAAAAAAATTAAGATCATTAAGAAATAAAAATGAGATGTATTATTTTCATCAACAAAATTATTTTCATCACAAGTTGATACAACATCTTGATCATGTGGATGTACTCTTTCCTCATCATACAGTGGACTTGAAAAATGAGAGAAACCACATTCAGACACACCTTTATAAAATATTATCTAATTTTCTTCTATCATTTCCTCATACAACGGGTTTGAACAAATCTAAAAAACCATTTTTAGGTGTACGTAATTCTTCATTAATTGTTTCACCATGGCACTCAGTTGCCAATGGATGTGCTATTTTTTCACTACTGGGTATGTGCAGGATCATGATGGGCCAAAAAGTGGCAGTATATAAGTGATATGATGGCCCATGTGGCTGATGACTTTTTCTTACCCAAACTTGATGAAACGAAAAGGGTTTTTAAAAGAGATTCTCATCTTTCCACCAATATAAATTATACTTTACTTTGAATTCAATAAATAATTATTATTCATTTTCTATTTGAATTTCGACTAAAGTCCTGATTAATAGTCTGATTGAAAAACATCTATAGCTTTCAAATGGTATCACAGTTTTTGAATCCAAAACATGTGTCACATTCTATGCTTTGCATACTATAGGGTTAAAAAAATTTAAAAATCATGAAGTTTTGACCAAGTTAAGGTGGTTAGACATACGATTTTTTATATTTTATAAAAGTTGTAATAAAAAAAATAATTAATTATTTACTTGGAAAAAAATTACAAAAAAATATGCATCACATTGGGACATGAGTCCTCTACTTATATCTAAAATCTTATAAAAACATATTATCATTTCATTGTGGTTAGGGTGTTCAGACAAACACCTACTTCTTATTTTTTCCTGTAAATTTATGTACTACTGCATTAAAATTTCAAAATTTCACCAAATAGATTTTTTAAAAATAAATTTAGTAGTTTAGAAAATACATTCAATTTTATACAAAATATATTCTTACATATTTTTCAAATAATATAGATAACTTATTCAATTTTTTACGTCAATTTTCCTAACACTGATTTTCTGAATTTTCATTGCCACTTAAGGGCCTATTTTTTCCATGATGATCCTGCACATACCCTACCAAGAGGACTTTCTCCTTAAATTACCTCATTTATAATGTAATCCTCATGCAATGTGTCCTCAAAAAAATATTCAATAATTTAGTCCTCCTACAAGGTGAAGAGTTGGATTCAACCACAATTTCATCTTCATTCAAATCTGGAATATTATTATTGAAAACTTCACTTGCACATGTTTCCTCTATTGGCTGTATTGTTTGATTATTTTTCCCATATCCATCAATGATATCACCATTTTATATTTTATTAGATTTAAAATTTCTAGCATGATCATACCTAATCTTCTCTATGATACCAACCAATTCACAAACCTGGTCAAGAGTAGCTGGTCTCAACAACTCGGGCCAATAAATTTAATTAAGCTCATATATTTTCATGAAAAAATCAATGCATGTAGATTCAATAGACCTAAAATTAACATGTATTTGCATATAGATAGTCAATGCTCTTTTGAACAAAGCGAATCTAGATTCTCCTTCATGTCTCCTTAGGCCAAAAATGCATCTAAGGGGATATCCAATATTTTGATTTCATGATGGAACCTTGACTTCTTTCTTGAATATGCAAATACTCATTATTTTTATCCTCAAATTGATGATTCAATTTACTTTCAAGTTCATTCCATGAGGTTATGCAATGTATAGGAAATATAGAAAACCAATATTTTGAACATTTTCTAATGTTCTAAAAAAAATTTATGATAACATCCTCTTCACTGATTTGATAATTCACCACTAAATTAATGAACTATTGTAAGTGCATACCTGTTGATTCTAATTTACATCCATTACATTTTGAAAAATATTTTTTAACATTCAAAGGGACATGATGTGGGTAACCTTGAATGTTTTTGAAGTGAAGTGGTTTGTATATTTAAAGACCAAATAACCCCTTCTAAGAGCATAACTATTGTTGTTGTAATTCTTCCATTATAATTTGTATAGGGAAAATAAAAATTACAATACATACTATAAGAGAGAGGGACTAACCACATCAAGGCCCCAGGTCATGGAGAGCCAAGAGTGGTAGGCTGCCCTAACTTACCTCACTCTAAAGGGATGCTACGAAACAAGGGATAAAAATGATGAGGAATATAAGGTCCTTCTCCCACTCTTCAAACCCAAAATATATTTTTGGGCTAGGCAAACTCATTTTTGGATTCAATATTGCACCTTAGACACTTATCTTT
Source organism: Sequoiadendron giganteum (assembly GCA_007115665.2). Lineage (NCBI taxonomy): Eukaryota > Viridiplantae > Streptophyta > Pinopsida > Cupressales > Cupressaceae > Sequoiadendron > Sequoiadendron giganteum. The sequence goes on from CM021101.1 coordinate 296,269,669, forward strand.
CTAAGGATGTACTAATAGTTCTGGGATGAGAGCATGGCATGCTGGCATCTCATAGGTGCACTTGAATCCGTACGACTAGAGGATGGAAAGGGAAATATGAAATGCCAGAAAATGAGCTGACGACCTAGCTAATTAATCCTAAATAAAGAAAAAAGAACTATGAAATATGACAAATATAGGTGGAGATGAAAAAGTAAATATATGAGAGCTAAAATAATGAAGATAATCTCACCAAGGCACAATTTCACTAGCTATCTCTGAAAGCACATCCACATGCACACAAGAAAGAGGGGAAAATTATTGGGGCCGTATAGGGGTTTGCCTCAATCAAAACCCCATTTTGGTGTTTCCACCTCCACAGAAAACCAGATATCAACGAGAGAGACATATGTGATAAAGGAGTAAAGAAAGAAGGAATGCATATAACACTACAAAAAAATAAAGAGCTACTCAACCAAATCATAAAGGAGAGGAGCGAAATGTTGCCACTTCCACCAAGAGCTCACTAGCCAATGGAGGAGAAAGAAGGATTGAAACAATCACCACAACCTTGATTGTGATGAAGGGAGGTCTCATAAGACCTCAAGCCTATGCTGCAATGGCTTGCTTCACACTTTCTTTGTAGAGTTGACATAGTGTTGTTGCTGCAATGGAGTGTGGAAGTGTTGCTTTAGATTGCTAAGAGAGCTTGAAGTGATCGCTAGAGAGTGAAAAGAAGATGAGTTGAATGAAGAATGGATGAATTTGAAGAAGAATGAGGAAGAATCTACCATTTTCGGGGTCGGTTAGTTGAAGAGGGATGTTACAAATCGACCCCAATTGAAGGTGTAATACCTCTACCAACTTCAAATGCAGGAATATGTCAGGGACATAAGTGTGTCGTGTAGACATGTATGTTTCGCACACGTGTTCCTAATAAATATTCTCCCACCAACACACCAAATAGATATCAAGTGTAAGGTAAGAAGTCAGATGATGTGGAATTTTTTGTTTGGATTTGGTTTTCTAAGTTGAGGATGTGTAAAAGGGGAATTTGTGTGGGGGAAAAAATTCACTCCTATACATTTTCCCCCACTTTAGTGAGCACGAATACTGATGAGTGTTTTGGTAAAGTATATGGATAGTTAGTAGGGTTAGAAATGTATACCTGAACCATCAAGGAAGGAAACCATGATTTGGCGAGCTCAAAAGTGCATGATATAAGAAAATACTCCATAGCCCCACAAAACCATGAAGCTACACAAGATACAATGAAGGCCCTTATACTAATGATGGATAAATCCCATAGGATGAAATACTCTTATAGGCCTGAAAACTTGCAAGAAGGTATCCCTTAAGATCTCTCACATGAAGGAAACCCAAAGAAGTAAGCATCTCAAGAGGTCATAGACCTACAAGGAGGTAGTCCCCAAGATCTCTCCCATGAAGGAATCCCCATGAAGTATGTGCCTTACAGGCCCATAAACCTACAAGAAAATATCCCTCAAGATCCCTCACATGAAGGAAACCCAAAGAAGTAAGCATATCACAAGCCCGCATACCTGAAAGGAGGTGTCCCCTAAGATCTCTCACATGGAGGAATCCCAAAGGAGGGGACTCTACAGAGTCATATTGGAAAGGGTGATTTATAGGTGCAGCTTCAAAGTGATATGTTTACTCGTAGATAAAGCATGTCTGAAAACAAGGCAACCATGGAAGCAGTCAAGTGGACAATCTTGCAAACCTTCAAAAAATTATAAAGCTTCCAAAGGGGTCCCTCGGGAACCTGACATGATGAGGGGGTCCACTCAAGGGACATGCTATTTGAAAGTGCAATAAATATGTTCTTTCTCAAATTGATTCATCATCAAGGATCCCTTTCAAAAGATGTTCACTTCATCAAGGAATTTGAAAGGAATAAATTTCCCCTTCGCGAGGGGAAGGTAAAATTTGCTTCCACCTTAAAGGAAAGTTCTCAAGTTCTTTCTTTGCAAACCCCTGATGAAGGAAACACGTTCTGTTAGGGGTCCAAGTTGAGAAAGTGATTTTCAAAAAGGGTTGCAAAGATTCTCAAGGAAATATTTGTTGGCAAAAAATGCATTTTCTGAAAATATAAGTGTTATATAAAAGGCATTATCATGCATGAGAGGGACAACTCAAGCAAAGAAGAGAGAAGGGTAAGAATAGAGTGAAAGAGAAAAAGAAAGATAACAAATAAGAAACACATGGGTGATTTGATATTTCGGGGTCAAAAACTGCTCATATATATATATAAGTCTAATAGTAGTATATAAATGAATTTCCATCAACCCCATACTATATTAAATCATGTGAAGAATGCATGAGAAGACAAAGTAAAAATTTTTAAATGGGTCAATATGGAAGGGGAGCCTAAATTCCCCCAATGATTTGCATTGTCCCAATTTTTTCCAAAATTAAAACACAAACATGAAAGAATAATGATACAAATAGAAGAAGGTTTATGACACAAAAAATCACTCCTATACCCAAGCACCAAAAAGGGTGACAAGGGTCATCCAGGAACACATAGCACATGTACAAGGGGGACACATCAAAGCACACACACACATCTAATATATATATAAAGAAGAGGCCTCCCCGCAACATTGATAGAAAAAGAGGTCATTCGCTTCACACTCTAGATCATCATAAGGGGAAGGAGGATGATCCTGCAGTGGTGGAACATTAAGGGGAAGATATTTCAACCCTCCTACAATAAGGGCTAAGGAATAATTCCCCTCAAGGTCTTCTCTACTAAGCTCTTGTAGAGCTAGGGTTAGTGATTTTTCAAAGATCACTAACAAGGCTAGAACTTCATTGAAAGAGTTAAAAATGCACTTTATTGGAGTGCCATGTTGTACCGTAATAGGTGGAGAGGTTTGTGCTTGAGATTCACTGATAGGCTCAATGAGTGATTCGAGGGCAATGACAAAATCAAGGGAAGCTAGGGTTGGTTCTGTCACTAAGACCAAACAAGCCAACATAGGACCACCCTTCGAAGAAGGTAGGCTCCTATTTTGCCATTTATTGCTAGAAAGAACAACCTCTACCTTTTTCTATGTTGGGCGATTTTAACTCCCCACAAATGAGGAGATAGGAATAGAGGAAGAGGAGGAGGATAAAACCACAAAAAATACCACTGAAGTATTTGACATGTCTATGGGTTTCAAGAAAGGAGGAACATCCGAAAGGGATATAAGAAAGGGTGGCTCAACTGAAGGAGTGATGAACACCTACACCATTTTGGGGCCAAGTGCATTCACAATAGGATCTAGAAGCAATACAGAGCTCAATTGGACAAAAGTAGAGGGGAGGAGAGAGGAGGACATGGTAGGAATCCCTAAAGCATGGGAAATAATCTCCCCATACTTTCTCTGCAAGGTAGTCTACTCAGTTGTGAGAGCCGTTTGCTAACGCATGCTCTCACATGCAAGTAAATTTCTGAAACTCTTCAAGCTAGAGGTTGGAAGCTATGAAGGGATAGAAGGTTCATTTTTAGCCATGGGAATTTCTACCATATTTGTTTCCAGTGGAGGGAAAAAATCCTAGATGGGAGTAGGAGGAATAGGTTGAGAAACAACCAAGGGAATCAACTCTAATGCCTCGGTAGTGATTTTCTTCTCATTTACTGCTTTGGGAGCAGAAGCGATGGAAGGTCGTGGAGGCTGAGACATAGATGATTCCCCTTGGGGTCCTTTATTCCTACCATAAAAGTAGTACCAAGGTATAGGAGGTTTGGTAGGGAAATTTGATATCTGAACCTTTGGTTTTTGTCGAGCCGATATCATTAGACTCAAAGGGTAAAAACAAGGCATATTCAACTAGAACTCTTCTCTGGAAAGGGGAGTAGGAGAGCCATCCCAGGAATGGGGAAAATTCTCTTTTCAATTTTGAGAAGAGGATGTAACTTTCTTCTATGCTATGAAAAGGGTCAAATTCATCTTTCCTTTTCCCCCAATTTTATACTTCACATAGCATTTGCAAAGTAGGTCCATCCTTGGGGGATGAGAAATGATCAAGGCAGGCCAAAAGTGATCCAATGAATATCCTCCAGTAGATACCAAAGGTTGATATTTGGTATGATGCACCACGTGTACAACACCTTCATAGGAGAACTTTAAACACTTGTGGACAATAGAAGTGTTTCCATTCATGGAAGCTATCCAAGGTATGCCTAGCTTCACTCTGAACAAATATGACTACAGAATAACATCAAAAACTGTATCCACAATTCAAGGTCCAACTAGGATGGATAGAGTTATCGAATTATAAGTTTTAAGAGCAAGGCCATCATGCATAAAAATGATGGATTTAATTCTTCATACTCCTATCTATGCAATGGATTAAGCCACAATGTCTCTTCTATAATGGCATTCACTTGGCTCATAGGTTCAACTAGGACCCCTATCACAATGTTCCCATTGAGACGAGCAAGGATGTAAAGGGGAGAGGGCTTTTTGTTCAAGGGAATATCCTATTATGTGAATTTCACATCCAATGAGTCAATCATAGGCTATATAGAGGGAGTAATGGTAACCATGTTAACATACTCCGCGGGCTAACGAATCGATAATCATGTTGGTAGAATGCGATGAAAAATGGGTTTTTGTATATCTCCAACTCACTATTCACTTTTTCCATTTATTTTTTTTCATTTTATTTTCTCCCATCAAGATGAATATTACCATCCTCAATGTGATCATATATCTTGTGACACAAGCGCATACAACATTTAGTGTCATGTCTGTTAACTCGATGGTATTGACATAAGGTATTCACATTGTACCAACTAGGGTAAGGTTCCTTAAGAGGCTTAGGGTTCTCAAAGGTTATGATCTTGTGTTTCAACAACCTTTGTAGGATAGAAGAATAGGATTCTACTAACTTGGTGAGCTTTTGGTTGCGTTTGAGGGTTTTATCACTCATAGCAGCTACTACATTAGCAACAACCTTACCCTTTCTAGAGATTGATACAATGGACTTCCCTTTTGAACAAGAGTGCAAGGAGGATTCCCAAACTCGACTACCATCTATTGATATTCTCCTAACACTACACACAAATGCATGAAAGAAAGGTATTTCATAAGGGTGAACTTCTCTTTCCAAGGCCTCTGCAAGTTCCCTATGAATACCTTTTGTACGTTAGAATTGAGAAACAAATATAAGATTTGTGAAAAGAGCGCTTGGTACCATGCTATGAAATTAGTGATCCTTTCATTATCCCCTTGTTTGCATCAAATGAGACTAGAAAAGGTAATATTTTTCCCAATGTTAGCTTGAAACTATCATAAAAATTGATTCACAAGTTGATTAAATGAGAAAATATAGTTATCAGGCAAGGAACATTACCACTCAAGTGTTGTATCTTTGAGAGACAGAGTGAATAGCTTCACCATCAATGCGATCTGATGGAATAAATCTATACATAGTGTGTTAAAGGTGGACACATGTGTTTTTGGGTCCCCTTTGCTACCATATTTTTCAAACTTGGAAATCTACGTTCTTTATGTGAAAGGATTACTTAGGATTGCTACCGACAGTGGGCTATGCTAGAAGAAGGGTTGAAAGATAGGTTGGGTAGAGGCTTAGGAGACACTCGCCAGCTAGATTTGCATCTTTCCCATATTCTGAAGAAGGGTGTGTAGAATAGGGTCATTAGATGACATAGGACTAGTGGAACCTTCTCCAAAACCACCATTAAAGCCATCTCTAATATCACTAATGTGGCCACCATTGGAACCACTTCTAAGGCCACCACCACCAACATGGCCTCCACCAAAGCTATGTCTACTTTTGAAGCCATCACCATGCCCTCCACTGGAACCATCTCAACCAACACCACCCCTACTATCGAAGCCACCACCACTACCAAAGCTCCCACCACTCAACCTGCAAAAACCTCTGCCACTAGAGATCACTGGAGGGGTGAAACTAAAAACTAAGGGTACTCTATTTACTTTGATAGTTTTAGATCTCTCGGAGATAAGGGACACTAATTTAAGGGGTCATGTTAGCCATGTACAGAGACATGGGAGGCATCGATACTCCCCATTGTCTCTCATGTTCCTCAAAAGTGGCCCCTTGTACAAGGTTAGCATTGTTTGAAGGGGCACAAGCTTTAGTTAGAATAGAGAGGCAAGATAGGATCTCTATACGTGTTTGGTCTCTTCCCACCATATACTTGATATCGCTAATAACCTTAGCAGCTCTAGCAAGCTTTGAGTCCTTCTCTAGGTGATTCTCCAAATCACCCAACCCTTTGCTAAGGGTGGCGATAAATTATGAAGGAATGTGAACAAATTTGTGTTCATCTATTGAAAATCATGTAGGAGATGCAAGAGGAGTGGGGACGTGGTCAGTCCAATCAGAGAATCCTACCTTGCCCCACAAAACATTATCTTGGTAGAAAGACCAATCGCAGGTCCAAAAAAAAGACCAATAGAGAAACTGGAAGTCAACCTCATCTTCTCCATCAGAAGATGTCATAAAATTATCTTAACAATATAACCAGAGGTCATGGACTGACTTGTGTTGCTCATAAAACTTCACAAAACTCAAGGGAAAATGGCCACAAGGTACAAGGGATAAGCTTCAACACCAACGAATGGGAAGATGTTGGTTCACATTAGGTTCACCAAAAATATAAGAGAGGCGTACCAACCATGTCAAGGCCCCAGTTCATGGAGAGCTAAGATAAATAGGATGCCATAACTTACCTCACTCTAAAGGGATGCTTCAAAAAAGGGATGAGAATGATGAGGACTATAAGGTCCTTCTACCACTCTTCAAACCCGAAATCTAAGTCTAGGCTAAGCGAGCTAGTTTTTGGATTCAATATTGCACCTCAAATAGCTCTCTATCTAAGGACATAAGCACATTTCTGGGATGACAACATGGCACACTGGCATCTCACAGGTGTTTTGGCTTCCATATGGCTAGAGGATAAAAAAGACAATATTAACCGCCAAAAAATGAGGTTGTGGCCTAGATAATTACTCCTAAATGAACAAAACAAAACTATGAAATATGAAAAGTATAGATGGAGATGGAAAAGTAATTATATGAGAGATAAAATAATGAAGATAATCTCACCAAGGTTCCATTTTTCTAGTTAGCTCCAAAAGCACATCCACCTACACACAAGAAAGAGGGGAAAATTGTTGGGGATATATAAGGGTCTACCTCAGTTAGACCCCCATTTTGGTGTTTCCACCTCCACGAACAACCAAATAGAAATGAGAGAGAAATATTTGATAAAGGAGTAAATAAAGCAGGAATGTAAATAGCACTACAAAATACTAAAGATCTACTCAACCGGATCACAAAGGAGAGGAGTGAAATGCTACCACCTCAACAAAGAGCTCACTAGCCAATGGAGGAGAAAGAAGGCTTGAAATAGTCACCATAGCCTTGACTATGATGAAGGGAGGTCTTGCATGACCTCAAGCCTATGCTACAATGGATTTCTTCACACTTTCTTTGTGGATTTGATGGAGTGTTTCTATTGCAATGGAGTGTTGAAGTGCTACTTGAGATTGTTAAGAGAGCTTGAAGAGATCGCTAGAGAGTGAAAAGAAGATGAGTTGAATGAAGAATGGATGAATTTGAAGAAGAATGAGGAAGAATCTACCATTTTTAAGGTTGGTTGGTTGAAAAGGGAAGTTACAAATGGACCCCAATTAAAAGTGTAATGCCTCTACCAACTTCAAATGTAGGAATTTGTTAGGGATGTAAGTGCACCACACAGACGTCTGTGCATCACATGCGCATCCCCAAAAAATATTCTCCCACTGACACACCAAACATATGCCAAGTGGAAGGAAATCATCCAGATGATGTGGAATTTCTCCTCCAAATTTGGTTTTCTAAGGTGAGGATGTGTGAAAGGGGAATTTTTGTGAGGGGTACAAATTAACTCCTATACACATACCTCAACAAGAAACTTGAAGCAACCTTTAACCTTTATTTTTTGACTATAAATATTGTAGTTTTGAGATGTATTTATATTATTCATTATTTTCTGCTTAACATAGTCGACACCTCTTTCAAAGAGGAATGCATTTTATTTTCTAGGTCTTCTCCAACGGTAGAGTCATTCACATATCTCTTCACCACTATTGTAAAAAAACTTTATCCAAGCTTGAAACATCAATATATGAACCAAATTTCAGATTTATACCCTCTAATTCTTGACTTTTCCTAATGATAATCACTCATCTACCCAATAAAGTCACCAATCTATTGGTTCCCAAATCAATAGATTGTTAAACCTTAAAAGTATGTCAAGCTTTATGATCAGGTCTAACAAGTGATCTAACCAATGAATGGAACTAACCAAGATGGATACAATTCCTTTCTCTTTAGGCTCTTCTATGCCTAGGTGGGTGTACCTTTATTAGCAATAGCTATTAATTCTCTATAATTAACTAATAATAATTAAACAAATCAAAAAACCCTCATATAGATTTTTAGGGTTTGTGTGATCATATTTTTTTCAGTTAAATGATCCTCTATCAATTTATTTCACATTGGAATGATGGTTTGAAATAGACAATTATAATAAAAAGCTAGAACTACTACTCCTAGTCCTACAAATGAACATTAAAACACATAGAAAAGATTTTACAAAGAATTGTTTTGGGGATAAAAATTATCAATGCCTTTCTTCCACTAGGTAAGAGAGTCGAAATAAAAATTGATACATGTCCTCCTAATGGTTATAATTTGATTTTTTTGGTACTCTAATGTTTATGACTTGCATAAATGTGCAAGGAAGTTAATTACCAGGATCTTATTAATCCAAATGAATCTTCTAGATTACTATGACTTATTCAAAGGAATTTAATTCTTACTTGAATAAACCATTCAAATCAACCACACAAAACATGAATGTGCTTTGATAAACCATACATATACTTGATACACTAACTTAAATAAAAAATAAAACTTAAAATTGGATACAACCAAATAATTCTTATCAATAACCTCAACATAACAATTGAAACCAGAATTTGGGCACCAAATTATTGTTTTATTTCTATTACTACATGCTTAATAAAGGCTTTTATAGTGTATAGATTCTTTTGCAAAAAACCAATCCTCACATTTATGCGGTCTATATTTTCCTTTTATAAACACAAGGGAGACTTCAAACTGTTTACATTCAAAAAAATTTAAACTACCCCTTTGCCTAGGAAATGAAGAGACATAACTTTACATAAAATGTCATGATTAAAAAAGTTGACTAAATACTTAAGTAATTACATGAAACTTTGAAAATACAATAAAATACGCTCTATATCTTTAAAAATCGAATAATTTTTTACCCCTACCACTACCCTGCACATAGCCCCACAAGGAAAACTCTAACCATTGTAATCCCACATGATTCCTTTTTCATCCTCCTTTACAATCAAAATAGGTTAAGTTGCCCTCAAAATTTCCTTCGAAAACATGTCAAAATTACTCATGTGACCCCAAGGTTGAACTGGGATGTTGTCATATGTCATGAAAACATGTCTTCCACATGGTTTTGTTAATTTATTCCTGAGATGCAAAGTATTGAAAGTCAAAGATAGGCTCCTAGGCTGATTTGACATAGTATAGTCTTAAAAACTCCTCAAACCCTCTCTAATTCAACCCATGAAAAATATCAAATCATGTCCTATAGCATTGAAATTGAAAAGGGATGTGTATGAATTCAAAGTAGGTAGCCAAGAACCCTCAAAAACTTAAAATATGGAAAATCCCCTCAAACATCACCAATTTAATGCCTGGAAAAATATCAAATTGAATCTTGAGAATCTTCAATTGAGTAAAGGGAGATATGAACATGGGGAGAATCAACAAAATCAATTAAATTCTCTTGAAAATAACTTGGCTTCAATGTATCTACTCTGAAAGTTAGCTTTATGATAAAATTGACACTGTGGATACAACAAATACCAACAAACTACATTTTCTTTTGACATATGAAAAATATCAAACGAGATGATGGAGCTTTGAAGATTGACATGGGAGAATATGAATACTATGAAAATTATAGGGATCACTTAGTTTGGTATGAAACTCAATTTTTAATGGAATATTACTCTTTGAAGATGACTATCGTAATAGATACAAGGTGCCAATAGCAAACTTCTTAAGAACCTATAAAGTTGATGCCTAAAAAAAATATCAAATCTGACTATGGGGGTCTGAAAATGGACATGAGAAATTAATAATAATAGGTTAACATGATCCCAAAGTGGTTTGGCTAGAAAATCATAGGGCATCAAGTTATTCATCATCAAACTAGGCTACTCAGTAAAATTTTGCAGGTATACTTTTAGGTGTTGCAATCAACTTTCTCATCATGAGAACTTCAAATTTAGCCAAAATATTAGTGTGCTAAAACCTATCTCATTCCATCTCTATTTATCTCTGTCTCCCCTCTCTCTCCCTACCTCTCCTTCCCTCTCTACTTATCTTTATCTCCTCCCTACCTCTCTCTACCTACCTCTCCCTCCATCATTCTCTCTTTGTTTCTCTCTATCTCACTTCTCTCTCCCTCCCTCTCTACTTATTTATATCTCCCCTCTCTATCCAAGACTACCTACCACTCTCTCTATTTCTCTCTATCTCACCTCTCTCTTATCTCCCACTCTCTCCATCCATACCTCTCCCTCTCCTTCGATCTCTACTCTCTATCTCCACAATCCCTCTCCCTCTCCTTCCATCTCTAATCTCTATCTCCATAATCCCTCTCTACCTACCTATCCATCCATCACTCCCTACCACTATCTCTCTCTATATCTTTCTTCTTCCCTCTTTACTTCTCTCTATCTCACCTTTTCCTCTCTACCTACCTCTCCCTCCAAAAATTCCTACCACTCTCTCTATTTCTCTCTATCTAACCTCTCTCTCACATCCCTCTCTCTCCCTCCATACTTATATTTCCCTCTCTTCTTCCCTATCTACTCTATATCTTCCAATCCCTCTCTACCTACCTCTCCATCCATCACACCCTATCACTCTCTCTACACCTCTCTATCTTACCTTTCTCTTCCTTTCTCCCTCCCTCCCTCATTCCCTCTCTACTTCTCTTTATCTCTCCTCTCTCTCTAACTCTCCTTCCCTCTCTACTTATCTTTATCTCCTCTCTCCATCTCTATACCTTTCTCTCCCTCCATCACTCTCTCTATATTTATCTTTATCTCATCTCTCTCTCCCTCACTCTTTACTTATATATATCTCCCCTCTCCCTCTCTACTTACATCTCCATACATCACTTCCTACAACTCTCTCTATATCTCTCTATCTCATCTATCTCTCACCTCCCATTATCTCCATCCATACCTCTCCCTCTCATACCCTCTCTACCTACCTTCCCATCCATCACTCCCTACCACTTTATGGAGCTTAAAATTTTGTTCTTTGAATTCCATTATTATCTTGCCCTTGTCCTAATCTTTCATATTGTTCAGAAAAACCTAAGGTTGGGGCTTTTATTTTTTCCTTCATGAAAATCCTAATGTCCTATGTTACACCTTGGGTGGGATCTATTCGTTTGTTACCTTTTTGAAGTGGGTTTTAAAATGACTTATGCCCCATCACTTCATCTAGGCCAAGCCCCTTTTCTGATTTATTGTTTTAATTTTCCACTTGACTTCATTTTTCCCTAACTCTAGGTTGGCCCATGCCCCACATTTAAAAACAACCTTAAGCCATAATTTTTCATCAGCCTAGGCGGTGTCCCCTTGCCCCTTTAATAAATTTTTTATATTCTATAAGGAACAATTTTAAATGACTATCGATCAACGATCGGTTGATCTCATCCATTCCCCACAATCCTATGATGACCCCACCATAGAGTCTCAACTGATTGTGATATCATGGGTGAGCACCATGTGTCTCATCTGGTGATGCCAAAAGATAAATAAATTTCTTTAATATATCTATTGGGTTTTAATATAATATATGGTAGGTTACTAAAGCGGCTACGAGATGCATGTGCTCAAAATCAACAAAGATGTTATAATCCTAATGGAAAATCTGCTCGATGGTTATGTTCAATGCTCGTGATTATTTTGAGTGAACAGGATTGCTGATGGTGGAGATCAACGGTTGCCTACAATTGTGTGATCAGAAGTTGCAAGGTGTTTATTGATCATGATATCACGGGCGAGCGCCACATGGAATTCTTTGGTGATGCATAATACGGTGGGCCCTTGGCACTGAGATGGAGATTGTGTCAGCCTGTTTTGAAGGCATTCGTTCGGTGAGTTGACATAAGTGAAGGATTGACTGTTGGAATTTGAATTCACATCAAATGTGATTTGAGTCATTGGCACGACATGCAGGTAAGCTTTAATGGCAAACAAGATGTCTACTAGCTCAATTTGATCAACATAAAGTGGTTTCCCTTTGCTCTATTTTCTCACAAAGTATTCAAGCACCTTTGCAAAGTAGTATCAAAGCCGAGGATGAGATTATGAGTTATCACAAGAATAATTTGGTTTTCTACAAAACACAAATGTTGTGAGTTGTTTTTTGTGCTTCCTGGTTAATTTGATTGAGATTTTAGGGAAAATTGTGGTGTTCTTATTGGAAGGATTGTTGATAGTTGTTTTAGGGCTATTGGTTGGTTGAATTGTAAGAAATTGCGAGGTTATTTCTGTAATTTCATTTTCTATTTAGCCCTAGTTTACCTAAGATGGCACCACCAAAGCAGCATTCTGGCCATGTTGACTATTTGCAGAGGAATTTGTATGATGATTTTCTAGATCAACTCCCATTGTCAACAAATGATAGGAGGAGGGGGTTGGTTTTGATGCATGGAAGAAGCCTAGGGGAGGGATTAGTATGCAATTGCTCCAACATTATTGATGCTAGGGTTCCCATGATAGGTCTGCAGATGTTAAGGTTGTGGTATGGATAGAAAACTTTTCCTCACCCTTTCTTGAATGGTTAGAGATATGACATGGGGAAGTTGGTGGTACCAAATGTATTCCTCGATGTGGATTTGCTCAAGGAACTGGCAACACATTAAGACCCTGTTACAAGAGGGATAAGAGATAATGATGGAGGGGTCTTGTTAAATATAAAAAAAGAATAATTTCAATAGGTTTTTGACCTGAGTGAACCTAGCTCATTCTTGGTTCAAATTAATCTTCAGGAGATGAAGGAGGAGTATGCAAAGTCAAAGTTACTTTTCTAGGTTAAGCTACTTCCTCCTCATCTGGAAAGGGTAGGTAGTTCAAGGATTTATATCATCCCAAGTGACTATGAGCCTTTCAGGCTAAACTATTTCTTAAACCACTTCTTGGCCACTTTTTATTCATTGTGCCAGATTTTGGGTTTTAGCCCTAATACATTAATGCCGATTTCCTACATGTTTATGGGCACGTAAATACAACACCCTAATTTTTTCGTGATTTATGATTTTGCATCCTTTTTGGCAGAGATACATGAAGGGTTGTTAAGGTTGCAACTAAGGGATGCAAGTACTCCATTCTTCTAGTATTCTTTGTTGATGTACATGTTCTTGTACAAGAATGTTGATTTCTTCTCAGAAAAGATGGATTTGAGGAGAGAAGTTAATAGAGAAAGATTACCAGTGCTGGCATGGACTGCAGATTTATCCTATAATAGAGAGAATGCTAGTTTTGTGTAATTTGATAATTTTTTTGCTTCCAGATTGAGGGCTAGCTTGGTAGTGAATTTACCTAGAATCCCTGAGGATTTACATGACTTTCTCAAACCGAAGGGGAGGAAGCTATTTTTGAAGGTTTGTCACAATTGGGGTGACATTATCATGTACCCAATCAACACTATTTTAAGAGTGTATGGCTTCCAAGGAACTCCACATATCCTTCCATTCAATGTGAAAGCAAGAGTAGGGTTTGCTGAGGTTATGTGGTAGATAGGTTGTATTCATGAAGACTACCTAACAGGGAAGGGTAAGGGAACCTTTTTCCTTGATTATATAGTTGTATCTAATTTTGTATTCTCCAAAGGAGGCTGGGTCCATTTTGGGAAGTTTCTAGATGATTATCATTTGAGGTGTGGTCCCAAGTGACATCATGACCTTGAGGGCTTCTTTTCCCTTTTTAGACAATGGATAAAGGGTGGTAAGTTTTCACATGTGTTCAACTTTCTTGAGGATCTGATTAGGAATGAGTTTGATTTGAATAAGCAAGAATTGAACAAGTTAAAATGGATATAATATGAGAAGCTATTATCCATTGTGCATAAAATGGATCCCAAATATGACCCACTAATGGAATTTACCTCATTCCATAAGAAAAATGATTTATTGATGGACAAGTTCAAGGATATCATCAGTAGTTTGATGATAAAGAAGATCAACTTGGAATTGGACTTTGGCATATAGAGACCAGATGTGAGGCTTACTTAAATGAGGCCAACATATCAACCTACGGTGAAGTGACCTCTTTATAAAAGAAAGAGAAATGATAATGGTGATGAGTATGAGGAAGATAAGAAAGGAAAATAGATCATGAAAGCATCAAAACAACCAGGTCCGGAGGTCAGAGCACCTAGGGGAATAAAAATAATTGATTTAGACTCATCACCAGAGGATAACCCTTCACCACCACCATCAGAGCCAAGACCTAAGAGGTACAAGAGGCTCTAATAGATGGAATCATTGTAATAGATTAGGATATGTAGGTTGGTATGTCTTCTCCTCCCAGGTCAACTCTGTTAGTCTTGTCTAATATGGATGTGAAGGGATAGTGTGTGCAAGACGCCAAGATGGAGGCATGTAAAGCATTATTAGATGATGATGCATTTTTTAAAACTCCAATGTTCTTGAAATTAATATGGAGAATGAGATTAGAGGAGTATCAAGATAAATGCAATAAGAGAAGAGAGTTGAGGCCTGATAGGTCAGACCAAGAGAATGATGATGAAGGAAAAGCTGAATTAATGGAAGAATTCAAGAACATCACTCCTGAAGAGGGGAGGAAGTTGGTGACTCGGGATGGTGTATTAATTTTTCCTCAATGGGATACAATAGATGTAGTAGCATTTAATGCTATTCTAAAATCCAAGCATCCCATGCAGAACTCTAAGGAAGAGGTCAAGGAAACACTGGAAGATTCTCCCTTTAGGGAATAATATGAGACCCTAGCAATTTGGGCATTGGCACCTTAGGGTAGAAATCCTAATGTTACTGACATTAGGCCAAACTTAAGGGGAGGGTTAATAATAAAGAGAGCCTTAGAAACATCAACTACAGAGGCTATTAACTTAATTGTGAATGTGGCCAAGTTGGCCCAAAATATTGTTGAGAGGGAAGAAGCTGAGAAGAAGAGGTTAATGGAGAAATACAACTTTATAATTGGAGAGTATAGTAGGTTGCAACAAAGGAATGTTGAGTTGCAGAGTGAGGTAGATAGGTAAAATTATAGGCAAGTTGGGGAGTCCTCAAATGCTCCAGGTATCATGGAATTTCCCTCCACATCAAGATCAATACCTCTTACTTCTCCAATTGTTTCTACACGAGGGTCCCCCATCCAAACTACTTCTCTCAGTCCTGCATTAGAGCCATTTGAAGAAGAAATTGAATAATCTATGGATCCTACTAAGAAGCAGCTGATGCATAAAATTACAGAGTTACATGCATCTTTGAAGGTAAGTGAGGAAGGAGAACTTATAAAACAAAGTGAGATTATTGATACAGTTTTGAGGCACTTGAATGAAAAGTTTGATGGAAGATTGCCATCAGTGTATTCTTTATATTCTTTATTTTTGGATGAAATTAATAATATTAGTAGGGATAAGGAGGTAGTATAGCCCTTAGTTGATAAATGGATCCCTAGGGCCAATGATTTAGATACAATTTATAAAGCCTTCATGTTTGATACAAACAATAGGCCCCAATCATTAAGGCCTACTCAAATATTTGTAAAGTCATTGCAAGGTTTTCAAGCCTTACCAGATGATTTGAGTAGGAAAATCAGAGAATTGCTAAAAAAAATAATGATTGGAGTGATACATCTTTACCTGATATAATTGATGCATAGGTAAATGTTAAATCATTGCAACAGTGGAAGGATAGGGTAGATGAGGTCATCAATGCACAAATCAAGTTGATTTGTGATGACTCGGACTATGACTTGTTTGTGAGCTTTATGGACAAGGTCATTAGCACCAACACATTTTTGGAATCTTTTGAAAAGGAGGCAAATTAGGTAGTGGTAAAGTACACACCTTATAGTACCAAGGTGAGTGAGGTAGTTAATTTTCATTGGTCGGCTCATGAATAATACCAGAGATGGGTAAATATATACTTAACCGAGGAAGAGTAAAACAAAGTTGGCTACTGGTGGTTAACAACTCAGTTGTTGCAATTACAACAGATTTTGGTTATGTTTTGATGGCAGTTTTAGCGTAGGTTTTTATTTAAGTTTGGTTGATGCATCAACCATTTTTCAGTAGGTAGGATGAACAAGAAGATTCTTCAAGGACTCAACTATTGTAACAAATTTTTGAAATGTCATAGGGTAGTCCAAGTGATGACATGTGTATTTCTGGTCTGATTTTTTTTTGCTCCTTCATTCTCTATAAGAAGGATTCAAAGGCTAGAAATACGGGTTAGCAAGTTAGATAATTTTGGGTCGAGTCTAGGTGAATTTGTAAAGCAAATTGTATAGCCTGGTAGTTTTAGAAAAAATGCAATTTAGGTTTTGTGTCATTCTGTAGTAGGTTTTGAATTCATGGGAGTTTGATGTTTTGTGACAGTACTGGTAGTTGAATTAAAAGAAGCTATTTCAAACTCATGTCTCTCCATTGTATAAGAATATTAGAATTTTGAATAAAATAATCAAGGGCTGTTTCGTTCATCTCACTGTTGTGGTGTGTATGATTCTCAGTTTAGCTTTAATTCAAAGAATTAATTAAAATGCTTGAATGGGATCATAGGTGGGTATGTTTTATATAAGGATTTGATAAGAAGTATTGGGGTATAATACATTATGATGATATTGTAAAGCAATATTATCAGATATCTTACATGTTAAGTGTTAAATCTGTCATAAATCCTTAAATGCTTATGAATTTGACTCCTCCAATGGTATATGGCACTGATCTAGGTTGTACTTATTTGTGAGGTTCAATATTTGTTTGTCTTTACTTAGATCTTGCTACAAATTTTAAATCAAAGACTATCTTATACTGTGAAGTGTTGTTGTAGTTATCTCATGCTCCAAATAGTTGATATTATTGATGAACAACCAATTCTATTCGGTATTAGCCTATTATGTTGATCTATTAAATGAGATTATCTATTTTTGTTAATGTTGTTTATAATATTGGTGCAGAGGTTGTAAACACATTAAGGGATCACCCTCTCGAGTCTTGCAGAGCCCAAAGTGTAGGAGGTTTTGTTAAAATCCTCGTCAGTTGGTCCAGGTCCTTCGAGCTTCCCTTGATTAGAATTGGCAAGTCCATAGGTAGATTAGGAGATTAATATAGTTATAGTAAAAATAACCAACACCACTCTCTCTACACCTCTCTATCTCACTTCTCTATCTCCCTCCCTCATTCCCTCTCTACTTCTCTTTATCTCTCTCTACCTTCCTCCTTCACTCTCTACTTCACTCTCTATCACCTCTCTCCTTCCCTCTCTACTTCTCCCACTCTCTCTCCCTCTCACCCTCTCTCTCAATCTCCCAAATCCTACACTAAATATCATAAATTCTAATCCCTATAACCTAAACCCTACACCCTCATCCCTCATACAGATAAAAATGATTTATCATATATCACATCCTAAACTATATTTTTCCATTATCAATATCATTATCATTAATATAATTGCATTTCACATCATTTTCAGTAATTAACCCTATTTCTATCTATTAATTGAAAAATCTTGCACTATTTAATTAATTCATTATTCCATCATTAATCTAACTCTATTCCCCCTGATTAATTAAATAAACACAAATTATTTAATTATGTCACTAATATACCTTATTCATCTAAATCAATTAAATTGTTATCATTAATAATCTAATTAAACCACTTTCCCTTTTCTAAATTTTAATAATTAAATCAAATATTCAAAATCACTCAACATGGTCAACAAATAAATGTATCTTTATTTGTTAAAGTAAAATCCAACTTGCACGTTCATCTCCAATATTAATTAATTATTCAATTAATTAATTATCCTCACCCCTTTTTGATTGGGTAATTCATGAAAACTAATTTCTAACTCTAATTGGTTAACTAACCCATCTATTTCCTAACTCAACCTGACTTTCTCAATCCCACCAATCATTACAATATAATCCCACTGATTATCCAATTAAAACACTTAATTTGATCAATCATAGGAGTTAACTAATCAATCTATTTCCTCTGAATGGTTCTCCATTTTTTATCATGATATTTCATTATTGAATCTCAATCGTTCATCTAAAACATAAAAAACCTATAAAACAACCTTCTTCCTTCTCAAAAAATGATCAGAGAATCTAGAGAATTTGTGTGGAGAGGTCATGTTGAATTGATTATCAAATTATTAAGAGAAAACACTTAGATCTTTGATCACCATTAACATAAATTTTGAATCGTTTTGCACAAAAATGGAGGATTTTTATTGATCCAAGCAATCTAACATCAATAAAAATTACACTTTGACATGAGATAATATTGTAATTCATGAACTCGGTTTATGTTCTCTTTCATGATTGCATTGTTTGATTCATTTCTTTAAAATTTGATTTCATGAGTAGATTGTGATTTGTCTTTCTTTTGATCTCGATCATTTTATTTCATTTATTTTTCCTTATGCTAATTTCCCCCCCTACATTAATCGACACACTTGGTGGGACCTAGGTCCTTAACAATAATGTTTGTCATAAGTTTTTGTGAGAAACTATAGGTTCTGGAATGTTGATGTCTTTTACAAGAACCGTTATTGGAATAAGGAAGTCCCATAATCTGAATTTTATTATCATTATAGTTTTACCACAGTCGTACTAAATCCAATCACTAGTGTATTAAACCCAATCGGTATTGTCAGAAAGGTTGCTATTGTTTGTTTTGTGTTGCAAGTGTTTGAGAGAGCTAACATTTATAGAGTCACTTTCATCCTAAATATGATTTCTACTGTACTTTTTTCAATCTTCTATCATCTGAAGGAGCAACATTCATTCTAGTGAAAATACCACTATTAAAGATAATAGGTCCACTATTCTTCTAATTTCTATTTCTACTTTAATTTTCAAAGTCATTTTTTGGATTTTCAATCTACCTAACCCTAACCACTGATTTTGGTTGTTCTTATGAGATTTTCTAACATTTTTGGTGCATAACTTGTAGGGTTATGGCATTTTTTCATGTGAACAACTAACCATTTTGTTTAAAGAGTTGAAAAATGTTCCAAGGCCTTTTTAATTTTCAAATATTTTCTAGTTAAAACACATTTCATTTTGGTGTACCTAAAAAGAGCATACAAATCTCACACTTCATTTTGGTGTACTTAAACTTCATTACACATTTCATGTTGGCGCCATAAAAATGAACAAGAAAAATCGAATGTTTTCATTTTAGTGCTATTAAAATGAACTTATTTTTTATTGGTGTAATAAAATTGAACAACACAACTTGAAACATTTACTTTAATTCATTAACAACTTGGTGACAATCTTCATGGTTCAATTTGGTGCATAAAATTGAGCAAATAATCTTTTATGATTGTAAAATGGTATTTCTTACTTGAAGTATAAAATTTTTTGAACTTGGTGCATCTAAAATAAGAATTGGTATCTTTACACACTTCATGTTTTATCTTAAAATAAAATTGCTATGAATTTTATACCATTTCCACTATGATTGGAAATCCAAGTGTTATCCTCTCCCCTTGCATCTTTTTACAATCCTGGGCAATGAGAAACACTTTGGAGTTTTTTTAGTTTTTTGTGATCACCCAAGTTTTAGGATAAGGGCCTACTAATGAGATACATCCCACACTAGAGAACTCATATAAGTGACCCTAAAAGCACGTTTATCAATGGGCTATATAAATTTTGTGAAATCAAAATAAAGTATCTTATATCTATGTATGAATAGCATACTATGCCTCATCCTCATCTAAATATAATGAGTAGGGAAAGAAAAACTAAATCCTTTAGTAGTTTATGTTTGATCTATACATCAGAGTGTTCAAGGTTGTCAATAAAAACCTTGTTCTAGAAGCCTATCCAATTTCTTGAAAAATCCTTCAAAGTATTGCATGGGAATAGTATTGTTTCCAAAAGTTACTTACCACATCATATCTATAGTTGAGGCAATAAATCATTAAGAGAAGGGACTCTTTTTCTTGGAGTATCAAGATGGTACATTTTCCTGTTATATCCTATTTTTTCTCTCTATATATTCAATTCAATCACTCTTTTGGGGTGAGGTAAGCTACAAAGATGAGAATACCTTTTATTCATTAGGATGTGTTGATTGATAATCTATAAGCTATATCATTGGATCTCAAATTGACTATTGTATGCATCACTTGCCATCAAATCAGATCAAACAAGCATCTCAAACTTGCAAACATATCCCACGAACTACTATCAAGAAACAAAAAAAAATTAGAAATAGAGTCGCTACTATCATTTATGTCGCTTTTGTTCTAGAGTATTGCCACAATCGTCATGCCTTTTCACTACTTTCATGAAAAGTACCATTATGTTCCTCTCTATTTTACTAGTCACAAATTTAAACAAAGATCAATTTTGCTTAAATTGTCACAGTCATTCTGTAAAAGGAATTGCTATTGTCTAAAAACTTATTGCTATTGTCATGAAAAAAAAATGATATTTTCCTACATTTTGGTGCATATTAGAATTGGTCCAAAACTATTTAATCCATCATTCATTGAAACACAAACAATCAGATGTAAAAAAATTCATATCAACATATTTTTATACCCATTAGAAAATAAAAACATCAGCCTAGTTTTAAGAAAAAAATCAAATACAACTTGGATTATCCTCTTTCTATCATTTTACAGGATATTAACATCAACCTATGACTGTAACCTCAAAGCTATTTCAAGTAGAGTATCAACATATCCTCTAAAATAGAGAAAAATATCAGTCCAAGTCTTGTACACCTTATGTCCTAAGATTAGCATCATATCAAAACATCTAACAAAATCACTCATACTCTTATCCTAGGGTCTTGAGAATCAAGCATAAAATCCATAGAAAACCATGAAAAACCTTTGAATAAAAAATTTTCAAACATAATCATACATTTTTTTAGCAAAAAAATCTAAAAAAAAACACCATCCCATTTCATAATTAGTTATCACAAAACTCACCAAGGTCTTGAACTTGTTTATGACTACAATGATATCTCAACACAAAAAGATAATGGAAGCCAACAAGAGTAGTTCTAGTGCACCCAAGAAAAATACCACTATTGAGAAACCTCAATCATGGGGTTATGATCCAAGTGAACTTTCAACTCCTCAAGGACAAACCACATTTAAAGATAAACAAAATCAACCACCTAGTGATGAGGAAACATTTCTTGAACATCAAAACATGATTTCTAGAAAAAAACAACCTCCTAGTTCTCAAAATGTCATCATAGAAGAATATGATAGTGACGAGGAACTTACCAATGAAAAACTCTTAGAGTACTCCCAAGATCCTAAGATGTACAAACTTATGGACAAAATTCTTGGGAAGAACACAAACTCATATTTCCTTACACTAGCACAAAGAGGTACCAAACTACCCATAGAATTTAATTTGGACATTCTTAAGGATCCTAATATCATTCTATTATGAGATCAAATAGTGTCTAGACATATACCAAAACCAACAATGGATCCCAAGGTATCACCTTTGTTCTCACAAAACAATGATCAATCTAAAGCAGAAACTATGGATAACCCATTGTATAGGAAACCATTACAAATTAAGCAAGCAATGGTAGCTCAATAATATGAAGGAGATTTAACTTAAACATTCCACCACACAACACTATGAATATCATGGCAATTCTTCCAACAAGAGCACCACAACATGTAGTGGACCAACAAGGTAACATCACACCGTAAGGACAATACATGTGAAAACAAACATCATATTATGACTCTTTGAATAATGCACAATATCAACAAGGGAAATCACACGAAAATCTCCAACATAAAGGTTTACCCAAAATGCACTACCAAGGTACTCCTCAAGATCAACATCAAGGTGTACCCCAGTCACACTACCAAAGTAATCCTCAAGATCAACATCAAGGTATACCCCAAACACACTACCAAGGTATTCCTCAAAATCAAAAACATCAAGGTGTACCCTAAAAACACTACCAAGGTACTCAAAATCAACAACATCAAGGTATTCCTCAATATCAACATCAAGGTGTACCCCAAATACACTACCAAGGTACTGGACTCAAAATGCACAACACTAAGGTGTACCCAAAATGCACTACCAAGGTATACCTCAAACACAACATTATGGTATTCCACAAACCTAGACTCAAAATCCTATTCCACAACAACAAGGTGTACCTAAAACACAATACCACAATATCCATCGAAATCAATATCAAGGAGTTCCACATAATCAATACCAAGGAGTACCTCAAAATCAATATCAAGGTGTACCACAAACTCAACATACCTATAACACACAACAAGTACTCAATCTTCCTTACATAAAACATGGTCATCAAGGTCCCCCCATACCTACACAAAATTTTGTTTATGACAAAACAAATGTCATAAGACAACAAGGCTATAACACACACAATCCTCAATCAAGTGCACCAACTAACGACATAATCACGGAAAAAAAACCCTCAACCAAAGAATATCATAAATCCAAATTGGGAAGCCAAAGAAGATCTATGCTCTACTAGATATATGTCCATATCCCTTTGATAAAAACTTATCTATGATACCTTTCACCAAGAGCTTTCAAATACCAAAATTTGACAAATATAGAGGAAGAGGGGATCCAATAGAGCATGCGTGAGAATTATCAGTAGCTTGCATGGATCTAAAATGCAATGATAATTATTTAATTCGTATTTTCCCATGAAGTCTCGGTGGGGCTGCTATTGAGTGGTTCTCTCATCTACTACCTAGTATTAAAACATTTGATGAGTTTTCAGAAAAATTGTCAATCATTTCTCATACAACATAGAGTAGGATATAATGATACTTGATCTCTACAAAATTAAACAAATCCAAGGGGAGTCATTTTATCCATATCTATAGAGATGGAGACATAAAGCCAACAAATGTAAATGGATCATTCTTGAGAAATAACTCATAGACATATTTTTCTCTAACATGCACACAGATATTAACTACCAACTCATCGTATTGTGCCCTAGAAACTTTGAGGAGACTATTTAAAATTGTTTTCTCATCAAAATATCTCTCATAGCAAGGGGAGTAATTAAAATCTACAACCTGAAGGACTAAGCTTCTAATTCAAGTGACAAACCAAAGATATGGGAAAATAACAAAAGTGTAACCAACGATGGAGTGGTTGATGCCAGAGTTGTATGAAATGGACAACCTCCCAATAGACCACAAAATAATGTTCAAACAACACAAAAAAATTATACTCCAAACAAAATTCCAAACAACCAATAAAATAGCCAATAGTCAAATCAAGGACAAGATAACCAAAGAAGGTCTCCAAGGAAATATGACCACCCTAGAAGAAAATTCACTCCATTGAGAGAACCCCTTGAGGTAATTATGCATAAACTAGTCCAAAAAAACCTTATCAAGCTTAATGAAAAAACAAGCTATGATGAGCCAAACTTCAAACCCCCTTGGTATAATGAGAATGACAAATGAAAATTTCACAAGATCAAGGGTCATACCACCAACAATTGCATGAGGCTCAAAAACATCATGTAAGACTTAATAGAAAAAAAGAGAGGTTGACATAGAACATCATCCTAGAAATAGAGAATTAAAATTCTACAAGGATATAATCCTCAATCATTCTAGGGAAAAGGGAAAGATTATCATAAAGCCAACTTCACTAATGATGAAGTCATATGAACCATCTCTCAAGTTGATCATAACATCAATGTTATAACCATACTAGGAAAATATCCCAAGTGTAATGTAACTTCATGAAGAGGGAGATTTACAATCCAAGGAGCCCCACCACAAGAAAAATCCACAATTAACACATCAAATGACTATTGAATTGTGGATCAATTAAAGAAAAATCATGCATTAATCTCTATCCCTGAGCTTTTGAAACTATCACCCACACATAAATAAATCTTGGAGAAAGCTCTTGTTGAAACATCAATCCCTAATGACCTTAAAGCTAATCAATTTCAAGACATGGTTGCTAACATCACCTCCACCTACCACTTGGTATTTTTTGAGAAAGACCTTCCACAAAGATCTTTCCATAATCAAGATCTCTATCTAGAATTTTGTGTCCATAAACACAAGGGCAAGAGAGTACTGATAGATAATGGTGTTGGCTTAAACATTTGTCCCCTAAATTTATTAAAACAGTGGGGTATTCTAATGATGTAATAGATAAAATCAAAAGTATCACCATAAGGTCTTATGATGATATGTAGAGAAACTCAGAAGGAACAATCAAACTTTCCATTCAAATAGGACTAGTGATAGTAGAGACAACATGTCAAGTACTAGATTTTTAGTTACCCTATAACCTTATCTTGAGATAACCATGGATTCGTGCCTTAAAATTAGTCCCTTCAACATTTAATCAATGCTTAAAATTTCCTCTCAATGGTAAGGAAGTTATAATATATGTTGACCTTGAACCTTTTCATTATTACAAAAACTTGGAGGAGAAGTACACAAATATTCTTCAAATACCTAACAATGACATATCTTTCCACTTATTTTTATATGTTGACCCATCATCACTAGCTTAATCCTCCACTGTACCTCCATCAACTAATCCATCAAAATTTGATCTCAAGATCCAAGTGCTTGATAAGGTCTATGGAGAATACCATTTAAACCAATCCTTTTGCATTGGAATTCTTCCCCCAATACCAAAGACTTATGGAGGACTGATAGAGATTAATCATATTCAAGATGTTACAATGGAAGTTAAACCCACCATTTCACCAAGTGGGGAGACATGCAAGATAAATAAGTGTTTGAAGAAGACCTATCTTCATGGATTTACAAAGAAGGACAAGATAATCAACTACCTCCCATTCCAATTGAACAATAAAGGATATCAGTTAGCAAAAAGCATGGGATTCATTGGAAAAGGTGGCCATGGTCTACATGAACAAGGTATAATAGAAACCAGCTATCATAGAAAAGTGGAAGAATAATCTTAAACTATTTTACGCTTCTTAGAAATGATTACCCCAAGCATCAAAAGAACCTCTTATAAGGAAAGAGCTCAGTATACCGCTATTGATACATCAGATGATTATGAACTTATAGATGACAACTTGTATGTCCAAAACCTATTTGGAAACCTTAACATAAATACCATCACTAGTGAACCTACATTTGAAGATTAGCACACTGAAATGGATTCCAATGAATATGAATGGGATTCTTGTGCCTCTATTGAGTATAACCTAGATACCCTATGGAACCTTGGTAACAATGATACCTCAACCCTATCTATGATTTCCATAAGTTTTTTTGATACCAATGATAAAATACCCTTGCTTTACCTATAATTAATAGACTGGGATCAACATCACACACCTATTTTGGACTCATTCCAAAATTATGAAGCTATTGTGGAGTTCATGGGACTTAAAACTAATATACCATGAGGAGATCATAAGGCTGGTTTTGTAATGGAGCTTGAAGAAGGAGAATACTTTGGAGGGGAGATTGCATCCTCCAGTTGCAAAAATAATTAAAAATTAAAAAAATTAAAAAGCGATATCGTAGGGAAAACCACAATGTGGCTCTGTCAAATCAAGAAAAGAGAAAAAAAAAGAATATATCTAAGGGTGAAAACCTCTCTAAGGAACTCAGAGATGGAGGATACAATCTCCCATTATAGAATATGAAGAAAAATAAACACTCTTGGTTGAAGGTTGTAAAACTATCAACGTTGGAACAATGGAGACACCAAAAACAACATATCATGCAACTTCATTGGATCTAGAGAAAAAGGTCAAATTCTCGGCATTCATTAATGAATACAAAATATTTTTTTCCTGTACATATGTAGACATGCCCTGGGCTTGGATCCATCTTTAGTAGTACATCACCTAGCAGTGTTCCTTGAAGCTAAACCCGTCAAATAAAAGCTATGTAAGATGCATCCACAAATAACACTCTTAGTCAAGTAGATCTTCAAAAAAATACTAGACGTGGGATTCATTAGATGCATTGACTATCTTCAGTGGGTATCTAACCTAGTACTAGTTTCAAAACCAATTGGGGGAATCTAGATCTACATAGACTTTAGGGATCTCAAAACGACATTCCCTAAGGATGACTTCCCCCTACCCTGCATCGACATGATTGTGGACTGAACTATGGGGCATGGAATTATTTCACTAATGGACAGTTTCTCTGGGTACAATCAAATAAATATAGCCCTCGAAGATCAACACAAAAAAACTTATACCTATGCACAGGGAACCTTTTGCTCGAATGTCATACCATTCGGTTTGAAAAATTTAGGAGCAACATACCAAAGATAAATGGCCACTATATTCCATGATATGTTGCACATCACCATGGAGGACTATGTGGATGCCATATTAGAAATATAAATAAAAAGAGAAGATCATCCAGCCAACCTAGCCAAGGTATTTGATAGACTAGAGGAATACAAACTACATCTCAATCCAAACAAGTGTGTATTCAACATGACATCCAGGAAATAGTTAGGTTACATTATTTGTATAAGAGGCATTGAGGTGGATCCCACCAAGGTTAAAGCTATCTTAGAAATGCCTCCTCTAAAAAAATTGAAACAACTACACAACCTATAGGGCAAGCTTTAGTCCATCAGAAGATTTATTACATAGTTAGTAGATAAATTTCATGATTCACACATTTGCTACATAAGGAAATAACATTCAAATGGGATGGAAGGTGTCATTAGGCTTTTCAACAGGTAAATAATTATTTTCTCACTCTAGTGTTGATGCCTCCAATTCAAGATAAGAAAATGATTCTATATGCATCTACAACAATTGAATCTTTAGGAGCTGGATGAAAAAAACAAGGGAATATCATTATACTATACCAGTTGAACATTGGTGTTCTATGAACTAAACTATACATCCATAGAAAGAGCATGTATATCTATTGTTTTCATGGCACAAAAGCTTAGAAACTACATATTAAATAGAAAAATTAAGCTGATATCAAAAGTGGATCCCTTAAAGTATATCTTGGCAAAGGAATCTCTTATGAGAAGAATCGCTAAGTGGGGCATGATACATAGTGAATTTCACATAGAATACATTGATAGAAAAGCCATATAGGGAAAAGTAATAGAAAATCAGTTAGCAGATGCACCTATGGAGGATCATCAACCACTAATATTAGAATTTCTAGATGAGAGAATACTTCTAATTAAT
The DNA here is from genome assembly GCA_007115665.2 of Sequoiadendron giganteum. Classification (NCBI taxonomy): domain Eukaryota; kingdom Viridiplantae; phylum Streptophyta; class Pinopsida; order Cupressales; family Cupressaceae; genus Sequoiadendron; species Sequoiadendron giganteum. The sequence goes on from CM021101.1 coordinate 296,297,245, forward strand.
CAGTAAAGTTGTTGGACCTTGTACTTCGATGGATCCCACACTCAACATGGATCAGGGGCTGGTATCCAATTTCTTATACCTTGGGTAGATAGTATACCCAAAGCTTACATGATTTCCTTTCCATGTAATAATAACATATCTGAATATGAAGCACTCATAGGTGGAATGAAGATGGTCGTAGAATAGGAAATAAATGGACTACAAGTCTATGGTGACTCTCAGCTAGTCATAACGCATGTAAATCAAATGAAGGATGACAGGCTCATTTTATATAAAATAATGGTGGATAGCTTCAAGAAATACTTTATGGTAATCATCTTTGAATAGGTTCCTAGAATCAACTAAAAAGTAGTTGATGTTATGGAAAAAATAGGTTCACTCCTTGACATACCCCAAAACATTCCCAAATACGAATTCCTCATGGAGAAACTACTTATACCAGCATTTGATATCCCAAAATTATAACTTGGATGTGATTTTGTTGGTCCTGACTTGCCTTGGTACCAAGACACATTTTCCTATATCCAACTTGGGATAATAGCCCCTCACTTAACAACAAATCAAAAGAAAACCTTTTTCCATAAAACTTCTCAATTAACCATCCTAGGAGATACCCTATACAGTCAAAGTCTAGATGGTACGTTACTCCGATGTCTCAATATAGAAAAAGTGCAAACCGCCTTACAAAAAGTGCATGAAGGTTTTTGTGGGTATCACTCTACTGGAGCTAATCTAGTGAATAATTTTATGATAAAAAGGTATTATTGGCCCTCAATGGAGCAATCTAACCCATTCATTACTCAAGGAAGTGTCGCCAATCTCAACAACATAGTGATCTTTTTCACGCACCAGCACATGAGCTACAACCTATAACTACACCATAGCCTTTCTCATAGTGGGTACTTGACTTGATAGGAAATATATCTCCCACTTCATCCAATGGGCACAAATTCATTATAATGATAGTAAAATACTTTACAAAGTGGATAGAAACTATACATGGAAACAAATATCCAATTTTATCTTGAATTATTTGATCTATCGATATGGGATTCTACAAACTATCATAACAAATAATAAAAATCCATTTAAGAACCAAGATTTCTATGAGATCTATTCAAGGTTCTCTATCCAACACTATTTCTTAACCTCATACTATCTCTAGGGAAATGGTCAAGTTAAAGCATCTAATAAGACTATCTTGAAAATCCTAAAGAATATTGTTAATGACATCAATTGTGACTGGAACCTATAGCTAAATATTGCATTATGGGCTTACCAAACCAACATTCACACACTCATAGGTTTGAAACCTTTTTACTTAGTCTACGGATCTAATGAAATTCTACCTATCGAAGGCGAGATCCCATCATTGTGAGTGTCCTTGAAAGACATAGTTAGCAATGATGAATATTGGGTATCTAGAATTAATGAGATAGAACTCCTAGATGAAAGATTTTTAGAATGTTAAACCATCTCTAGGTTTATTAGAATCAGCTCAAGTGAAGCTATAAAAAGATAAAGAACAAAATATTTCGTGTGACTTGGTATTGAAAGGAAATAAAAAGATCCAACAAAATAAATATGGGAAGGGAAAGTTTGAATCGACTGGCTAGGTCCTTTCATCATAACAACAATCTATGGCTCTAGAGCATATTAGTTGGCTACTCCCAAAGGAGAAAATTTATCCAAACCTCTAAATAGAAGCCATCTCAAAAGGTTTTACACTTTAGCGCATCAGGTTATCCCAAGAAAAAAAGCTAAAAAAGCTAAAAAAATAAAAAAATAAAAAATCAAGAAAACAGTAAAGACAAATAAATCATCCTTTAAGTGAAAACCACCTTGTAGCACTTCTAGGATCATTTTCATAGTGAAAACCTAGTAAATAGGTCCTATATTTGAATAAATCCTACATCTCTATCTATCAGTATTGTTTTTTGCATCTACCCCATCCATCCCATAATAAAATTTGTATCCAACTATGGCTTGATAACTAATCAAGTGTTTCAAACCTTCTTGCACCATAAAAAATAATCTACCCTAATAAATGTAATCTTGTTCTCAACTGGATTCAACCTCTTGAAGCTATTAGTGGATTGGATCCTTGTTCATCCCATCACTATAAAAAAATATCAAAAAGCAAAAACATCTAGAAAACAAACAAAATCCAAAACATCAAAAACCCAAAAATATTGTAGGTCATCTCCGGACAAGCCACATTGAGTCAAAAACTAAGAGAAATACAAGCCTCTACATGTATATTATAGGTAAGGCCATCATTGATGAGCCCTCGAGGCCCTAGGTTAGTCCCCCAAAACAAAAAATTCAAATATCTTATCAAAATCCGAAAGAATCTGTAAAATGTAAAAAAAACTCCAAAAATAGTGTTACTCAATATAGTCAAACTATGATTTCTTTGTGTTTGTCATCTAGGAAAGGCCGTGATTGATGATCCCCCAAGGAACTAGGTTGGTCCCTTTAGGTACCCCTATTTATTTCTAAATATCTTGAAAACAACAAAAACATCAAATAATTTAGAAAACCTCAAAAGTCATATCTCCATTATCACCTATCTGCAATAAACTTTCCATTCATAATAAATAATCGTCACCTTCTACCTTGTACAAAGCAATCAAAAAGAAAATAAAACATCATAATCTAAAACATCTAAGAAAGAGATTGTGAAGGCTTGATCATCATTAGACTAAAACAATGCCTAAGTGTTAAACTACCAACCTATCAATAATTCATCATCAATATCCTAATGTATGTCCTAATGGATAAAATGTTCCTACAATAGACATCACTAATGGATAACATCTTGAAACATCAAAAATCTATGGCAAGTGATAGATCAAAATTGTTTATCTTTATATGTTTATTTTTTTTATTTCTCTTATTGTCACATTCCCAGGATCTCTAAAAGATATCCATAAGGATTTAAAGAGAAATGAATGGGGCATTGAATGCCATTTTTTGTTTTTCTTCTTGTTAGATATTTTTATTTGTAGATTTAAAGTCCACACTATGGATACAAAGCCACCTTGGTCATCAATACCCTGGTGCATCAGGTATCACAATATCATTAATACCACATGCATCCTACATCTACAAAATCGTTAGTGCATATCATGACCATAATAAAATAAAAACACCATACATCATATATCATCATCCATACATCCATGTTATATAAATGCAACAAAAAAGTATAAAACATGACCATATAATCATAAATAATCTATCATATACATATTAACATCCATAAACATCTCATAACACATATATGATGCATCAAAATGGTATATCTCATATATATCATCAAAAATGGGAATGCCACATACATCATCAAATATCAGGTGTGATATCAAAACATACAAAATATATATACAAGGCCTCATCTGGGCTGATGAATGTATATACAAAATAACATGTCCACATAGAGCCTCTGATATAATAAATAAGATCATAACAATATAATGATGGGACATATGTTGACTATGGGCAAGAAATGGCTGAGAGTGTATGATCCATGGAGAGGGATATGGTTATCTAATGAACTGACCTCCGAACTCTACACATGTGGTTGTGCTTGACTCTCCAAAATGAGGGTGTTTGTGTGCCCTCATTACAAAATTCCTCATATAGAGGTTGATACTAGGTTCTCTCTCTCATGAACCAATCTTGATCCTATCTCAATGCATCTCTCTTGACCTTGAGTGCATCTCTCTCTATGGTAAAAATGACAACTTCGGCCTCTATAGCCTATCACTAAACTATATCGAAATTTCTCTCTCTAACCCTGACATCCCTATCAATAATAAGCTATGTTATCTAAGTTTTTGCATCCCCTTGTGGGGGAGGTCCCTAAGGTGCCTAAGATTCCTACTGGTCTTGGGGTTTCTGTTGATCCTGATGTTGTCATCCATCCTACCCATATTTCCAATTCTGCTAGCCCTAGACTCCCTATAACAACTCCTGGGAAATTTGTAGCCTTTGTTTGTCACCCATCCTCCTAATAACACTAGCCACTATACAAAATTGACCTCTAACTATCCCAATGCCAACAAGAGATGTAAAATGCAATGGTCATCTATGGGACCACCAATGATCATAATCTCTAGTGGTAGCTAGGTCTACAGGACCAACTACCCATCCCCATGAAAATGAATTAAGTGCTCAAATATCTACAGAAACTATGGAAGAATCCACTCTAAGTCCCAAAACCCTCTCCTCTCAAGTTGTGTTTGAATTGGTCCTAGTAATCATCAACAAATCTAGTATGTATCTCTTTTAACTGTCAAAGAACCCTATCAGGTAGGTACCTCTCAAGAATAATGTCAACACAACCTATGAAGCACTAAGTCTATCTATAGTATGCCAACTACTCATGGTAATATTCCCATACCTCACAAACTAGACACATTCTCCAAGTAAACTTCTTCTTATCATCAAACATGCTTGTCCAATATGATAATAAACTTGGCCATTTGTAATGTAATTAATCAGAATATCTATAAGCAAAAGGGTCATCATGATCTCATCAAACTAGGCCATTAGGACATGTAACTAAAATATACTCCCACACCCACACATGGAGGAGATTCATGCCTGCTAAGATAGAACTAACACCTTGATATACAACCTTATGCAAGTATTTGTACAAGTGAGCCAATATACATGGGCCCCATACATATCTAGTCTCATGCTCCATTGTCTTCTCTATATAGATGCCCCAACCAATAGGAAATCCCCTACCTCTATGATTAGGCACCAGAGGCTTGATAATAAATCCAGCCAACACCATAGACATAGGATCATAACTATTGACAAATGGAGACAAATATATCTCAAAGTACACCACCTATAGCTATTGCACCCAAAGTACTAACTACATGGAAGGGTACCCTACCTGACATCATAAGTGACTAGCTTGCCATGAATGGGGATCCTTAGAAATTTCCAAACATCATCAAGGGTAATAGTCACCTCTCTAGTAGGAAAGTGAAACAAAGAGGTCTCTAAAGGCCACCACTCGACCAATGTGGTCATCATAACATGATCTGCCCTAATCTACAATATGTAATAGATATAATGTAGTCCAACCACATCAAGGAAGTCCCTCTCCAACTCATGGAAACTGGCAATAAAGTCAAATAGTTGTCGTGGCTGATGCTCTCTAGAATATAGTAGTTTGAGAACTGCCTACAAAATGTAAACAAATTGCAAAAAAATCAACCACAAACCTAAAACTCTAAGCAAACTAGCTAAAACATTCATTTTTGATAATAATTTTTTTTTTAGGATGATAGTGGTCATATCTTACAATAGAGACCCTATTTACTATGATAGTGGTTGCTTTGCATGATATTGGGCTTCTCACAAGAATGCTAGAGGTTACTTTTAACAAAAAAAATTAAAATCCTAAGAGGTTTACAATAGCGGTTGGATTTTACTATAGCAGCCAACAATAGCACCTAATTTTTACAAAAATGTGGCCACCTTTTATGAAAGTGGATATTTTGTGAAAAAGTTCCTAAACTATAAAATACAATAGTGTTCAAATCAATACAATATCACTAAAATCGTAGAATTACTGATATCATTTTAAACCTACTTCTAGCATTAATTACAAAGATGATAAAGGATGAAAGTGAAAATGGAAAGAAGACATACCAAGATGCCTACACTAGTTGACCACTTGAATGAATGAGATGCATGTTCTCTATGTGGGTCACCCAAAATTATCGCCATCGCAAATAAAAATTTATAGCAACTTGATCTACAAAGGCAATAATTCAAGAAGACATAGAGTGCAAATGATGAAAAATGAACCCTAATTTCCTATTTTAACCCCCCAAAATAATATTTTTTACCTTAGGAACTCTCACAAGATTAAAATTTGGGCACCCTGGAACATCCAAAACCATAGACATGAGACATATAGCCTAGTTTTTCATCATCTATGCATATAAACTATAATGGAACCTTGTCGCGAGCCTACCCAAAAATGTGCTGTAGGGGCACCTAGCCTTCATGATGTAAAAAGGTGATTAGATGTTAGGTTTTTGTATTTTGAGTCACTTGTATTTTTAATAATGTTTTAAAGACCATTTATTCTATTTTTTTTAAGGTTTTTGAGTCACTTTGAGTCAATTTTCCAAATATTGTAAAAGGTTACAAAAAGTTGCTATGCAACTTTGCATTTTTTTGCATTATGTGGAAGTTAGAGGGTCATGTTGAGTTTTTGGTGGGAAATAATTTTGGAATAGTTGGGATATGATTTTTAATGCTTTAAAAATCCTTTTTGTACATTGAGGAAAGGTTGGCTGATGAAAATTTTAAGTTGAATAATACAAAACTCTATTTTTGTGTGTTTTACACTGCAAATTTTATGCTCCAATGTGTTGTACAACCTTGTATGACCTGTAAGTGATCTCTCATGCATTTATTATGATGAAGTGTTGAGTTATATTCCTTTTGGTTCCTTTTTCATTGGATTTCATCATGTTTTGAGGATTTTAGAGCACTTTGTTTTGAAAACTGCCTTGAAACCCTGATTTGAGGGTTTGTTTGGAGAAAATGGAATTTTGAGCCATTCCACCTAGTATAAAATGTTATAACATGGTGGAATGGAATATTTAGATGTATTTTTTCTTTCATGTGGTTTTCAAGAGCAAGGGAGGCAGGTTGGTGAAGATTGGATGGTGCCCTAGGCTAAAAATGCATGTTTTTGGGCAAACAAGAACCATAGAGGCTAGGGTTTGATTAGAAATCATTGGAAAGGTGTGGGAATAAGTTTGGTGAGCATATGTGGAACCTATAAGGTGTTTTAGAAGTGTTGATGAAGAGAATTGAGGCCTGGAGTATATAGAATCAATAAACTCCTATGTGAACAAGCCTAGTTAGGCCTAAAGAGCAGCATAATAGTCCAATTTTGAGGATGATGTTTTGAAACAACCCTAACTAAAGTTTTTATATGTTTCCAAAGGGAAAAAAGGGTATCTTAAATGATGTTTAGTTTATGGGTTTGAGTCCTTCTCTAAAAGATATGAAGAAAATTCACTATTTGGAGCACTCTAAGGAAAATAGAGAAATTATGAGAAGAGACCCACCAAACTAGGGTTATAAGTTTGAAATTTTGGTTTGTTCAAGTTAATTTGAGTCCCTCAACCTTACCTATACATCAATCGGTATCATATCATAGGTAGGTATGAGAAAAGGGAAAATGTGTGAAGAAAAGGTGAAGAAGATGCCTCTAGAGGGTAAAACTGTGGCTAGAAAATGAATGAAATGGAAGAGAGGACTGAAAGAGAGATTAGGAATTTGAAGGAGCTGCAAGATAGGTTGGAAAAAATTCTTGAGATTTTTTAAATAGTATAGAGAAGAGGGATGGTCATAGATGATGAGAGTGACCAAGAGGAAGGGGTAAAGGAGAATCCCCAAGAAGAAGATAAAGAAGAGGAATTGGATCTTGATGAGAAGAATATGCCCAAGATATTGAGAGTATTCAAGGAGGAAAAAAACAAGGTGAAGATAGATTTTCCCATGTATAGAGGTAAATTTAGTGATGAAGAGCTTTTAGAATGGATTGCAAATCTTGACAACTGCTTTGAACATGAGGATGTTCCTAAGGAGAAAAGGGTCAAGATAGACAAAACAAAATTGAAGGGGCATGCATTATTATGGTGGGAATATTAACAAACTCAAAGGAGGAAGAAAGGTAAGTCAGATTTTTTGTTGGGATAGGATGGTAGCTAAGCTAAAATTTAAGTGTCTACCAGTAGATTATGCAATTCAAATGTACAAGAAACTTCAAGATTTAAAGCAAAGGGAAATGGATGTTAAGACTTATACTAATGAGTTCTATAAGATGAGTATAAGAGAAGGGAATATGGAGGATGATGTAGAGAAGGTGGCTAAGTATCTTAGTGGGTTAAGGTTCAACATCCAAGATGAGTTTAGTTTTCATAATCCAAGGACGGCTGAGGAATGTTATCAAATGGAAATAAGGGAAAAAGAAAAACTAAAGAGAAGGAAAGATAAACCAATTAGGGGAAGAGGCAACACTAATAAAGGAAGAGGTCAATTTTTCACACCAAGGAAGTCACAAGAAATCCAAGAAGATACAAGAAATATGCAAGAACAAGTTGTTGATTAGAGAAGTAGATTTAGAGGAGGAAGAATAAGCTTTAGAGGTAGATTTGGTGGACAAGGGAGAGAATAAAAAAATTCTTAGGAAGATTATATCAATGCAATCAGTTTGGACATCAAGCATGGCAGTGCAAGGAAGGACAAGCCTCTACTTCACATGGAGGAGAAAGGAGGACTCAATTGGTGCAAGAATAATTCAATGAGAGTATAAACTATACATCTCAACATGTTGCTCCTAAGGTTGGAAAATCATTGATGGTAAGAAGGAATACCATCAAAGATTCAAAGGAAAGGGAGCCACCAAAAAGGAGGACACTCTTCAAAACCACTTGTAAGTGCATGGGCAAGGCATGTAAGGTTGTAATAGATTTATGAAGTATGGATAACATGGTTTCAATTGAGACGGTAGATAAAATTAAGTTTCCTAGAATGCCTCATGATACTCCTTCTAAAGTTTCTTGGTTGAATGAGGGTCAATATGTGTTGGTAAATGAACAAACTTGGGTGCAGTTCAATATAGGAGGGTATAAGGAAAAAATTCTTTGTGAAATATTGCCTATGGATGTATGCATTTTTTACTTGGGAGGCCTTGGAAATTTGATAGGCATGCTTTGTATGATGGGAGAAGGGATACCTATGAGATAAACAAGGATGGGATATATTATACCTTGAAACCCTTGAAAGAATAGGATAAAGGAAAAACCAGTAAATCTAATGTGATGATAGTAGGTAGGAAAGAGCTTATAAAGGTAGATGAAGAGGAAACCATGCACATTGCAGCCAATAATAAACATGGAGACACTATGACAACAAAGATGAAGAATGAAATGATTTTGGAGGGAAATGACATTGAGTTGAAGGTCAAGGATGAATTGATTCTTGGGATGAAATATTGGCTTAAAGGGTATGTTGATAGGAAGATAGAGGAAGTGTTCCATGCATTTTTTGCATAAGGGGATGTTAGCTATTCTACTTCTTTCATGACAAAGGTCAGTACATCTAATAAAGCAGTAGTCATAAGGGAAGATCAATAGATGGAAGAGATGAAAGGTAAAAGTGAAGAGTTTAAGCATAAGCTAAAAGAAAATGTGGGAAAATCCAAACACACATTGGGAGTGAAGAAGAAGGCAGTGCATTACAAGGCACACAGAGGTGTGGTTGTAGATGAAGAAGTAGGTTTGACAACATTCTCAAGTGTAACAGAGGTTAAGGATCATTCATCAAGTGAAGAACAATAGTTTGAAGTGAAGAACCAATCAAAGGAAACAAACACTGCATGAGAGTATTCAAGGAGTAAAAACACAAGGTGAAGATAGATTTTCCCATTTATAGAGGTAACTTTAGTGATGAAGAACTTTTAGATTGGATTGCAACTCTTGACAACTACTTTGAATGTGAGGATGTTCCTAAGGAGCAAAGGATCAAGATAGACAAAACAAAATTGAAGGGGAATGCATTATTATGGTGGGAATATTAACAAACTAAAAGGAGGAAGAAAGGTAAGTCAAAGATTTTTTGTTGGGATAGGATGGTAGCTAAGCTAAAAGTTAAGTTTCTACCAGTAGATTATGCAATTCAAATGTACAAGAAACTTCAAGATTTAAAGCAAAGGGAAATGGATGTTAAGACTTATACTAATGAGTTCTATAAGATGAGTATAAGAGAAGGGAATATGGAGGATGATGTAGAGAAGGTGGCTAATTATCTTAGTGGGTTAAGGTTCAACATCCAAGATGAGTTGAGTTTTCATAATCCAAGGACGGTTGAGGAATGTTATCAAATGGAAATAAGGGAAAAAGAAAAACTCAAGAGAAGGAAAGAAAAACAAATTAGAGGAAGAGGCAACACTAATAGAGGAAGAGGTAAATTTTCCACACCAAGGAAGTCACAAGAAATTCAAGAAGATACAATAAATATGCAAGAACAAGTTGCTGATCAGAGAAGTGGATTTAGAGGAAGAATAAGATTTAGAGGTAGATTTGGTGGACAAGGGACAAAATAAAAAAATCTTTAGGAAGATTCTATCAATGCAATCAGTTTGGACATCAAAAATGGTAGTGCAAGGAAGGACAAGCCTCTACTTCACATGGAGGAGAAAGGAGGACTCAATTGGTGCAAGAATAATTCAACGAGAGTATAAAATCTACATCTCAACATGTTGCTCCTAAGGTTGGTGAATCATTGATGGTAAGAAGGAATCCCATCAAAGATTCAAAGGAAAGGGAGCCACCAAAAAGGACACTCTTCAAAACCACTTGTAAGTTCATGGGCAAGGTATGTAAGGTTGTAATAGATTTATGAAGTATGGATAACATGGTTTCAATTGAGACGGTAGATAAAATTAAGTTTCCTAGAATGCCTCATGATACTCCTTATAAAGTTTCTTGGTTTAATGAGGGTCAATATGTGTTGGTAAATGAACAAACTTGGGTGGAGTTCAATATAGGAGGGTATAAGGGAAAAATTATTTGTGAAATATTGCCTATGGATGTATTCATTTTTTACTCAAGAGGCCTTGGCAATTTGATAGGCATGCTTTGTATGATGGGAGAAGGGATACCTATGAGATAAACAAGGATGGGATATATTATACCTTGAAACCCTTGAAAGAATAGGATAAAGGAAAAACCAAGAAATCTAATGTGATGATGGTAGGTAGGAAAGAGCTTATAAAGGTAGATGAAGAGGAAACCATGCACATTGTAGCCAATAATAAACATGGAGACACTATGAAAACAAAGATGAAGAATGAAATGATTTTGGAGGGAAATGGCATTGAGTTGAAGGTCAAGGATGAATTGATTCTTGGGATGAAAGATTGGCTTAAAGGGTATGTTGATAGGAATATAGAGGAAGTGTTTTATGCATTGTTTGCACAAGGGGATGTTAGTTATTCTACTTCTTTCATGACAAAGGTCAGTACACTTAATAAAGTAGTAGTCATAAGGGAAGATCAACATATGGAAGATATGAAAGGTAAAAGTGAAGAGTTTAAGCATAAGATGAAAGAAAATGTGGGAAAATCCAAACACACATTGGGAGTGAAGAAGAAGGTAGTGCATTAAAAGACACATAGAGGTTTGGTTGCAGATGAAGAAGCAACTTTGACAACATTCTTAGGTGTAACAGAGGTTAAGGATCATTCATCAAGTGAAGAACAATAGTTTCAAGTGAAGAACCAATCAAAGGAAAGAAACAATGCATGTTTTCATTACTTGAATCATTGGAAGGGGTTTCCAAATGGAGATACCATTTGGAGAATAGAAGATGACATGAAGAAACTTCAATCCATTGTTGCAACACTGTCCTCAAGGGGACTTGAGTCAAATTTGCCCGGGGAGTTTGGTGCAGGGGCACCTAGCCTTCATGATGTAAAAGGCTAATTAGATATTAGGTTTTTTTTTTTTTTATTCACTTTTGTTTGTAATCTTAAAGACCATGTATTATGTTTTTTTAAGGTGTTTGAGTCACGTTGAGTCAATTTTGCAAATATTGTAAAAGGTTGCAAAAAGTTGTTATGCAACTTTGCATTTATTTTGCATTATGTGGAAGTTGGAGGGTCATGTGGGGTTTTTGATGGGAAATTAGTTTTTAACAGCTGGGTTATGATGTGTAATTATTTAAAAATGCTTTGTGTACATTTTGGAAAGGTTGGCTGATGAAAATTTGAATTTGAATAATACAAAACTCTATTTTTCTGCATTTTACATTGTAAATTTGCTACTCCAGCATGTTGTACTACCTTGTACAACATGTAGGTGATATATCATGCATTTAAATTTATGAAGTGTTTAATTATCTTCCTTTTGGTTTTTCTTTCATTGGATTTCATCACGTTTTGAGGATTTTAGAGTACTTTTTCTATAACCTTGAAACCCTAATTTGAGGGTTTGATTGGAGAAAATGGACTTTTGAGCCATTCCACCTAGTAGAAAATGTTCTAACTTGGTGGAATGAAAAATTTAGATGTATTTTTTTCTTTCATGTGGTTTTCAAGAGCAAGGGAGGCAAGTTGGTGAATATTGGATGATACCCTAGGTTGAAAATACATGTTTTTGGGTAAACATGAAGCATAGAGGTTAGGGTTTGATTAGAAATCATTGGAAAGGTGTGGGAATCTGTTTGGTGAGAATATGTAGACCCTATAAGGTGTGTTGGAAGTGTTGGTGAAGAGAATTGAGGCTTGGAGTATATAGAATCAATAAAACCCTATGTGAACAAGCCTAATTAGGCCTAAAGAGCAACATAGTAGTGCAATTTTGAGGATGATGTTTCAAAACAACCCTAACTAAATTTTTGATATATTTCCAAAGTGAAAAAGTGGTATTTGAAATGATTTTTAGTTTCTAGGTTTGAGGCTTTTTGTAAAGATATGAATAAAATTCACTACTTGGAGCACTACTAGGAGAATAGAGAAATTGTGAGAAGAAACCCACCAAACTAGGGTTATAAGTTTGAAATTTTTGTTTGTTTGAGTTAATTTGAGGCCCCCAACCTTACCTCTACATCAAAAATTACTTTTCCACCAACCTCTTTATGGTGCATCCCAACATCGTATTCTCTTTTTGTTGGTCGTCGGGGCATAATTGGGCATATTAAAAAATTTCATATCTTGATTTGAACATCAAATTCTTTGAAACAATGTAACTAGTACTTTATCTCAAAGAGGGGAAAAATAACATGTAAAAATGACTTAACACATATCAAACATCTTAAACTACATTTTTCCATTATCATCATCATTATCATTAATATAATTGCATTTCACAACATTTTCATTGATTAACCCTATTTCTATCTATTAATTGAATAACTTGCATTTTTTAATTAATTCACTATTCCATCATTAATCTAACTCTATTCCCCCTAATTAATTAAATAAACACAAATTATTTAGTTATGTCACTAATATACCTTATTCTTCTAAATGAATTAAATTGTTATCATAAATAATTTAATTAAACCACTTTCCCTTCTCTAAAATTGAATAATTAAATCAAATATTCAAAATCACTCAACATGGTAAAATATATATATATATATTTATTTGTTAAAGGAAAAAGCAACTTGCACATTCATCTCCAATATTAATTAATTATTCAATTTATTATTATTCAATTAATTAATTATCCTCACCCCTTTTTGATTGAGTAAATCATGACCACTGATTTATCACTCTAATTGGTTAACTAAACCATCTATTTCCTAACTCAACCTAACTTTCTCAATCCCACTAAATATTCAACCTAACTCTTTGAATCCCACCAATCATTACAATCTAATCCCACTGATTGTCCAATTAAAACCCTTAATTTGATCAATTAGAGGAGTTAACTTATCAATCTATTTCCTCTCAACGGTTCTCAACTATTGATCATGATCTTTAATTATTGAATCTTGATCATTCATCTGAAACCTAAAAAACAATAAAACAACCTTCTTCCTTCTAAAAAATGATCAAAGAATCTAGATAATTTTTGTGGAGAGGTCATGTTGAATTGATTATCGAATTCTTAAGAGAAAACACTTAGATCTTTGATCACCATTAACATACCTTTTGAATATTTTTTCACAATAATGGAGGCTTCTACTGATCCAAGCAATCCAATATCAACAAGAATTACACTTCGACATCGAATGGTAATATTTTAATTCATGAATTTAGATTATGTTCTCTTTCATGATTGGATTGCTTGATTCATTGCATTATAATTTCATTTCATGAGTAGGTTGGTATTTGTCTTTATTTTGATCTTATTCATTTGATTTCATTTATATTTCCTTATGATTATTTTCTCCCTTATATGTATAACCTAAACCTTGAACATTATCTATTAACCATAAACTTAAACCCTAAACCATACATTTAATCATGTACCCTAAACTCTCAATCCTAGACCCTATACCCAATATTCTAAACCCTAATCCCTATACCCCATAAAATTAACCCTATACCCTCAACCTTATACATTATCCCTCAACCCTCAACCCTCAACCCTCTACCTTAAAACCTAAACTCTACACCCTCAACCCTCATCCCTATACCCTATACCATCAACCTTATACCCTCAACCCTATACTTAAACTATATGTTGTGTACTCTCAACCCTTACATCTATACCTTATATCCTAAACCTTATACCATATAACATATACCCTATACCCAATATCCTAAACCCTAATATCTATACCCTATATGCTTTACCTTGAACCTTAACTCTACAAATTATCTCTCAACCATAAACCTGCAACCTTAAATGCTATACTTAAACCTTAAACCCTACATTGAACCTGGTTCCCTAAACCATTAACCCTCAACCCTATACCCAATATCCCTATACCCTGCATACTTAACCCTATACCCTCAACCTTATACCTTGAACCGTGAACATTATCCCTTGACCCTATACTTTAACAACAAACTCTACACTCTCAACCCTTAACCCTATAACTTATACCCTATACCCTACACCCTAAAACCTATACCAACTATCATAACTATAACCCTAAACCCTATACACTTAACCTAATACCCTCAAACCTCAACCCTCAACTATATAATTAAACCCTAAAACCTACATTTAACTTTGTACCCTAAACCCAATACCATCAACCCTATAAACAATATACTAAACCCTAATCCCTATGCCCTCAACCTTGAACACTATACCTCAACCCTCAAACCTATACATTAAACCCTAAATAATACACCCTAAACACTCATCCCTATACCCTATTCCCTCAATAAAATACCGTAAACCTTGAACATTATCCCTTAACCCTATACTTAAACCCTAAACCCTACACTATCAACCCTTAACCCTATACTTAAACCCTAAACCCTACACTGTCAACCCTTAACCCTATACCTTACACTCTTAATCCAACACCCTTAATCATATACCCAATATCCTAAACCCTAATTTCAATACCCTATACACTTAACCTTATACCCTCAACCTTCAACCCTATACTTAAAACCTACACCCTACATTCAACCATGTACCCTAAACCCTCAACCCTAAATCCAATACCCTCAACTCTATACCAAATATCCTAAACCCTAATCCCTATACCTTATACACTTAACCCTGAACACTATCCCTCAACCCACAAACCTATTCCTTAAACCCTGAACCCTAAAACCTCATCCCAATACCATATACTCTCAACCTTATACCCTTTACACTTTACCCTATAACCTCAACCTTGAACACTATCCATTGACCCTCAAACCTACACCTTAAACCTGAAGCCCTACACCCTCAACCCTCACCACTATACCATATACCCTCAACCTTCACCACTATACCCTATACCCTCAGCCTTATAACCTAAACACTAAACATTATCTCTCAACCCTAAAATTAAATGGTAAACCCTACATTCAACCTTGTTGTACTCTAAACCCTAAACCCTCAATCCTAAACCCAATACCCATTATTCTAAACCTTAATCCTTATACCTAATACACTTAATCATATACCCTCAACCTTGAACATTATCCCTCAACCCTCAACCCTAAAACCTACACCCTGAACCCTCATCCCTATACCCTATACACTCAACCTTATACCCTACACCTTCAATATTATCCCTCAACCTTATACTTAAACCCTAAACCCTACACTCTCAATCCTTAACCCTATACCTCATACCTTAAACCCTACACCATAAACCCTATACCCAATATCCTAAACCCTAATCCCTAAACTCTATACACTTAACCTTATACCCTCAACCCTCAACCCTCAACCCTAAACCCTCAACCCTAAACACTATATTTAAACCCTAAAACCTCAGCCCTAAAGCCAATACCCTCAGCCCTATACTGAATATCCTAAACCCTAATCCATATACCCTACATACTTAACACTATACCCTCAACCTTGAACACCATCCCTCAACCCTAAAACCTATACCTTAAAACATAAAACCTATACCTTAAACCCTAAAACCTACACCCTCAACCCTCAACCCTATACCCTATACCCTTAACCTTATATGCTAAACACTGAACATTATCCCCTGAAACTTAGAAAATAGTAGTTCTATGTTTTGGGAGATAGAACCACCAATTTCCTTCAAGTTTCATTCAAGGAAACCTTAGAGATATCAATATAGGGATAGAATAAGGGAATGATGTCTATAATAAGGTGTCCTAGGGTGTGATTAAAGACAATAAGGGGGTTCACCACCAAGAAAAGGCTTGAAAAGAAAAGAAATATGAATAACATGCAAAACCTAATGATATGACCTAGAAAATGAACTTGAGTCAAAAATAATAAATTGGAGGTAAACAGAGGCGCACCTAGAAATCTAAAGAGGCTTGAAATAAGGTATAAATTCCTAAAAATATAAATTTTAAAACACGTCAGGACTCATACATCAGTAGGGGTGATTTAGTCTCAGTTTAGGGTTTCAGGCCCAAACTAGAATTTGGAATTGCTAAACCAAGATATACAGAAAATGCCTAAAATCTAGTATACTAGGACTCATACGCCACAAGTGGAAATTTAGCCCAAATATCAAGGTTGATCTAAAACTCTGATATCCTCAGATGTTCTCCTGTAGCTTATCTCCTATCAAATCTCTAAGTCTAAAACACTGAATTTCAACCTGTAGGTGACATTATGTGATCTTGCAATGTAGATGACAACTTTGACGAATTTGACAACTTTTATCCAATCTTTCTCTTTAATGGATCTTTGACCTAGATCTTCAAATCACACATCAAATATAGGGAAAAAATTTGTTTTGTTAGTGGATATGGGTTTTCCTTGGTCAAACTTCACTTTGGTAATCAAACCTTGAAAATAAATGAAATAGAATAAAGGAATGATGAATGAACAAAATATGTTATGTTGCAACTCACCAGACCCTTGAACCAAAGGCTAAAATAGTGTAAGTAATGGCTACCATGAATGTAAATATTAACTCATGATTATATGATATGGATCTTGACTTGAATTCTTGCTTGAATCATATGATACCTACATCATAAATGTTAGCTCAAAAACAAACATTATGCATGATGACTTTGACATGGTGTTTGAATATTGAATAACTCTCCAAACTACTTGATATTAATTATTGAATTCTCTTGAATGCTTAGATCACACTTTTCTCATGAAAATTTCTTGGAGAAAATATTTGAGATTACCTTGTATTTATTCTTGTTTATGTCTAATTTCTTAACCTTACAACACTACAAGATGACATCAAATCTAACAGAATAAAATATCACCAAGAATTAGAATTTAAAATAGGTCTAAGTTAAGGGAAACTCATACACTAGCTGGGGCATATCAATCCTACTAGGCTAAGCTCATAGAAATGTTAAGTTCAATGCTAAATTCAGATCTAGGCTCTAAAACTCAGGTGTGACCCATATGCTAAACATGGTGTATGAGTCCCAAATCACTAAATTTGGGGAATATAGTCCAAAATCATTAAATTATTATTATTCATTAGATTTATGTTGTGATCATCCTCAGAAAGATACATTAAATAAGGCTTGTGGATGCAAAATAAGATGAAATAAGGCATAAGGAAGCCTAATTCTAGCAAGGAGGGACCAAAAAAGTGTAAAAATGTAGAGGGATACATTTTCCTACACTAAATTTAGCTCCCACTTTAGTGAAAGGAGGAAATTGCTTCAAGCTCACACTAAAGTAGACAAAATCACATCAAGAGGGGTCCAAAAGTACCAATGCTAGTAGGATAGGATGACAATGATCAAGAGGGATGATCAAGCCCCCAAGATAAATATCCTATGGAAAACCAACATTGGAACAAACAAAACACATGAAAGTTATGTAAGGAGAAAATACAAGGAACATGAATACATTTCCAAAGACAAAGAGAAAGAAAAAAAAAAGGGGGGGTGGATCAAGCTTTGACCATTTTTCTCACACATGCTATCACACACAAAACATTAAAAAGAACATAATACAAAAGAATAGTAAGGCACATGTGAGTCAACCTATTAGTAGGTCATCTGCATCTGAATCATGTTCATCATATACTGAAGGCAGACAACTAGCCAAAGGGACAATGACAAATGCACTACTAGAATAAGGCTATCTAATTCTTACTCCCATTGAGTGCAAGACAAGAATGAGACAAGATAAGTGATGAGAAGGAGCTCCTCCCATTTTGAAATGATTTTCAATGAATGTAAATCATGTAATAGTGATAATATTGTGATCCTACAACTATTACATGGCAAGGAGAAAAAGGAAATGCTTTAAGGGATTATTTCGATGATATTAAACTTTTTAATTATTTTTTTTAAAGCATGACACTCATCAATACTATGCCCAAAAATTCTATGATATTTCCAATGTGATGTGTTTGTATATTTAGGATTTCAAAATTGATTTTTCTCATATGGGTGGTAATGTAATAAGTCCTTGGGCTTAGAATTATGTGTAAATTTATTTTAGTTCTAGACTATGGAGAAGGGAATTGTAGTTTCATTAGTTTGTAAGGTTGTCGATGCTTGCTAGATTCACCAATTTCTTGAGTTATATGTTCATGAGGACCTAAGATTATCCCATCATCCCTATCATTGTTATAATGATTGTTCTTTAAGAAGGAGGATACTTATGTCAGGAGGAGGGTCTTGATATCCTTACCCTTTAGTACCTTCAATTGGTATTTTCTATAGGAGTTTATGAATTTCATGTTTTCTTGTTGTATCACATCCTTGTTTTCTTAAGATTGTGAATCCTTTTTCATATTTCTCTTCTAGGTTGACTGATGTGTTGGTTACTTTGTTAACATAGTATTTTTGAATGTTTTCTTGATTAGAGGTGTTAGGCTCACCTATTTTAGGGAACTTAGGTTCAATTTTTTTTTCAATTTTGGGATGTAAGAAACCAAACATATCAAGAGTTTTTGGTTTTTTCATAGAAGGATGAAAGGATGCATTAGTCTCAAGGTTGTTAAGGAAATAATTTATGAAGTTGTTCATGTTGTCACCATCTTCTCTAGTGATGTCAACATCACAAGGAGGAAATGCATTAGGTGTTGAGTGAGCATGAGTGAGTTCAATTTCATTAGGTTCATTTCCAAAAGCACAAGTAGACACATCCACTAAGGACTTTAAGGACATTCAAAGATTACCAAAGCACATATCCATGATGAAATGTAATGAAATGCAAGTTTTAGATTCTACACAAGGTAGTTTTCTAAAAATGAAATGTTCTAACTATAATTTGAAATTAAGAAATGCACAAAATGAATTGAATTAAGCTAGGTCCAATGAAATGAATTAAATAGAAACTCTACAAATTGAAACAAAAATGTAATAACAACAAACTAAAACATAGAAACAAAGTTTTTAATATTGTAAAATATAGTTTAAGATCTGACATGGGACTAAATCACCCAGAGGGGCATATGAGTCCCAATCATGGGTTTTAAAGGGTTCAAATGCTACAAAATAGTCCACACAAAATACCCAAAAGTCGGGTAAAATAACCTGCACTAGGAATAAATCACCCAAAGGGGCGTATGAGTCCTAGATTAGGGTTTTGACACTAATTTCAAAAAAATCTGAGTGAATGTTAGGTTTCCTTATTTGTATTATGTCTAACCTAAGTGCAATTATAGATTTCAAGTGAATTTCAATGATGCAAGATGCAAAAATGTAACCTATATGCACTTTCACTAATGCAAGAATTAGAAACCCTAGATTCAAATTAACTAATGCAATAACTAATGAAAAGTTAATGTAAGCTAGATCTAGGACTATGATGCACTCCAAATCAAAAAATAATGTGGTCTAAAGGCTAGGTTCACCAAAATGAAACCTATAAAATAGTAGCTCTATGTTTTGAGAGATAGAACCACCATTCTCCTTCAAGTTTCATTCAAGGAAACCTTAGAGATCTCAATCTAGGGATAGAATGAGGGAAAGAGATCTATAATAAGGTGTCCAAGGGTGTGATTAAAGACAATAAGGGGGTTCACCACCAAGAAAAGGCTTGGAAAGACAAGAAATTTAAATAACATTCAAAACCTAATGATATGACCTACAAAATGAACTTGAGTCAAAATAATAAATTGGAGGTAAATAGAGGTGCACCTAGAAAGCTAAAGAAGCTTGAAATAAGGTCTGAATTCTCAAAAATATCAATTTTAAATCATACTAGGACTCATATGCTAGTAGGGGTGCTTTAGTCCCAATTTAGGGTTTTAGACCAAAACTAGAATTTGGAATTGCTAAACTAGGGTCTACAGAAAATGCCTAAAATATGGTATACTAGGACTCATATGCCACAAGTGGAAATTTAGTCCTAGTATCAAGGTTGATCTTAAACTTTGATCTCATTTGATGTTCTCTTGTAGCTTCTCTCACACCAAATGTGTGAGTTTGAAACACTAAATTGCAAGTTGTAGGTGACTTTTTGTGATCTTGCAATGTAGATGACTAATTTTCTCCAATCTTTCTCTTCAATGGATCTTCGACCTAGATCTTTAAATCACACATCAAAGAGAGGGATAAATGTTGTTTTTTTAGTGGATATGGGTTTTCGTTGGTCAAACCCTATTTTTCTAATCAAACCTTGAAATGAAATTAAATAGAATGAAGGAATGATGAATGAACAAATATGCTATGTTGCAACTCACCAAACCCTTAACCAAATGGCTACAATATTGTAAGTAATGGATAAAATGAATGTAGTTCTTGAATCTTGATTATATGATATGTATCTTGATTTGAATGCTTGCTTGAATCATAAGATATCTACATCACAAATGTTAGCTCAAAAATAAACATGATGCATGATTACTTTGACATGATGATTGAATCTTAAATAATACTGAAAAGTACTTGGTATTCACTCTTGAATTATCTTGAATGCTCTTTAATTTATATAATTCTTGAATTCTTAGATCACACTTTTCTCATAAAACTTTCTAGGAGAAAATATGTGAAATTACCTTGTATTTATATTTGTTTCTTCCAAATTTCTTAGAATTACAACACTACAAACCAACATTAGATCTAGGAGAATAAAATCATGCCAACAATTTGAATTTAAAATAGGTCCAAGCTAAGTGGGACTCATATGCCAGTTGGGGTGTATGATTCCCATTAGGCAAAGCTCGAGACACAAATTTCAAGAAATGTTAAGTTCAATGCTAAATTCAGATCTAGGCCCTAAACTTATGTGGGACTCATATGCCAAAGGTGGTGTATGAGTCCTAGATCACTAAGTCTAGGTAATACAATCCAAAATCATTAAATTATGATTGGTCATTAGATATATGTCAAGATCAATCTTAGAAAGATACATTAAATAAGGCTTGTGGATGTAAAATAGGACCAAATAAGGCATAAAGAAGCCTAATTTTAGCAAGGAGGGCCCAAACACATGTGAAAATGTAGAGGAATACATTTTCCTACACTACATACCCCAACACTATACATAAACAGTAAACCCTACACTCTCAACCCTTAACCCTATACCTTATACCCTGAACCTTACACCCTAAACTCTTTACCCAATATCCTAAACCCTAATATCTATACCATATACACTTAACATAATAACCTCAAACCTCAACCCTCAACCCTATACTTAAAATCTTAAACCTACATTCAACCTTGTTACCTAAACCCTCAAACCTAAACATAATACCCTCAACCATATACCTAATATCTTAAACCCTAATCCATGTAACCTATATACTTAATCCTATACCCTCAACCATATACCTAATATCTTAAACCCTAATCCATATAACCTATATACTTAATCCTATACCCTCAACCTTGAACACTATCACTCAATCTTCAAACCTATACCTTAAACCCTAAACCCTTAACCCTATACCCTATACCCTCAATCTTATATCCTAAATATTATCCCTTAACCCTATACTTAAACAGTAAACCCTAAACTCTCAACCCTTAACCCTATACCTTATACCATAAAACATACACCCTAAATCTTATACCTAATATCCCAAAACCTAATCCTTATACCCTATATAATTAAATTTATACCCTCAACCCCTACATTCAACCTTGTACCCTAAAACCTCAACCCTAAACCCAATACTGTCAATCCTATACTAAATATCCTAAACCCTAATACCTTTACCCTATACACTTAACCCTATACGCTCAACCATGAAACTAATTTCTTATACCCTAATCCCTACACCCTCAAACCTCATCCCTATACTATATACCATCAATATTATACCTTAAACCTTGAACATTATCCCTCAACCCTTTACTTATACCCTAAACCCTACACTCTCAACCCTTAACCCTATACCTTGTAACCTAAACCCTACACCTAGTATCTTAAACCATAATATATATACCCTCAACCCTATAATTAAACCCTAAACCCTACATTCAACCTTGCACCCTAAACCCTAAAGCATAAACCCTCAACCCTAAACCTGATACCATCAACTGTATACCCAATATCCTAAACCTAATCTATATACCTTATACACTTATCCCTATACCATCAACCCTAAACACTAGGGGTGAGATGGGAGAGAGAGAGGGAGAGTGAGGGAAAGAGATAATGGTGAGATAGAGAGGAGAGAGTGAAAGATAAAGAAGGGGAGAGAGGGACAGAGAGGGAGAGTTATGGAAAGAGGTAGAGAGGGAGACATAGGTGAGATACAAATATACAAAGAGAGACATAGAGAGAGTGATGTAGGGAGAGGTATACAAAAGAGGGAAAGGGGATATAAAGATAAATAGAGTTGAAAGGAGAGGTAGAGATATAGGGAGGTGGTATAGAGAGGAGTGAGTGAGAGAGAGGCAGGTAGAGGGAGAGAGGGAGAGATAGAGAGTAGAGAGGGAAAGAGGTAGGGAGGGAGACATAGGTGAGAGAGAGAGAGATCTAGGGTGAGGTAGGGAGAGGTAGGTAGATGGAATATAAAGATAAGAAGAGGAAAGGAGAGGTAGAGAGAGAGGAGAGATATAGATATTTAGAGAGGTGATGGATGGAGGGAGGAAGAGGGAGGGAGGAGATAAAGTTGAGTGTGTGTGTGTGAGAGAGAGAGAGAGATAGGGAGAGAGGGAGAGATGGATAAATAAGTAGAGAGGGATATGTGAGATAAAGAGAAGTAGAAAGACAAAGAGAGAGAGAGAGAGGGAAGTAGGTAGGGTGGGAGAGAGAGGGGAGTGAGGGAGAGGTAAAGAGGGATAGGTGAGATAAAGATATGTAGAGAGAGAGAATGGCTAGATAGGAGAGGATTATAGAGAAAGAGGAGGAAGGGATTTTTGGGAGGGAGATATAGGTGTGTGAGAAAGAGAGAGAATGGTGATATAGAGTGGAGAGAGTATGGATTAATAGAGGGAGAAGTAGGTAGAGATAGGGAGAGGGGAGATATAGAGAAGTATATAAGGAAGGAGAGAGGGAGGGATGGGTATGGAGGGAGGGAGAAATAGGTGAGAGAGAGAAGTAGAGAGGGAAGGATGGAGATATGGAGGTAGGGAGAGTGAAATGGATAGAGAGTGGTGAGATAGAGAGTAGAGAGGGAATGAGAGAATGAGAAAGAGAGAGAGGGAGGTGGGAGGGAGGGAGGGAGAGGTAGAGAGGGATAGGTGAGATAAAGAGAAGTAGAGAGAGATAGAGAGAAAGAGGAAATGAGAGAGGGTGGGAGAGAGAGGGGATGGAGGGAGAAATAAATATGGAGGGGTGAGATAAAGAGAAGTATAGTGAGATTGGTGAGATAGAGAGATGGAAAAAGTGAGAGATAAAGATAGAATGGTGAGAGTGAGAGAGAAAGAGGGGGATAGAGGGAGGGAAAATGAGAATGGGAGAAAGCTAGATAAAGAGAGTAGAGAGGGAAATATGTAGGTATGGAGACATAGGTGAGATAGCGAGAGATAAAGAGAGATAGATAGAAAGAGGGAGAGAGGGAGATAGATATAAGTATAGAGGGGGAGAGTGTGAGAGAGAGAGAATGGAAATATAGAGAGAAGTAGAGAGGGACAGAGAGAGAGAAAGATAGAGTGAGAGAGAGGTCTAGAGCATAAGGGATACATAATAAGAGAGATAAATATGATACAACTTACTAATTACTACAATTTGATAGTCTATTTTTTTAAGATCTTCCAAAAAATAGAATTTGTCATATAAATCCTAGAGATCCAAAACCAATCTCAAAAATTATAAAACTATATACATGAAATATAACTCAAATTATAATAAAGTAAATGTCCATATGTAAATTTCAACTTATACTTTCCTTGAAAGAAAACAAGAAGATAGGGGAAAAAATAATGGAAAACAATTTCAATCCAAACCAAAATGCAAGCGTGTTATAACATGATCATGTTTTGTCAATAAATTCACAAAAATTAAGTGTGCTATAACATGCTCTCATTTTTTCAATAATTTTTGGAGCATTTTGGATATGCATTTTGGTGCATTTTTTAAAATTCAATGACAAGGAACAAATTTTAATACAAAACATAATGCAAGTGCATTATAACATGCTCGTGTTATGTCTTGCTTTGGGAATCCCCAAGCCTTGGGCTTGGATTTTTTTTTTATTTCCAACCCAAAGGCTTGGATTTCCTTCCCAATGTTCAAAGATGTTTTTTTATATATTCTACAAGATTTCACATAATCACATTCGTGCTAACCATTAGGTTTGAACATGTTTAAAGGTCAAGTAAATTAAACATGTGGGTAATATTAGGCTCTATATTATCTATTTAAAAATGTATTATTTTTCACATTTTGATAATGTTAAGGCTTTCATCTTTAATTTCTTTTGTTTGTGTGTTCATTTTTTTGTTAAAAACCAGTGTTTGGTATTTTTAACTTTATTTTTTAACTGTTCATTGAAATTTCAAATAAATTGAATTACTATAAACTAGAATCCATTCTACACATATTAAAAAATATATATTTTCAATTATTTTTCAAAAATTATAGGGGTAGCATGACCAAAATTTTGATTTTCAGGATGTGTCCACTTTGAAAATTAGTAAAAAATTAAATATTCATTAAAATAATTCAAAAAAATTGGGCATAAACTACATGATATTAGCTAATTTAACACTAAAGTGATTTTAAAAATATCCAAAAAAAGTTAACCTTTTGAGGGAGCCACAAAAGATGCTATGTTTTTTTTTTTTGGACAAAAGAAACACCAACTTTTGTGGCTCCCTTTTTTGAGCCCCTTAGTCTATACCATTTAAAAAAAATAGTAGTTTAGAAAGTATACTCAGAGCACTATGAATATTGTTTTTGTTGCATCTTAAAATTTTGAGTGTAGTTATCCTCAAATTCTCATCCAAGGTTAGTATTTCCTAATTTCAATAAAAATGTGGCCAATTAAGAACCCTTTTTGGCCACCCATATTTCTGCACTTACTCACATTATAAATATAATATTAAAATCCTTGATGTTTTATTAACCACTATTGATATTATATTATTTAATAAGTAATCTATAAATTGTTCCTTATGAATCAAAACACTAAGATCTATTGATACCACCATTTTAGTTCCTCATAGAATATTGATATTGTTGTAATAAATTGGATAAATTAATTTCATAAATGGTGTATGAATGATTTAATATACACTTATCAAAATTAATTCATTAGAATAATCTAATTATTGATTTAACAAATTTAATTGTATGCATTGAAATAATGATGTTTAGTTAATTATCCACTAGATAATTGACATAATTTAAAAATAAATATATAAATAGGAAGATTAATATAATTATATTAATTTAATTATGAGAATTGATAGCAAACACAAAAGGAGAAAAAAAGCGTAATAAAAATATTAAAACCTAGCAATTAATAACTCAAGTTGAATGACTAGTGTTGTTATTCTGTAAATTTGAAAATCCAAATAGTACAAGTATAAAATTTGCAAAGGGTCTCCTAATAATACAAAATGAATATTCAATTTAAATTTATTTATTTAATTATTACTATTTTTTACTTAAATAATATATTTTTTCTCACCAATCATAACTAATTATTATCTAGTTAGTATATGAGTCAGTATTTGAGATCCATGTAACTAGTAGCCTTACCCTTATTAGTATACCAGTAAAGAAAACATTTTAATATAGTTTTGTTTTAATAAGAGGATTTCAAGGAAATTATTCCTCTAAATTTTATTTTTTTCTTATGAATAATAGGATACCTAAAGTTTCTTAAATGTTTAATTTAATCGTTTCCATGCAACAGGAACAACTATCTTAACATGTGGTTACCTAATCTCTAATGGAATCAATTATTAAACTAAATAATAAAGTATCTATAGAGTTTTTACTATATGTAAATCACAATTAAGTAATTCAAGTGATGATACCTTTCTTGGTTCACTACATATTAGTTAGCCAATTGAACTACCCCTACCTTAAGTCTCTCGAATCTTTGACCTACACACTATTTTTGCATAACCCACTCACTTGTGTTAGAGAATAATCTCTCGTCTAAGTGGGGGACCCTCTTCTCAGAAAGTGACAAAATGGGGATGCAATTATTTTATGCAAACCTTTGAAATGACCTTGTTTGATTAGTTAATCTAGTAAAAAAATGTACAAAAAGAAAAAATGGTGAGGTTTTCTTGTTGTTTGTTTTGGGGCATTATATAGACATATAAAACATAAAAATATAAAATTAAATTTATTAATTTGTATCATATATCTATCAAAGGTATCAAAGATGATACGATTGTATCAGCACCATGCTCCATTATGGTACAAATACTAGGAGGAGTATCAACTACTATGATCCTTTAAAAATGAAACAACATGATTAATTTACAAAGATCTACTTAACATTAATTTACAAGCATTTAAAATGATAAAAAATATCCAAGCTTACGTCAATGTACAATGTATGGCCACTTTACTTAACGTTTGGTGATGTTGAAGGCCCACAATTAACCTATTCAACATCCAATATGAGTTTTATGATTACCATTTATATAAGGTTAATATATTCACATGTACTATATTTACTATTTATTTAATAGTTGTGAAAGTGGGAGTTTAAGGGCTAGTGGACACAAGATGAACTCTCTAAAATAATTTTTTTTCTACAATCAATCTAGTAATTTAGTTATTCTTACATTTTAAAATATAATATGATAAGTTAAATTTGACCTTGTTCAAATTTACCTACCTATCAATGTCAAATTTTCAATCTAATAGCTCACGTGTCATGAAAATATAATCTAATATAGATGTGTCCTATTTATTTCCACATGCATCCTCATCATTCTCAAACCCATAAGCATAAAGAGACCCATAGTTTTTACATAAGTGAAGTGTAGGTGAATACCTAGAAGATTCACCCACATCACCCTTTGGTAGAGTCCTAACATGATGTAGTGTATAAAAATGTATCCCTTTACATTTTCACACTTGTATGTGCCCTTCCTGTTAAAATTTGGTTCATTTATGCCCTAATTGGTCCTATTTTGTATCCACAAGCCTAATTAAATGCATTTTCTGAGGATAATCTCGCCACTTAGAAAATGACAAACCATATTTTAATGTTTGTGGTTATGTGTTCTAGATCTATGGATCTGTGACTCATACACCCCTTTGGGTGTATGGTCCCACCTAGGTCTCAAAACCTGATTTCAAATGTTAAACTGAACAAAACACTTCTCAAAGTTTGTGTCTTGGGTTTAATCCTTTAGGAATCATACACCCAACCTAGTATATGAGCCCCACTTTACCCAAGACCTATTTTAAATCAAGTTCTTGGTATGATTTTACTATCCTAGACTTAAGGGTTTGGTGAGTTGCAACATTGCATTTGTTCATTCATCATTCCTTCATTTTTCTATTAATTTTTTGGTGGAACCCTTAAAAATTCTTATGTTCCACTAATAAATTTTGTAAAATCTAGTTGCTTTTCCTAGTTTGGGATTGGTCTTATGGATTAGGGTTTTAGTCTTAGCATTTTTCTAGGCTTTTAGTTATGCCCTAAACCTATTAAAATACCCAAGTGTTAAACCTTCGCATGTGGGTTCTATTTCATTGTTGACTAAATCTTGATTTATTTCTATGTAGGCCATAAATATTTTAATATTTTCCATACTCCTAAGTTTGGGTTTTAATTTTTCATTATTAATATAAAGTTTTGACCTAAGGTTTTATGTTCCCCATCGCTCATTAGCCTAGTCGGGTCCCCTTTTTAAGTAACTCACTTTGTGCATGTGAATATTGAAAATTTTGATATAGGTGGTTTGATCATTAGATTTGATCTTGACTATTCCCCATGCCCTTGTCAGGTTTTTATTTCCATTAAAATATCTAGGCAAGTTGGCAGGCAAGTGCCTCATGTCTCATAATTCAACAAGGCCCATCATCTTTCAAGGGAAACAAACATCAATATTTAAGTGATCAAGGACTACTATAAAGTGATGTGGTTACATCCTGACCATCCCCCGCATACATCTTTCATACCTCAATAGGGAACTGGGGAAGTGCCACTAGGCACGATCTAAACCATCAATAGAATTATAATAAAGTGGGAAATATTAAGGAAATATTTTAGCATAAGATTGGTAGACATAATACCTGCACTACTAAAAGGATCTTTTAAGCACTTGGTTTAAAAGTGGACAAGATGTTTTAATTTGGGTCATTTTTCAAGTCTAGACGTTATGCACTAAGGTGGAAGGCATGAGATGTAAAGAGCATGCAGGATGAAGGTGCTAAATTTAATCTAGGCCACTCCTCACCTCCCCATTGATGAAATATGCACATGAGTTAAACCCAATAGGGAAGTAAGGAGGCTGGCACATAGCCTTTTTCATAGCTAAAGGAGATGGTGGATCCCATGAGATGACTTGTAGGAAAATCCACATGGCATATTTTGTTTGGTCGATGGAAATGGTAGTCTATAATTGGGTTTTTCAAACTTGTCTGACTCGATCAAAAGACCAAGCCTCTTGGTCAAAACCTACAATTAGACCTTTGGTATAGGTAAATGATCAATTAAAACCCTCCACATCTGAGAAATCCAAGGGTCAATTGTTGTTTTGAGGCACATAAATTATAGATGGGCTTATAAAAAAATAATGTACTATCAAGGATGCCACATTACCATACAATGGATGGGCATAGTTTAACTATTGGTTTGGCAACTGAAACTATGGCATCCCTATTTGCAACCCCTAGAGATTGGACATTGGGAAGGTAGTGGTACCAAATGTTTATATGGATGTTGACCTACTAAGGGAAATAGCAGCAAACTAGAACCTAATCTCAAGAATTGTAAGAACATATGATGTTATTGAAATGGTTAAAGTCACCAGGGTTGAGATTGCTCAAGTCTTAAATTTGATTGAGTGGAGTGAAGATATGGTAAAGGTTAATACAAAAACACTTAGGGTTGAATACGAGAAAGTAAGACATACTTTTTAAATCTTAGTATTGCAGCACTTTTTGTCATCTATTAAAGATCAAGGGAAAATTATTCCGGGCCCATCAAATAAAGAGCCATTCCCTATCAACTATTTTTTTTCTAATTTATAGAGGACATTATATTCTTTATGTTAAATCATAGGTTATGACCCAACTATAAGTATGCCCATGACTGAGATGTAAATGACTACACACATCTAACACCCTACATGCAACACACTATGATTTTGGATCATACTTGGCTAAAAATATTCATGAGGGGTTGGTTACACTGAAAAAAAGGTGAATATGGGGTAAGGTTCTACTAGTATTCTCTATTCATGCATATGTTTTTGTTCAAAAGGAGCTACTTTGGAAAATATATGACATTGGACAAAAAGGAAGGAGATATGGATCTACATGTCCAATGCTAGACCTCACTCCTTGATAGGGATCATAATCAATCCATTTTTTTTGTGTTTGAGAATATTTTTGCATCCAAGCTGAGGAGAGTTTTAATTTTGAATATGCCAATAATCTATTCATCTTTGCATGATTCCTTGAGGCCTAAAGATAGGAGGCCTGAATTGAATATCGATCATAATTTGGGAGACATCATTCCTTACCCAAGATATGTATGGAACAAGTGTTGCACCACACATACTACCAAGAGATGTGCCATTGAGATTTGATTTATTAGAGGTAATGTGGTAGTTAGGAGATGTTGAGGATAACATTTGAAGGATTAGGGTAACAAAAAAATTTCCCCACATATACTTGTTTCTCTGATTTTTTCATGAAGAAGGGAGGATGAAATAAGATTGTTGATGCACTCAAACCTTTTCGGATGAAGAGGGTTAGACCAAGGAACCATGATCCCAAGGGATTCATGGCATGGCTAAAGGAAAGGATTTGAAGATCCAAATTCATCCATAGTTTCTATTTTCTAGAGTATGTAATAAGGATTATTTTTTTATTTTCAGAAGAAGGATGATAGAAACATGAAATTTATTGCTTTCAATAAATTAGAGAGGGGGATGAGAGAAAAAGATCCACAATTTATAGCTCTTGAAAACATTACACATGTAATCTAGAGAATTAAATATGTTTTTTCAAAATATTTTGCAATTGGTTGGGTAGTTAAAAGAAAAGGTTAATTCAGGACAAGGGGAAGTGGTGGTAGGAGAGGAAAAAGGTGAGAGGGAATCCTTTGTGATGGAGGAAACACCAACCTATCAACCGCAAAAGAAAGTAAGTGTATTCAAAAGGAGGAAGGATGAGGTAAAGGAAAATAAAATAGTGACTACATCTTCTCAACAAGAGGAGCCAAAAGTCCCTTCATCGACACATGAAATGCCACCATGTTCTCCTCCAAGGTCAACCATTCTTGTGATTTTTGATATTGATTCACCCCCAAGGAAATTATCACCGCAAAGGTAGCCATACCTAAGGAAACAAAAGGTTTAATTAAGTGGCTTGGTAGATTAAGTTGAAGATTTTGAAGATGAAATATTGGATACTGAGTAAGAGATGTAGCATGGTATGCCTTCTCCCCCTAGAGAGATGGTATCATAGAAAATGGGCCTTATATTGAGTAAGGTAGACCTTATAGACATGAAGAACACTAATGATCTTAGATAGGGGCTTGCAAATAATTAATGGATGATGACTTGTTTGTCAAATCCTCTGCCTTCATGGAATTTTATTAGAGAGAAAAGAAACATGGATATGTTAATAATATTGCAAAGAAAAGGAGGTTACACCTAGAACTACTTGATCAATTTATTCAGTCCTAAGTCATGAAGGAGATGAAAGAAAGTTTCTAGGGCATAACAACACAAGAGGGAAGGGAACTAGTCAGAAAGAGTGGTCTCCTCCTATTACCAGAATGGGACCTAGCCTCCACCATTTAATTTGAAACTATAATGAGGTATGGAAGGCCTTTATACAACTCTGAGGAGGAAGCAAAAAATTCACTACAAGGGTCTTCCTTTAGTGATCAATGGGACACTTTGGCTATTTGAGCTCTATCCCCAAAAACAAAGAAGTTAGAAGTTGTAGAGCCATCTAAAAATTATAAAGGAGGGTTGATTATAAAGAGGGTATCTGATAACTCTGCCATTGAAGCTTCTACCATGTTAATAAATGTTGCTCAATTCATAAAGGTAATAGTGAAATCTATCACAACAAAAAAGGGAAAATTTAGAATGATATACAATGATTCATTGATTGAATATGGTAAAGGCCAACCAAAATATTATGGAGCTACAAATAAAGATTTCATTATTAAATTATAAAATTAAAAATATGCAATCTAGTATACCAATGCAAATAGATTTTGTTTCTCCTTCTTCTCCACAAGCACAACCACCTTCTACCCTTTCTCTTCCCAAAGATAATTCATTGGAAATTCTTCCTTACAACATGGGAAATGTGCCTATATTAGTTGAGGAACCAAGTGCATCAGAGGCACGATAAAAAAATAAATAAGTGAATAAGATCTACTTGAGAAGTTGAATAAATTTGAAGAAAGGTTCAATCAACATGATAAAATGATCCTTTTCAGCAATTTGAAGATTGTGAATTTAGTATTGGAGAATCTAAACAAGGGAATTTGTAAGATATTAATTATCATCTATTCTAATTATTCTTCTATGTTTGATGTTGTGAAACATTTTGATAGAGACAAGGAAGTGGAAATCCCACTTATGGAAAAATGAATTCCTAGACTCCAAGATTTAATGCTAATGGCTATGGAATCCAAGCATGATATAAAAAAGCTAGATAACATCCAACCAACCCTTAGTATTGTGAATGGAATTTAGGAGTTCCAAGGAAATATTGAGCCATTGGAGGAAAAAATAAGGGTGTTGCTTAGAGGGAATGTTGAGATGAATTTTGGTTTCCTTCCTGACATCTTGAAAGAGAATGGTGAGATAAAATATATGTAGGACTAGAGAGGGCAATAAAATGATACAATTGCAAAGTAGGAATCCGTAATTGTGAAGTGGTTGACATGCAAATGATAAAGAAAAATATGGATATTCTTACCAAAGCAAGAATCTCCTTGGAGGAATTTGATAAGGAAGCCAACCAGTGGTAACCAAGTATGATCCATACAAAGCAAAGGATGATAATGTTATTGCATTCAGTTGGCCCTTAAAAGAGGAATTTCAATCATGGAAAGACAAGTACCTTGATATCTTGGAGGATTAGGCTACTATTGTGGAGGATTATTAATAAAATTATAGTCTCAAGTCTACAAAAATGGAGAGTAATGGCTGGGAGAATATAATACATGGTCTGGAGCTAATATAGATTAGTCGTTTAATAAAGTAATGATAAAATATTATATTCTCTCAAGTTTGAAATTGATGACAAGGTGCAGACATGGAAGTAATTTATCTTGTTTCTTTTTCTTCATTTCATGCTTTTCTTCCTTCAAGTTTGGTGTACATGGACATAATTTTGAAAGAACATGGATATATTGCTACAACAACTAAAAGGTGCCTTTTGGAAGGAAAAACAAGATCTTCATTAACAAATTTAAATGGTTTTGTCCCATGTGATATTCCCCCAATTTGAATTGCAAATATAACTACATTGGAGAATATATGTTGTATCAATCAAATAGGGATTGGACATGTGTACATTATAGCACAAAGCTTGATTGATCCTTCTTTTCTATAAGAAGGAATTCACAGCCAAATGTATAGGTTGTTGATTGATCATATAGCACATTTTGTAATGAGAATATAGAGAATAGTTTAGAGTTTTGTCTTAGGTTTTTGAGTATTTCTAATGTGCATATGTAATTTTTGATAACAATACTAGAAATTGAATAGAAAATGGTGTAGATTCAAGGCCATTTCTCTTGTGGTGCATTCATTTCATGAACTATTAATAAGATGATCAAGGTTTGTTTTATTAGTATTCATTGATTTCTAATGGATGTGTAGTTCTATCCTTGTTTTTTAATTCAAAGAATTAATGAAATTGCTTGGATGAAGCCATGGGTTCATGCAATTCAAGTATAAGGATCTTTATAAGAAGTTATGGTTTGGGAAACAATGATGTGATGTTGTAATGTAGTGTTGTCAAAGATTTATGCTGCTATGTATTAATTTGTTGCTAAACTATATCTATGTTGAGATTGACTTTGTTTCCTAGGTTAAAGCATTGATTTGAGTTTTATATTCATGATATATCTGTTATCAATAGGAGTGCACCCGTGTGCAAAAGTGAAGATGATTTGCAATCCTCTGTAACATTGGAAAACTTTCAAGTTGTGGGTACCCTATGTTGAAAGTTAACCTCTAGATTATAGGATAGCTTCCTTTAGAATTTTCTAATGATGGACTGTAAACTTTGATGGGAAAAGGGAAAAAGGCTTGAATTAAATGTATAAAATAAACTTTAAATTATCAATGATGCACCTAAATGACAGTACAACTTGCAGAACAATTGACAATTATTTTCTAAAATCTGTTTACGCGATTCATAAATGGCTTCACAATAGTGTTTCTTAAGATGGACAAACAATTTGATACATACAAAGGAAAATAAATTCTCACAATTTGAAGTTCAAAATGGAAAGAATGCACTACCTAAGACCTATGAAGGATGTATGATAATGAATAAAACAAACTTAAATGTTTTGATGATTAAAACACAATAAATTCATCAGATTATTCATAAAGATACTTTTCATTATTTCTAAAGAGGTAAATTATGGATTCTAAAAGAGAATAAAAGGAAAATAAGTTGCATAAAGACTCCAAAATTAACCTGTAAAAACCATTGCATAATATTAACTATAAAAATATGAGTTACAAGATCTCTCTCTACAAAGTGCAAAGGCAAATAAAATCAAGAACTGAAGAAAAAAATAAGTATTTTCTCAATATATACAAAGATTCTATGCATAACGCCCAAATGGTGAAACTAAAAGTGAATTGAGAGTGAAAAAGTAGGCATTCTTCTCACGAGCAAAATCAAAACTGCCTAAAAAAGGTCCCCACCAATGCTTCAAACTAAGCCTAAACAACTCAAAACTCTATCTCACACTATGTATAACTGAACTGTGACTCACTATGGCTCCCGAGTCCATGAAAGTGGCATTGAAAGTGAACTAAAAGTAAAAATATCCTCCTCATGAGAAAATATGAAAAGCCTCCAAATGAGGGCCCACCATTGAAGAAAACTGAACTCTACATGTTGCAAACTCCAACCCATAATATGCATGATCAAAATATCCCAAGAACTAGCATGAAACTAAGGATCTGTGTCAAAAATATCCATAAATTATGGCCCCAATTTGTGTGATCTCCCTCTCTAAAAAAAGACTCTAAGTCAGAAAAGCACAACACTCTGGATGACTCTTACTAACTTCAGTTGTGCTTTAGTTGTGTTTTTCTCTTTGCATGACTTTGATCAAGGATAATCATTCTTGATTATTTTAATATTTATTGTGTCGAGTCTCCTACTCATGCATTACATATTAAATATTAAGGTAATCAAGAATATTTCCATTTAATATTTAATTACAATATTAAACTTGGTCAAAATCATGGTAAACATGAAGTGACATTCCTACAATAATACAAAAACAAACATAAGTTTGAAACTCCATCCTCAAAGCTCACAGGAAAGGATAAAATTATTAGGTTAATTGACTTTAAAATTCGATACTATGGAGCCAATAATTCAAAATGGTTTACTTAAAACATGAGAAAAACACACACTCTCATTCGAATTAGGGTGGAAGAAAAGATTGAACCATAAATTCATTCTTCACTTTTCTTTTCATGAGAAAACTGAGTGTCGTCAATGGGTAGGGTTTCAGCTTGATTTCTTGGCATTTTTTTTCGATTCTATGAGCTTCATCAAGGATTGTTTAGGAAAACAAGGTGAGTATGAAACTAGACATCTTCTCCATCATTTCTTGAAGTATTCCAAGCCTCAAAGCTGCGGCCATGATACTCCTTCTGAAATATATTTTGATGTATATTTTTGTGCTATGAATGTTCATCTCTTTGGCCACCATCTGAAGAGTTTTTTACTTGGATTTTGAGAAGGCAAATTGAAGAAATCCCATGGCCTTCCATGGCACTCTCCATAATTAGTAATGAAGGTAGTTTTAACTTTATTGAATCTCTGATTTTTTAATTCATTTTTCAAAATCATGGCCACGACTGTTAAAGTTGTCATTAGGTATTTTCTTCTCCTCTAAATGAGTGATTTTGTTTTCCTGAATTATTAATGGAATCTCCTCATATTTGAGTGATAAAAAAACTTGTATATGGTGCATATCATTCTCCTAGTTATTAAAAAGAAACCCTCATGGCCATGGTTATAAATAAATTTTTGAGCCCTTCCTTCATCTGAATGAGCTAAAACCCTCCATTATTCTGCATTTGATGCAAAAAATTGATGTAAACATGTAAACTCCAAGTGGGCTTCATCTATTTGTGATAAAAATTGGCTCTCATGGCTGCACCTGTAGAACACAAACTGGGTTCTCTTCATGATTTTATGGGTGTTTAAAAAAAAATTCACAGTCAACTTGATTGTCCTTCTTGTGTATGGATTACTCATGATATCATTGCTCATTACATTCTCACTGCCATTAAGACCCATTTAAAAATTGTGTAACTTGAATATCATGGCCAGCTTTGTCACTATTCTTGCTTCATTACTCTATATGATATTCACAAGGAGTTGTCTTATAGGCTGCTATACCTTACATTCTGAGATCACTATGGATTATGAATGGGAATCTTGAAGCCAGACTATGATATATGAAGTAATTTTTATTTGAGATATTTGTAGACCTATAGGCTTCTCTTTAATTGAGTATACCATGTTTTAAAATGATGCTTTTATATTTTCTCGTTTGATGAAGGCATTAAGCTTGAAGTACTATCTCTTTTGGTGCATGATTTCTTTTGACTACATTGATTTGAAGCTTACTAGTTGTTCTTTGCATCATGAATACTCCAATGACTATCATGTTATGTCTGTTATATGTATCTATTCTTCTTGGATTGTCATGATCCTTGTATCCTTAATATGTAATTATTTTAAAATCTTGAGCCTCTCTAGACACTAAATGAGCTCCTTCAATGTGTTTCTCCTGCTACGTACTTTGAAATATTTGTACATCTCATACCCATACTTGTATTTCTCTTTATCTTGAAAATCGATATTCAATAGTTCATTCACTTTATGATGCAAAAGCCATGAATGATGTATCTTTGGAAATGTGAACCTCAATTTGATACCTACATAAACAAAGAAAACAATCACAATATTAGATCATAGGTAAAACTAGGATTCCCCATGAAATCCATTTGCACAACTTAAAATAGGAAAATGAACAAAAGATGAACAAAGAAAGCAATTAAATCCTAATTAAGTATGCAAACTCTTGATCCCATGGGGGATTTGGTGCCAATGAGATGTTGGAATTGGCCCTTTCCCAACTCCTTTGTAAGCTTTTATGATTTGATGAGTAATTGATCCACTTTGTTGATGAAGAACAAGATGTGTTCTTGAGAAAACCTACAATAACCTATCTAAGATCTTGCTTTGAGGATGAAGTCAAGTAGAGTAAGTTTACTCAAGATGTCGATGATAAAATGAGAGGAAGAGTCTCTCATTTATAGACTCCAATCTTGGAAGAATGAGTGAAAATAAGCAATGTGGGATAAAAGATAATCCAATGGCATTGTGCCACTTGTCCACATGTGATTGGGGGAGGAATGAGCACATTTTGGTCAATGTGCATGATAAATGTCATGAGATTCAAATTTGAATTTTGAATGTGACATGTGAGAGGGAAAGAGAAATGGAGTTAATGTCACTTGGCTCAATGCACAAGGACATGTAAGAGGCATTGAATGCTTTGTTGGAAGGGCCAACTCCACTTGACCTTTTTGAATTCAAATGAGAGAATATTCCCTTTTGATGCTATGTGAGGAAAATAGAGAACTAAATAAATCAAAGTAATTGATTTATTGTGCAAGTTGCATTCTCTAGAGGATTTTAATGAGAGGGGTTAACTTAATCAAGGTTTTGATTAATTTAATGAAGAATTAGGTGATTTGATAATTTAGACTTAAATAGATGAATTAATTTAAATCAGATTTGAGAGGAAATGATTTAATTAAATAAATGATTTGATTTATTTAACTAAAGGGAATAATGTTAGATTAAATTAAATAAGGTTTAATTTATTCAATTTAATAAGAGGACTTTAGAGACTTAATCAGATAAAATAAATTATTTAATTAAAGAGGGATTGAGGATTAATTAAATTAAATTGATTAATTTAATTAGCAGAGGAGAAAGACCTAATTGAATAAATAATGATTTATTTAATTAAGGGATGAAAGGTGTTGATAAGCTGAGAGTATGATTGAATATGAAACAATGTTAATATGATCAAAATCAGGTGCATGTATATTTTACATGTCTACATTTTTCCCCTCTTTGAAGCAATGTACTTGTTGCATTCATTCAAAGAATAAACTGCTATGATCAAAGTTAAAAATTTCTTGATTTTTTCAGATGCCCCACTATTGCCCCAGTGAGAAGGATTACGCTGGTATACTGCCCCCTCAAGAGATCGATCGAAAATGTTCAATTTTCCGATCGAGATCACGATAAAATATGAGAGGAGTGGTTCTATTGATTAGAGGACAAAAGATAATTCTTTGATTTAGACAGTTCTAATGATGTATAGGCAGTGATCGGCCATGGGTAGCCTCATGTATATTTTGATAAAAAACACACCAACTTTAGATATAAATGTTATTAAAGATAAAAGAATAAGAAGAATAAGATGGATGGAAGGAGGATCCACACAAGTTCACATTATTACTGATGATGATGATGTATTGCTAGGAATTGGGATTTTCAAAGGGCCAATTGCTTTATGTTTGACAACACACATAGGTATGATGCATCAAGGTATAAAGGACTAGGATGGCATTATACCTAGTGTGATGGACTCTGACTCGACAATCAAATAGGAGTGCTCTTGTTCACACTTGACATACGAAAACCTTGCTAGGATGGACCCAACAAAGCAATTATTCACCAAGTTATTTTATAAGAGTATCCAACAAGCATAGCTGATAAAAAAGATATTGATCATTGCCCCATTCATTTGTCTCTTAACCTATTTTTTTTAGGCATCATTGAGAGGTCCTTGGAATAAGCACAAAATAAGATAAGTCAGAAAGACCAAATAAAGTAAACAAACAAGCTAATCTTCTTCATACCGCTAGCCAAGGCTAAACTATTGTGGGGTACCTGATGCTTATGTCCATCATAGGAAAGCTTCATCCTAGGACATGTAGTGATCAGGTTTTTGGTGGGACTGATTTGGGTGATAAGCTATTGATATTCCGAGTTGACCAACCCATTTGCTTACTGATTTAGACTTTTGAGACCTTGATGATTAAGTTCCCACTTTTTGAATGTGCTAGACTTGCTTCCGACTGACTCACCAAAGGGTGAAGGTGATGATTGATTTATTATGAGTGATGACAATCACAGGTGAAAGCGAGATGATATGGGTGCACCATTTTGGATTTTCAGATATTTTGAGGCTGTTTTTGGTATTTTGAGATGTTTTACAAATGTTTTTGGTATTTTCACATTTTTCAATGTTTTTGGTATTTTGTATCTCGGGGACCAATCAAGGATGGCCTTGCCTACGTTCTAGCTCAGAGATGATGTAGTTCGGACTGGCGATGAACTCACTTGATGATAAGATGGACAAATGGATTGTCCTTTTTATTGCTTAAATGACTGACCTAAGATGCAGGCTAGATGGGCAAATGGATTGCCAGTGTGACAAACACCTAAAGGACTGACCTTACTGTAAAATAGATGGGCAAACGGATTGCCAATGCGATAGAGGCCTAAGGACTAACCTAACTGTCTCGGGGGATGATCAAAGATCAACCTTGCCTACGTTCAAGCTCAAAGATGATGTAGTTCAGACAAGGTGGAAGATTGACAAGAATCAATGATGAATATTTGACGATTTTTTGATATTTAGACATATTTTTGAGTTTTTTGATGATTTGGATGTTTTTGGATTTTTGCATGATTTTGACAATTCGGGTATGGATATGTGATGATATCAATGCTCTATTTTGGGATTTTGTTGAAAACCAAGCTTAATGTTGATCAATCGGATTGATGGATTGATAGTTTGACTAAGTGTGTTAAGTCAAACAAAGGTGATAATGTACTTGTAAAATCTAGGAAGTTGTGTTATCCTAGAGTAAAATTGTACAAAAGAGGATAGTTTGGCTAGGTGTGTTAAGCCAAACAAGGTGATGCTGAATTTTGATAATTTGACTAAGTGTGTTAAGCCAAACAAGGTGGTAATGGACTTGGATTCGATTGATCAAGATTGATGAAGCTTGATTTGGAACAAAATTGCTTTGATGATTTGATGTGATACTAACGTGCGCACTAGGTGTGATTGATATGAATTATTCAGATCGATGTTCGATGAAACATAAATCTTGATAAGGAACGTAGTCTCATCAAAATATGCCATGGGCTAGTGATTTGACTTGGTGCTCACAAATGTTTGACCAATTTGATTTTGTGTTTTCCAATGTTCAAATCGCCACATAAGTAGGAGGATATAGATCAAGATTTATTCTCGAAGTAAGATGCAAATACCTGCCCCTAGTGTCTAGCAATGTATGGAATGCCATGGGTGGATTCTTGGATATGATTTATCTTGCAATAAGATAAGGGTGTTCAAAATAGTGGATTCTCATTTAGATAATGCTTCAAGGCTCATATAACGTATTGGATAGGATGGGATCAATGAAAATGACCCATGTCAAGATGTTTATCATAAGCAAGTATAAAGTGTGCACCAAAATTTCATCAT
This sequence comes from Sequoiadendron giganteum, assembly GCA_007115665.2. NCBI lineage: Eukaryota > Viridiplantae > Streptophyta > Pinopsida > Cupressales > Cupressaceae > Sequoiadendron > Sequoiadendron giganteum. Next base: position 296,337,718 of record CM021101.1, read on the forward strand.
GATCAAGGTAACTTGGACCTTGGATGCAGATGGATAAAAATGAATTGGATAAATAGTTCATGGATGAACGAATGATATGGATGGAATGTTGGCTTTATTATGGATGTGATAAGATGCTTTCTCCTGAATTGGCGCACATAGATTTTCGATTCTACACATAATGCCTCCTTGCCAGGTTTTCATCATGGTACTTGTCCAAAGTGCCACCGAAGCGGTTTTCGTTAGAGGACGATTTTTTTCTTTAGTTTTTTCAATCCTTTTTTTGATTTTTTTGGATTTTTTGTATTTTTTGTATTTTTTTGTTGTCGCCAAGATGCCTGTTTGCCAAGTTTTCATCAAGGTGACCATTTTTTCAGGACCTTTTTTCTAATTTTTTTGTATTTTCCGAGAGATTTTAAGATGATGTTGAATCACCTAGTACTATTGACATTAATGCTCTTGTCATAACGTGCCATTGGTAGCCTGCTTGAAGAAGTTGTTTTGCCAAGACACATGCACTTGAATGCAATTTTTGAGATCCGTGATCTGCTTTGCTGATACTAGAGTTAACTTTGTCTTTGTGCGCACATCATGATAGAGTGCCTTCTGAATCCTTATGATGAAGGGTTGTTGCCAACACATGGTTAATGAAATAATTGGATATCATGCATGGAGGCATGGATGCAGCGTATTTAGGAGTAAAATATGGATTGGTTGACAGTTTGGAACCTTTGACTCTCCAAACTTGGGCAAATGAGCAATGATGGGTGGATACGGAAGTGTGCATGGAATTGGGACCAATTGCTTGATACACTTTGTATGTTGCTTGAGAAGCCTTCTTTTTCCTTTGTGGACATCTTGGATGGATACTTTTCCCTTTTTTATTTTTCCCCATAGTTTCTTTGACTGATGGAGTTTGATAGGGATAATATTTCTTTGTATTCTTTGGTATCCATATGTATTTCATTTATCCTTCATGCTTCGCTAATTTTTCTTTGATGACGTTCTTCATGCTTTGATTCAAATCTTTCTTTTGACATTGGTCTCAATTTGTGGATGGGGTGGTGGATGGATGAAGATTCATGACATGGTTGGTTGTAGTATTGGCATTGGTTTCATCATAAGGATTATTTGTGCTCCCTACATTGATGCTTGCTCGAGACGAAGTCGCCCCCAATTTTGTGGAAGTATTACTGATATGTTGAGATCCCTTGATTATCGAATTACCAAGGCCTTGATGCTTAGGATTGCCAAAAATCTGCATTGGTTCCAGGATACCCTGTTCATGTAGGCCTAATCCTCTGCCTTGATACTTCATCTGTTGAAACATTTTATTTGCAAAAGAATATGATTTTTCTTGGAAACAAGGTGCTACTCCTTCTCTGCTCTGTGGTGGATCTTCAAAAGTGTCAACTACTGTATTGATGAGATAGCTTTCTCTTAAAAAGGTAAGTGATCCAAGTTTATAAGTGATAGGATCCTCCATATGTGGGATGAATTCCTAATTGATATCTTTAGCTTGATCTTGTGAGATATCAGATTGTAGTGCTTCTTCAAGAAGTGTTGATGCTTCACTATCCACACAAAAGTCTTCCTCATGACTCACTTCATAGGATTTTTCTGATTCATGACTTATGTAGAAGCCTTCTTCATGATTTTTTTCTGATATGTCTCTGGATTTCTCTATATCTTGATCATGTGTACAAATGTTAAGAGTAGGAGACTCTTGTTCATTGGTAATGATTTCAAGAATATGAGACTCTTGTTTTGAATGAAGATCATCCACGTGTCCATCCAAAGAAAGCATCTCATGGGTAGATGGAGGAGTATGGCCTATGTGGATGTGGTCATCTTGTATGGATAGGAGAGTGTCCATTATATCATTGTAGTAGCTTGGAGATGCAAATTCTTGATCTTGAATGATTTCATAATTGCTTTCGACATGCTTTGAATCAAGTTATTGACATGGGTCAATTTCAAAGAATGGATTGCTTTCTTGGATATCTTCAGTAGGCATAGGAATTTTCTCAAATGTTATGAGGTCAAAAGATGTCCATATGTTTTGGAAAGGATCATTGCTAGACCTTGGTGAAAGATGTTCATCATGCTTTGAAGTGAATTCTTGAGATATGTCCTCTAACTCATTAGATGATGTAGAGACATTTTAAACATGATCATTGGTCGAAAGATATTGATCATCATTTTTCACGATTGTGATGGGAATTTGTTGCAAGCTCCGTTGTGGGAGTAAGGCATGTGTTTGCTACTGAGTCAAAAATGCTTGTTGTTGGTTGTGTTGTTGTTGTGCCAAAAATGCTTGTTGTTGGGCTTGCTATTGAGCTACTTGTTGATGGATTGCTTACAATAATGCCCTGAATTGTGTTTGCTCCTATTGAGCCTGGTGTTGGGCTTGAGCTTGAGCCTGCTGGGCTACTTGAGCCGCTTATGTTTACTGAGCGGCTTGTTGTGTTTTGGCGGTGGTGGTGGTGGGTTGGGGATGGTGTTGATTGTTAGGTTTGCTTGGATGGTTGCCACCTATTGTTGTGATACCGATGGAAAGATGGGATGATTTGGTATGATGTTTTGATTTGGCATTATAGGTTGAATTTGAACATTTTTGTGGTTGAGAATCATATTGCCTTGATTCAGGTAGCTTTGATTTTGCATGGTGTTACCTTGACTTGAATCAACATATGGAGTTGCCAATATATTGCTAGGATTTTGAAAAACATTAGGGGGATTTGCAAGCATATCTATCCCAAAATTCACCAAGTGTGGACTAGAAATGTTCATTTTCAACAAACTTGTATTTGGCATGTATGGATCTAGTAGGATAATGTTGTTTGGAAAACTCAAGCATTGAGTATTTGGTTGATAGATTTGCAGATTTGGACTTCGATTTAAATCTATCATTGGAAAAGGTGTTCCAAACTTTAGATTGGGCATACTCACATTCGTATCATTGAATTTTGGATGAGATAGTGATGCCATGCATAAATGTGAGTTTTGATAATTAATTGGCATTATGAAACTTGGGTAGTTTGGTTGAATTGGATCACTCATGATAGATGAATCAAGTTTATATTCCATGTCCCTCTCGTGTTTTGACCTTGTTGACCTCCAAGGGGTTTAGGGCCAATGATGAGATGGAGGATGAAAGGGGTGAATGATACGGGTGCTTTGAACTTTTTAAGAACTTTTGATCAATGCTAGACTTTAGGAGTTGATTCGATTTGATTTTGAGGATAGTTTGACTAAGTGTGTTAAGTCAAACAAGATGATGATGAATTTGTAAACCCTAGGAAGTTGTGTTATCCTAGGGAAAACTTGCATAAGAGAATTAATTGGCTAAGTGTGTTAAGCCAAATCAAAGTGATCATGAACTAGTAGACCTCAGGAAGTTGTGTTATCTTAGAGGCAAATTTGTTCAAGAAGATTGATAATTTGACTAGGTGCATTAAGTCAAACAAGGTGATTTTGATTTTCCAAAAGGCTAGCATAAGTGATGTTTTCAAAGCTCCAAATTTTTTTGGTGAGATGGAAATTTGATTGATGTTTGAAATGGGTGAAGTGATGATTTTGATCCTAGATGACCCTATGAGGACTTACTTACAAGACTAAGGTGATGAAGAACATGCTTTTCCCTAGGAGTAATTCAAACCAAAAGACCACTGTTTGCATAAAAACCATATGACCCAAAAGAGAACAAGCACACATGTGGTTCAATTTGTCTTTTATCTTGGCTTAATGAATTCTTTGTTACCAAAGGCACTTGCTTGCTTATGTTTCAAACTATGTGTCTAATGTCCCACTTTTGTTCTCATCCCACAAGGTCCATTGTGTGGAAATCAAGGAAAATAGGGCAATAGTTCCTTATGTTTAACCTTGTTGAAAACAAATGATGGTAGAATTTGTGCACTTAGAAACCTCTAGGAATATGATCCCTAGGGAAATCAAGAGTGCCTAAATTCGTCAAGAGTATTTGTTTCTTACAAGGGTTTTGATATTTGAAGTTCTTGTGAATGTTTATTTTCAATGTTTTTAAGACCAAACAATGTATTCCTTTCTTCAAGCATTTTTACAATCATAGGATGATGAGGCAATATCTTGTTAGGTTCCCACTTGGATAAATCAGTTGCACAGATCTTGTGTGAATGGCTAAATGCTTGACCACACTAGTTCCCCTCCATGACACTCACTTATTTGGGTCAGCCAAGAATTATTACCCATGAATCTCCCATGGCATACTTTCCATTTCCACAACAAGATCGCATGTATAATGTGGGGCGGCTTCAAAGGACATAACCTTTTGCACCAATAAGATAGACAAGGTTTTGGCCTGTTTCTAAACAAAGGGTTCTAATGCAGGAATTCCATTCATGGGGGATTATCCAACATCGGTGAGAGTCCATTGCTGTCCATCTCGTCAAAATAATCCTCGTGATTCTTGAACTTTCCTCAAGAACCCACACTTATATACCGGTTGGAAGTTACTTGGCTTTAGCATGTTCCTAGTTGGGTCGTTCCCTTGGGTGAGTACTTTTTCCCACAAGGCAGGCCCTCTAAGATAAACAATAGTGAACAAACATTATTTGTAGTTCGATCAACCTTTGTTTAAAAAACAAAAGGAGAACACTCGCAATAAGTCTATTCACACTCGCATGTTTTGTTCATTTTAAGTGCCCAAATTAAAATGTGGAGGCAATATTTTTAACAACCTAATATCACAAAAAAAAAATTGATTCTCAAAATTGCAATGAAGCACAAGAGAAGCAAATACACATTTTGAATGATATTAACTTGTAAAAAAGATTGCAAAACATGAAAAAAAAAAATTCATTTTAAACCACAAAACAATGATGACTTTTTTTTAAGCACCAAATGAAGTGTGAGTTTGTCTTGTTCAATTGTTACATTTTAAAAAAAATCTAGTGTGTTTGCCTAAAATTCTTTTTAGCCCCTTGGCAACTTTTGAAAGGAAATTTGATTGTTAATTTTTTTTAGAACCCAAGAGAAAACTAGTGAGTCCTAAAGAGCATGAAGGTGACAAAGTCCTTATAAGGGGATTATAAGTTCCCCCAAAGTGTTTAAAAAAACTTGTTACAAACATGTGATAATTGTTTTCCTTTCATTTCCATGCTCCATGATCCTTTAAAACCTGCAATACAAGCTTCAAATGTTATATAAAATAAAAAAATAAGAAGATATGAGGGTTAGATAAAAGATTAAGCATATAAACCTTAAAACTTAGACCAAGTTTCATGGTGTTTTGACATTAGGTGAAAGTTTGAAAATTTCAACTCTATCAAAGTTACCAAAAACCTACACCATTGAATAGCATATGAAATTTTACCACATTTCAAAAAAAAAAGCTTTGAAAAAGACTAAAAAGTGACCAAGATACAACAATTTTAAAATTGGATGAAAAAACAAAAAATAATATGCGACGCCCTTTGGGAGCAGCATTGTTTGCAAGTGCGGTGTTGTTTGGAACAAGTGCGGTGCTATATAGTGCCATGCGGTTCTCTGGGTGCGGTGTTTTGCATAAACAGTGAGTGCAAGTGCGGCAGAGTTTGCGGGTGTGACGGAGTTTGAAATAGGGCGGTGCTATATAACACCGCACCTGCAAATGCGGTGCAATATAGAGCCGCGGACCTGTAACCTACAAAAAATGGAAAAACAAAAGCGAAATTTTCAAAAAAATGTGATTTGAACTCGAGATTCGCCCTCCTTCTAGCGCCAAAATGTGAACCTCAATTTGATACCTGCATAAACAAAACAAACAATCACAATATTAGATCATATGCAAGGTAAAATTAGGATTCCCCATGAAATCCATTTGCAAAATTTAAAATAGGAAAATGAACAAAAGATGAACAAATAAAACAATTAAATCCTGATTAAGTATTCAAACTCTTGATCCCATGGGGGATTTGGTGCCAATGAGATGTTGCAATTGGCCCTTTCCCAACTCCTTTGTAAGCTTTTATGATTTGATGAGTGATTGATCCACTTTGTTGATGAAGAACAAGATGCATTCTTGAGAAAACCTGCAATAACCTATCTAAGATATTGCTTTGAGGATGAAGTTGAGTAAAGTAATTTTACTCAAGATGTTGATGATAGAATGAGAGGAAGAGTCTCTCATTTATAGACTCCAATTTTGGAAGAATGAGGAAAAATAAGCAATGGATAAAAGATAATCCAATGGCATTGTGCCACTTGTCCACATGTGATTGAAAGAGGAATGAGAACATTTTGGTCAATGTGCATGATAAATGCCATGAGATTCAAATTTTAATTTTGAATGTGACATGTGAGAGGGAAAGAGAAATGGAGATAATGTCACTTGGCTCAATGCACAAGGACATGTAAGAGGCATTGAATGCTTTGTTGGAAGGGCCAACTCCACTTGACCTTTTTGAATTCAAATGAGGGAATTTCCCTTTTGATGCTATGTGAGGAAAATAGAGAACTAAATAAATCAAAGTAATTGATTTATTGTGCAAGTTGCATTCTCTAGAGGATTTTAATGAGAGGGGTTAACTTAATCAAGGTTTTGATTAATTTAATGAAGAATTAGGTGATTTGACAATTTAGACTTAAATAGATGAATTAATTTAAATCAGATTTGAGAGGAAATGATTTAATTAAATAAATGATTTGATTTATTTAACTAAAGGGAATAATGTTAGATTAAATTAAATAAGGTTTAATTTATTCAATTTAATAAGAGGACTTTAGAGACTTAATCAGATAAAATAAATTATTTAATTAAAGAGGGATTGAGGATTAATTAAATTAAATTAATTAATTTAATCAACAGAGGAGAAAGACCTAATTAAATAAATAATGATTTATTTAATTAAGGGATGAAAGGTGTTGATAAGCTGAGAGTATGATTGAAGATGAAACAATGTTAATATGATCAAAATCAGGTGCATGTATATTTTACATATCTACAGGAAAATAAATTTTTTTCATCATGCATAAGATTTGTGGATTGCTATTATACAAATTTTATTTCTTCTACAAATATATTTACTAGTTTCAAAACCTTTTTTATTTCATATTTCAAGGTTGCACCCTCCTTATCTATTATATCTACATGAATTCTTTGTGAACAATTGACTATTTATTCTATTTAGGCTTCACTGCCCCATGCTAATGATGATTCCCCTTGTTTGAAACTTCAAGTTGGCAGTGATTTGAGTAGCGATTCTTTGTGTTATATCTATGAATCTTTGACTTAAGAAGAGTTGTTCTTTGAATGATTTCTTGTAGACATTTTCTTAGTCAAACAACAAATGTCTCTTTTCACTTGCTCTTGATTCATTAGCATGTTCACTAACCTTCACTATGTAAGATGACTTCCTACCTTTTTTATGATTGTTCCTACATGTTGAATGCAATAAAGATGATGTTATGACAACAATAAATGGTGTAAAAGCATGATGTGAATGGTGCAGTTTCATTTCATCTTACATATCAATAACATTCTAAAAAGACCATTGTTCATTTGTATCTTTCAATTTGAAGAACTACTTTACGCATCTTTGACTTGGTTGCTATTAATGATTAATGTTTGAAACTCTTGTAGACTTTTTGTGAGTTTCTCCTTCAGCTGAAATTTTTTATTTTTATCATGTTGAGCTCAACCCTTTTGGGAGCCCATTTTATCCACATGCTTTAATGTCTTCAAACCAGCAACAAAAAATTTCCTATACCTGCACAATGAACATACAAGCTAGATAATAGCAGTGTATTCAAGTTCCTCTGATGTTTTGATCTGGAAACTTTGCATTCATTTGATAATGGCTGAGTTGGTTTAATCTATCAATGGTTGTAGATTATATGTTTGTTGAAAGGATTTATGATCAGCTTCATATCCGGACCTCTAACAGCAATTTTCCAATCAATTGCAGGTTCCTTTGAAGATCGGGTACGAGAGGAGTTGAACACAAGAAGAACCATATGAAGATTGAAGAATCAACAATCATCACCAACATTTCCAAACAATGATGGATATGTCCCTTTTCATGTTTTCTTTGCTTTATTTAATCTTCAGATGTATAATTCACATCCATTATTGAATTGAATTAATTCAATCAATTCCCATAGCTTTTTTGGGACTTTTAAAAATTTCTTCTATCTTCCAAGTGTGAAACAACAATGTTTATGCAATCTTGTATGGTCTTTTATTTCAAAATGAATAAAATACTGCATTACTATGCAAAATTTGATAAATATTTTGTTGTGAATCTTTTGCATAATGAACTAAATCTTATTAAAACCCTTCAACGCAAATAAACAATCAACATAAAATGAATGTACCTTTAACCTTTAATGTAGTCAACTATTTCCAGCTCTACCAAAGTGAGACGAGGTGAAATTTTGGTAACATTATAGCAATTTATGTTGAATGCTTGCCTGCTAAGCATGCCAGATAAGTTGTGTTGTATATCCATTGGGCATGGAGTCCATTTTTTTGTCCTTTTCTTACTCAGAAAACTTGTAGCTCATTTTTTGAAACCATACATCATCAAACAAAACTAAAATAAACTAATCATGACTTTGTTTATGACGGAGTCAAAAAAAATGTGGAGCACTTGCACTTATTGAAAACACAATAGTAATAAAATGAAAAGTGTCGTGGGTACTTATTGAAAGAAAAACTGAACTAAAACTATTCTACTATGTACATTTACAAAATTTTCTCCTTAAGAGCGCTATTTGAGGTGAATCTTGTTGATAGGGATTGGCAATACCTCTCCATCCAGTTTTGATAGATGGAATACATTATGTTTTTTTTCATTTTGTGATAATAAATGGGTCATCCCACATAAAATCAAACTTTGTGTGTTTACCAGGTCTTCTCTTGAGTTCATTCCATTTGAAAACCAAATTTCCCTCTTTGAATATCCTTGGGACTACTTTTCTATCAAATTTCCTTTTCATTTGAGCTTGATGAATCTCTAGATTCCTAAATGCTTATTTCCTTGTTTCTTCCAACTCCATTAGCTGTGCAAGCCTAATCTGCATGGGTTCTTCATCAAGCAGGTCCAACTCTTTGATCATATTTAAAGTTGGCAATTCAATTGAGATAGGTACCTTGGCCTCTTTACCATATACTAACACATAAGGTGAACTACCTAGTTCTCTCTTAGGTGTAACCCTATCGTCTCAAAGGGATAGTTTCAACTTCTTGTGCCAGGTTCTTTGATTTCCCTTTATTATCTTCTTGATGGTTTTAATCAGATTCTTGTTAGTTGACTATGCCTATCCATTACCTTGAGGGTAATAGTTTGAATAAGTATTCAGATAAATACTATTCTTTACTGACTAATTTGAAACTTTTAAACCTATAAATGCTAAATAATTATCATAAATGATTGAACCTGGTGTACCAAACTTGGAAACCAAGTCTTGATAGAAATTCAAAATAGATGTTTCATTTGCATCCTTCAATGCAACTACTCTAGTCTACTTCATAAATTAGTTTGTGATTGTAAGTATCCATTTATGTCCAACACTCAAAGGTGGATTAATGGGACCAATGAAATATAATCCCCACTTTCCAAAAGGCTACTCCACTTGTATTAGGTGTAGAGGCAGAGTTGCAAGCTTTTTCTTTCCTGCAAACACTACACATTTCTTACACTTTCTAACCCAAAAATGGGAATCTTTAAATAAATTTGGCCAGTAATAGCCAACTCTCATTATTTTTAGGTCAGTAGTCCTTGGTGCAAAGTGGCCTCCAGTAGGCCCACCATGAAATTCTTGCAGAACCTTGTCAATCTATTCTGGTTATACACATCTGAGCAAAACATCATTATAATCCTTTTTGTAGAAAATACCATTAATTACAGAAAAAGAATGTCTTGCAACGTATAATACCTTCATTTTGACTTATTCAAGCCTTAAACACAATCACCTATGTGCAAGTATTGAAACAATTGTTGAATCCAATTTGCTATTGTGACTAGAACAACTTGTTCTTCATTATTGAAGGTTGTTTCAACTGTTTGATCAACTAGTATGTTGTTTTCTTCATTATGAGCAAGTTTTTCACATAGGCTTTTTCTCTAACAAGATTGGTGACTTTAATTTCAATGTCATACTCCATGAATTTTTTGATTCAACCCGCTCTATTATCGTTGATATCTTTGCTGAGCAAAAAATATTTGACTTTTGAATGTGTAACCATTAGCTATATTTTATTATTTGAAAGCATATACCTCAATTTATTAAGGCTTCTTACTACAACTAATACATTCTTTTCTACGAATGAATATCTAGCTTCATAATCATGCAAAAATTGACTGAAGAAATCTATAGGCTACTCTAGTCCTTCGTTTTGCTGATAGAGCATGGATGAAATGGTATCAACACTTCCAAATGCATATAGTATAAGATTCTTATCAAAATCCGGGTTAATAAGTGTTGGGGCTGCAGCAAGTTCCTCTTTAATTTATTCAAAAAAATTCTTACCTTCCTTAGTCTAGTGAAATGTAATGTTCATTTTCAACATAGTTGTAAGCAGCTGCAATAAGGCTGCAATGTTAGGAATGAATCTCCTAACAAAATTAATCCTGCCTAGAAAACTTTGCAATCCTTTTTTATGTGCAGGAAGGGGTAAAGCCAAAATTGAAATGATTCTATCTAGATCAATGGTAATACCATGTTTTGAAATAATATGACCCAGAAGCTTTACTTCATGGACTACAAAAATTCTCTTCTTGGGGTTTAATGACACCCCGCACTCTCTGCATCTTTCAAAGATCTGTCTAAGATGAGAAAAATGTTTGTCTAATTTTTTTGAAAATATAGTTATATCATATAAGTACAAAAGAACAAATTTATTAATAAGGCCTTGAAATTCCATGTCCATTTCCCTCTTAAGGGTTTCCCCTACATTGGACAAACCAAAGGGCATATTTTTGTAGGCCATAGTACCCCACTTGGTAGTAAAGGTTGTTTTGTACTAGTCTTCTTCCTTAACCAAAATCTGGTTGTACCCCAAATAACCATCCAACAATGAGAACCTCTCTGAACCTGAAACAACCTACAATATCTGCTCCATTCAAGGGAGCAGATAGTGATCTTTGAGTGAAGCTCTGTTTAGATCACGAAAAATCAACACACAACCTTATCTCTCCTTTATTTTTCTTAATAGGCACCAAATTTGAAACCCAAGAAGTGTGCTTTATTGGAAATATAATACTACCTTCAACCAACTTGATCAATTTTGAATTCATAAGGTACTCCAACTTCAGATTTAAAGGTCTCTATTTCTGCCTTACTAGTTTCATGTTGGGCTCCAACTCAATGGTGTGTTGAGCTAACTTAGGGTTAGAACCCTTTGGATCTGCATACTCCCAAGAGAAAATGTCACTGAATTCTTAGAAAAGCAAGATGAAGGCTTGTTCTTCTTCTTTGGTACAGGTTTTTCCAAGCTTGATAAGCTTGTCTTTGAATATTTCAATTGGTTCATAGTGCTACTGCTTCACTATGATGTTAGATTTGTCTTTTCTAACTTGATCATCAGTGTTAAAAATTGATTCAAGGGTTACCAATCCCTTGGGCAGCTTATTTGACTTCAACTGCAAAATTTGATTTTCATATTTTTGTTCAAAATTTTGTTGATTTCCAATAGAAAACTCCGCTTCTTCCACCAGAAAACTAATAATTTTTTCATCGTTGTCAAAAAATTGCCAACTAAAGTTATTATCAGGTAAAAATGGTCTCACTACCACCTTAACATATTGTTGTACCTCAGTATTATGAATATCAGTTGGTATGTCATATTTTGAACCTATCGAAACAAGCTTATTTGCCTCTTTATTCAGACCTCTAGGAATAGACAAAAAATTAAAAGCATTGAATTCTTCAATTAAATCCCAAGTTTTGTGCTTGTACAACTTAAGAAAATCATTTTTAGTTACATTTAGATTTCTTACCTGATTTGTAATTAGCTCAGAAACACCAGAAGCTTGTAGACACTTGATTCCTTTCTTTCTAGCCCATTCTAGGCCATGAATTAATGCTTCATACTTGGTTGTATTATTTAAGAAGCTAAAAGAAAAGAGAAGTGCAGAATAATACCTTTATCCTTCTGGTGAAATCAACATAGTTCCTCCAACAACACCTACTTTACTTCTTAAGCCATTGAAATACAAATTCCAAAGTTGATTACTCTGTTGTTCTAGATATTTTTCACTTTTGACCAAATTTGGAATAGTTACACTAGGCTCTTGAATCATATAAATTCCAAAACCTACTTCATCCATGTGATTGAATAGATCAACCTCATGATTCTAAACTTCTCAGTCATCTAAAGTTATTTCAGGTATGCCCTCAATAGGTACAGTGGGGTTAGGGGTCATGGATTGATCTTCCTTATCATGGAAAGCTAGGTTTGCATCTATAAGATTTGAAACATAAGGGTCGATATGGTCTTTAGCCTGTGGTTCTAATTTAATAGTTACTCTAGTACAATACCTAATCCTGGAAAACATGTGTGACCAATCTGATGAAAAATATCCTCCTAAATTTTCTATAAAATCTCTAGAAAGGAAAATGGAAAAGTAAGGAGGTAAATCAATTAGATAGATGTCCTATGGAATTGAAAAGTTCAGAGAATTATTTAGTGTAAGAGGAAAACCTTTAATCACTCTATCAGACTTAATGGCTGTGCCATCTAATTGGACTACCCTTTTGACAATGGCTCATAACTCAGTCCTAACTTATCTACCAATTGTTTAGGCATAATGGAGCTACTTGCTCCTAGGTCTATAATGAAAGTATGCATAATACTATCACCAATAATCAAAATTACATAAAAGGGTGGTGGCTTTACCTCTTGAAATGGCTATTCTTTCTTGCCTTCTGAACTATTCGCAAGAACTCTAGGTTGCTCCTTAATGGATTCATTAGAAATTGATATCTTAGGTAAAGCCTTTTGTAAGCTTTATTTCTTCCCAGGGAGATGTAAAACATCCAACATGGTCATGCTAACTATGGCCTTTTTCATATGATCAACAATATTAAAAGTAGAGCCACTAACCTTTTTATACACTTTAGGAACATCAACTTCTTTCTCTACTAGTGAAGGTTGAGGCTAGGTTTTCAACTACTCTTTAGTAGTTTTAGCTTGTCCTCTTGGTAAAATATGAACATTGGGAGAAGAAGTGGGTTGTGGCTACTGCTATTGGGCTATAGAAGTCTAATTTTTCTGTTGAAAAACTTGTTATTTGTCTTTGTCTTCTTGTTGTTGATTAGAAGCAACTTGTTGTCTTAGATAAATAACTCTCTTTTTTGACCTCATATTGGATGAAATGGAGGTAGTTGAATGATTCTTCCCTTGTATGTTAGTTAATCCATAGAACTCATTACCTTGCCAATTCATCATGGAAACATCAAGATCATTCTGTTGTGTTTGATCTTCTTGCTGATTATTGCTCTCATTTACTGTATTATCTGAAGCAACATAGTTTCTTTACACCATTAGTGTCTGATTGACCACTCCATTCAAACAAATAGCCTGATTATGAGGTTGATTATAGGGATAGAACCACACATAATCTTATGCCAAATTTTTATACACATGTAGAAGCTCTTTTGAAGAGCTGGCAACATTGGGGTTATACGACTAATTTTTCCTAGCATTATAATTCCTCCTTTTTCCTTGGTAATCAACCTAATAAGGTAGCCTTTTTGGCTGAAAGGGTGTTTGATAAGGTCTGAAATTATGCCCTTGTTGGTTTTTAAGGCTCACTAAGTTTTTACTCACAACTTATAGTAAATTGGCCATTTGTTGTTGGTCATTTACCAACTGTTGTTGGGTACCCCTAACCTCTTAAAATTCTGAATTTACTGGAACAACATTATTTTGTACAACTTCCTCAAAAACCTAAGACTAGAACAATAGGTATTGTGGCAATAGGAGGTATTTGGATGGGTATCAAAGGACGTATATCTATAAAAAATCGCATAGGAGGCCTTGGTGCAATCTTACCAACTTGAATAAGGTTGTTTTCATCTCTAATAGCTATCTCAAATGTTGTTGGTAAGGTTACTCCACCCATTGATTGTATCATTAAATCAATATCACTATGTATTACTCTAAGATAATACAAGAAAACATGATCTAGTGAAGTTCTTACCATTACTGGTATTTGGTTCCAGGTTCTTTGAAATTGGAAATTAAAATCAGTCATCTACTCCTACAGAGCCCTCTTTATGGTTTTCATTTATTCTACCACGGAAAGATGATCTGACTTATCTGAAAACTATTTGTTCAACTTGTCTCCTAAGTCATCCCATGTTCCAAAAAATTTAACTAGAAATCCTCTGAACCAATGGAGTTATTTTACTTTGAGTGATGCTACTAAAAGACTTAATGCCACATTCTCTTGAGTTACATGATGAACTGCACAAAGTGAAGCTACATCACTTATGTGTTCTATTGGCATTGTCTGATCCTCGCCAGTGAAAAAGGGTAGAATTTTTAAGGCAACCATTAGTATGTCATTGTGTTGAGCTAAATTGAATGGGATACCCCCATTGAATGGTGCAAACACATGTGCTCTAGCCATCAAATATGCTCTAGGATATGGTACTTGTAACATTGGTACTACACGTGTTATTGGAAAAAGAGGTACAAAAATTGAAGGCATGAGATTGGGCGGTGTAGAATGAGATCTTGGTGTTGATCGCCATCTTGATCTTGATTTTCTCAATATCATTCTTATTGTTCTAAATTTTCTCTTGGGAAATGATAGTTTCAGGTATTCAAATGGATCAACACTTCTTCTTGTTTGAATTATTCTCATATGCTACTGAATCTACAATTAAAACAAAGTAAACGAAGTCACCAATCAAATATTAAACCTCTATTAGGTAAAACACTGTTGTAACTCTAAAAATAGTAGCTTGAAAGCTTTGAATTATTTCTCTGGAGTGAACTTTAGGATCCCACCAAGTGTGCCAAAAACTAGTATCAACAAGAGTGCACCTGTGTGCGAAAGCGAAGATGCTTTGCAATCCTGTGTAACATTGGAAAAATTTAAATTTCTGGGTACCCTATGTCGAAAGTTAACCTTAGATTATAGGTCGGCTTCCTTTATGATTTTCTAATGATGGACTATAAAATTTTATGGGAAAATGGAAAAAGGATAGATTGAATGCATAAAATGAAATTTAAATTATCGGTGATGCACTTAAATGACGATAAAACTTGTAGAACGATTCACAATTATTTTCTAAAATATGTTTACATAGTTCAGAAATGGCTTCACAATAGTGTTTCTTAAGATGCCCAAACAATTTGATACTTGAAAAGGAAAATAAATTCTCACAATTTGAAGTTCAAAATGAAAAGAATGCACTACCTAAGACCTTTAAAGGATGTATGATAATGAATAAGACAAATTTAAAGGTTTTGATAATTAAAACACAATAACTTCATTAGATTATTCATAAAGATACTTTTCATTATTTCTGAAGAGGTAAATTGTGGATTCTAAAAGAGAATAATAGGAAAATACTACATAAAGAATCCAAAATTAACCTATAAAAATTGTTGCATAATATTAACTATAAATATCTGAGTTACAAGATCTCTCTCTACAAAGTGCAAAGGAAAATAAAATCAAGAATTGAGGAAAAAACTAAGTCTTTCCTCAATATATAAAAATATTTCATGCATAATGCACCCAAATTGTGATACTGAAAGTGAACTGAGAGTGAAAAATCAAGCATGCTTCTCATGAGAAAAATCAAAACTGCTTGAAAAAGGGGACCACCAATGTTGTAAACTGAGCCTAAATAGCTCAAAACTCAATCTCACACTATGTATAACTGGATTGTGACTCAAAATGGCTCTTGAGTCCATGGAGGGGGCACTGAAATTGAACTAAAAGTAAAAATATCCTCCTCACAAGAAAATATGAAAAGCCTCCAAATGAGGTCCCACCACTAAACAAAACTGAACTCGACATGTTGTAAACTCCAACCCATAATATGCATGATCAAAATATCTCAAGAACTGGCGTGAAATTGAGGTTATGTGTCAAAAATATCCATAAATTATGGCCCCAATCGATGTGATCACCCTCTCTGAAAAAAGACTTTAAGTCAAAAAATCACAATACTTTGGATGACTCTTACTGACTTCAGTTGTGTCTTTCTCTTTGCATGACATTAATCAAAGGTAATTGTTTAATTAAATATTAAAGATAATCATCCTTAATTATTTTAATATTTATTGTTTCGAGTCTCGTATTCATGCATTACATATTAAATATTAAGGTAATCAATAATATTACCATTTAATATTCAATTACAATATTAAACTTGGTCAAAATCATGGTAAACATGAAGTGGCATTCTTGTAATAATACAAAAACAAACATAAGTTTGAAACTCCATCCTCAAAGCTCACGATCAAAGAAAAAATTATTAGGTTAATTGACTTTAAAATTCAATACTATGGAGGTAATAATTCAAAATTATTTACTTAAAACATGAGAAAAAAACACACTCATTCAAATTAGGGTGGAAGAAAAGATCAAACCCTAACTTCATTCTTCACTTTTTGTTTCATGAGAAAATTGAGTTTCGCCAACGGGTAGGGTTTTAGGTTGATTTCTTGACATTTTTTCTTGATTCTATGAACTTCATGAAGGATTCTTTAGGAAAACAAGGTGAGTATGAAACTAGACATCTTCTCCATCATTTCTTGAAGTATTTTAGGCCTCAAGGCCATGACCATGATACGCCTTCTGACATATATTTTGATGTATATTTTTGTGCTATGAATGTTCATCTCTTTAGCTGCCATATGAAGATTTTTTTACTTTGATTTTGAGAGGGAAAATTGAAGAAATCCCACGGCCTTTCATGGCTCTGTCCACAATCAACAATGAAGGTAGTTTTAACTTTATTGAATCTCTTATTTTTTTAATTCATTTTGCAAAATCATTTCTGCAGCTATTAAAGTTTTCCTTGGGTATTTTCTTCTCCTCTAAATGAGTGATTTTTTTTCCTGAATTATCAATGAAATATCCTCATTTTTTAGTGATAAAACATATATGTGGTGCATATCATTCTCCTATTTTTTTTATAAAAAAAAAATCCTCATGGTCATGGTTGTAAAGCAATTTTTGAGCCCTTCCTTCATCTGAATGAGCTAAAACCATCCATTATTCTACATTTCATGTAAAAAAATTCACAATCAACTTGATTGTCCTTCTTTTGTATGGATTGCTCATGATATCATTGCTCATTACATTTTCACTTCCATTAAGACCCTTTTGAAAACTCTGTAACTTGAATACCATGGCTAGCTTTGTCACTATTCTTGCTTCATTACTCTATATCATAGTCACAAGGATTTGTCTTTATTTCATGACATTTGATTGATATTATCTTTTTATCTATGCTTTGAGGCTGCTATACCTTGCATTCTGAGATCACTATGGATTGTGACTATGAATCTTGAATCCAAGATGTGATATTTGAAGTCATTTGTATTTGAGATATTTGTAGACCTGTAGGCTTCTCTTTAATTAAGTATACTATGTTTTAATATGATGCTTCTATATTTGCTCGTTTGATGAAGGCATTAAGCTCCGAGTACTAGATCTTTTCATGTATGATGACTTCTACTTTTTTTTGCTTTTGACTACATTGATTTGAAGCTTAGTGGTTGCTCCTTGCATCATGACACTCCAATGATTGTCATGTTATGTCTTTTATACATATATACTCTTCTTGAACTGTCATGATCCTTGTATCCTTAATATGTAGTTCTATTGAAAGCTTGAGCCTCTATAGACACTAGATGAGCTCCTTAAATGTGTTTCTCTTGATGCATGCTTTGAAATCTCTATAAATATCATACCCATACTTGTATTTGGATTGATCTTTCAAATCACTATTGAATAGTTGCTTCACTTTATGATGCAATAGCCATGAATGATTTATCTTTGGAAAAGATTTTTTTTTCATCTTGCATAAGATTTGTAGATTGCTATCATATAAAGGTTGCTTCTTCTACAAATATAGTTACTAGTTTCAATACCTTTTTTATTTCATAATTCAAGGATGCACCCTACTTAGCTGTTAGATCTACATGAACTATTTGTGAACAATTGATTGTCTATTCTATGTAAGCTTCACTATCGCATGCATATGATGATTCCCATTATTTTGAAACTTCAAGTTGGCAGTGATTTGAGTAGTGATTGTTTGTTTTATATCTATGAATCTCTGACAAAAGAATATATTTTCCTTGAATGATTTCTTGTAGAAATTTTATTATTCAAACAACAAATGTCTCTTTTCACTTGCTCTTGCTTCATTAGCATGTTCACTAACATTCACCATGTAAGATGATTGTCTACCTTTCATATGATTGTTCCTACATGTTGAAAGAAGTAAAGATGATGTTATGGAATCAATAAATGATTTAAAACCATGATGTGAATGCTTAAGTTTCATTCAATATTTTATATCAATAACATTATCAAAATACCATTTTTATCTATATCTTTCAATTTGAAGAACCACTTTATGCATCTTTGAATTGGTTGCTATGAATGATCAATGTTTGAAACTCCTGTAGAATTTTTGTGAGTTTCTCCTTCATCTAAAAATGTTTCTTTTTAGCATGTTGGGCTAAACCCTTCTAGGATCCCATTTTCTCCACATACTTTAATTTCTTCAAACCAACAACATAACTTTTCCTATACCTACACAGTGAACAAAAAAGTTAGATAAAAATGGTGTATTCAAGTTCCTTTGATATTTTGATCTGGAACCTTTGCATTCATTTGATAATGGTTGAGTTGGTTTAATCTGATAATTTTTGTAGATTATGTGTATGTTGATAGGATATATGATCTCATTCATATCCAGAGCTCTAACAGGACTTTTCCAATCAATTGCAGGTGCCTCTGAAGATTGAGTACGAGAGGAGCTAAAGACAAGAACTAATGCAGGAGCACCTTAAGGTCTTTTGAAAGATCTTAGAAAATTTTGGCTTGTAGGTGGTTCTAGCCAACCACCAAGGTAATAATCACTATTTGATAAAGTCCCAAGGTTGATTTAGTGTGTGTGTTGTGGCAAGTTTGTTTGGAGTCTTGAGTTTTGTGTATTCTTGGACATCCTGCAAAGTTGAAATGAAATTTTTTCCTAAACACTAGGAAGCATTTATGATGTTCTAAGCTTGACCTAAGGGTCCCAACATGTGGGGATAGGATATATAAGTTCAAAAATACCCTAACCTGACAAGTGGAAGATTTGGAAGTACTATTGTACGGATTATGTCTTGGAAAGAACAAGTTTTTTTTACTGTGTTTTTGAAACAAAAACTTGATCCAGTCAATTAATGAATTGAAAGGACTGAACTAATGAATTTAATCTTTAATTTTTGACATGTAACTACTTTTTGTGGCATTGTTTTAGTTGTTTGGCATGACTAATTAACAGTTTGTAAATTATTTGTGTTCATCTGTTTCACTGTTTGGTTCAGGGCCAGTTTTGTAAAAGATGCACCCCACTTGAATTCCTGTGGCTGAACTTCCATGGCCTCTTGCAATCAAGTAGGGGACCTTGTATATATTTTAAATATGGTCTTTGGAATTTTTTTTTGTAGGAGAGCTAGTAATTCCATCAAGCTCTAGGCGAGTGCAGGGGCATTCTGGCTAGGTGCTTGAACAGAACAAAAGCAAGAGGGCTTGCTTAACGGATTGGTTTGTGCTATTAAATGGTGTAGAGGTGTAGAGGTATGTTTCTTGGACATGTGTATGCAAGGAGAAGTTTAGAGGAGGCCATTAAAGCACTCAATGAAGTTAAAGAATCCAGACAGTGTCACATGCCCTAGAAACCCTTGAAAATAGGGGTTTGGTGACAGACCTATGTATGAACACCAAGAAGGTATAAAACCTAGGAAATATTGGAGCCTAGGAGGTCTATAGAGAGAATCCCTAAAGATTTTTGGGGTTTGTTAAGGAAGTCTTGGAGTTATTCCAAGAACACTGGTTTTAGGAGGCCTAATTGACCAAAAAGGCTACAAGGCCTAAAAACAAGGTTTACATGAATTCAATGGAAAAATGAAGAAGGAATCCAACAAGATGGATCAAAGTGAAGTAAGATCAACTAAGGAATAGTTGGAAGACCTATTCCTAGTCCCAGGAATGGCTTGGGGAACGTTGTGGCAAAGTTGAGCCGAAAGGTGCTTAGTAGGGGTGTGAGAGAAAAGGTGAGTGTTTTAAGTTGGTGGAGATTTCTATCAAAAGATAGGGGTCTTAGGAGTGACCTCTAAGTAGGGTAGAGAAGAATACCCTAGTAATACCAAAGAGTAGGTCTTAGAAAGAGAAAATATGCTCTTGAGAGATAGTACTCCCCATCAAATTGGTATCAGAGCCTATGTTAAAAGGCTTGGGAATTGAGAAATATATGTCAGAGGGACATGAATCCATAGGGGAAAACACCGTGGTGACCAATGCAGAACTAGCTAGAGATTTGACAAAGCAACAAGAAAAGAACAAACGTCTTGAAGAAATTGTGGAGGAGATGAAGCACAAAATAGAAGAGGTTGCAAAGACTGTAGGCGAGATGAAAGTGCAGTTAGTAGGGGTTGAAGACAAGGGTAAGAACCAAGTTGAGGAAGAAATAGAACCAGAACCTAACCCTCTAATAGCAGAGGAACCCTTTCTCAAAGCATTAAAGGCACTAAGTGGCAAGGCACTAGAAGGCATCCCTGTTTTCATAGGAAGAATGGATGTAGAATTAGTTATGGAATGGATTGAGGGAATGGAAAATCACTTTGAATGTGATGGGGTTACAGAGGCACAAAAGGTGAAGATAGCCAAATCAAGGCTAAGAGGACAGGCATTAACTTGGTGGAAGTTTTTGTAAGAAGAAAGAGAGAAGGAAGGCAAGAAGCCAATAGGAAATTGGAAAACTGTGGTTTTTAAAGTAGAGGAAAACTATCTACCTGAGGATTATGACATCCAATTGCATAAGAAGAGGCAAAATATTAGACAAAGAGAAATAGTTGTAGCTGCCTACACATAAGAGTTCCAAAAACTAAGCCTGAGGTCTAGAGTGCAAGAAAGTGAAAGCATTAAGGTTTCCAGGTATCTAAACGGACTTAGATGGAACATACAAGAAGAGTTGAGTCTCTTTACACTTACTACCCTCCATAGCTGTTATCAGATGACTATTAAAGTTTAAGAAAAACTAAAAAAGAAACAAGATTCAAGTATTAAGGGTAGAGGGAAAGGCAGAAACCCTAGAGGTGGACATAGAGGAGGTTTTGGTGGAAGGAGCAATCATAACAAAGGCCAAGGAGATTCTAAGGTTGATGAACAAACCCATGAGACAAATAGTAGAGGGGGATATAGAGGTAGAAGTTCTTACAATGGTGGAAGAGGCAGATTAGGAGGATTTAGGAGAAAATCTCACTTTTCTTCCATGAGGTGTTACAATTGTGGGCAATTGGGTCACCCTACATATAGGTGTCTTGATAAGCCAACATCTTCACAAGGTGAGAAAAGGATTGCTTATGTCCAAGATGAGGACTATTCTAAACACTCAAAGGTGAGTTTAGATTTAGAGAAATGAGATAATCTCATGTTGAGAAAGATCTTGATCAAAGCACCTACAGAGGATGAACACAAATAGAGGAGGGCTCTTTTTAGAGTCAAGTGCAAAATACAAGGCAAGGTATGCAAGGTCATCAGTGATTCAGGATCCACTGATAATGTTATCCCATAGGAGGCAGTATAGAAGTTGAACCTCACTAAGATACCTCATGTGTGTCCCTATAAAGTTACTTGGTTGAATAAGGGGAAAAATATATTGGTCAATGAGCAAGTATGGGCTGAGTTTACCATAGGGAAGTATCAATATACGATACTATGTGATGTGTTACCAATGGATGCATGCCATATGTTGCTTGGTAGACCATGGCAATATGATAGGGAGGCAGTACACCATGGCAAGGAGAAAAATTACTCATTCAAAAAGAATGGAGTGACTTACAAGATTCGGTCTTTAATAGAAGAAGGCACAGTGGAGAAGGAAGAATCCCATACACTTTTGATGAGTGGGAAGGAATTCTTAAAAGACATGAAGGAGGAAGAAGGAGTTGGCTATGCTATCATGTTGAAGCAAAAGGAGGAGGAGTCACCTTGTTAGTCACCTATGTCAACATAAGTGAAGCAACTGTTAGACCAGTTCAAGGACATTATTTGTGAAGGTACACCAACCACACTACCACCTAAGAGGGCAATCAGTCATCAATTAGACTTTGTGCCAGGAGCAACATTGCCTAACAAGGTTGCATACAAGATGACACCAAAGCAGAACAAAGAGATAGCAAGGCAAGTTCAAGAGCTCTTGGACCAAGGGTTGATCAGAAAAAGCATAATCCCATGTGTTGTCCCAGTGGTGTTGGCTCCTAAGAAGGGATATAAGTGGAGAATGTGTACTAATTCTAGGGAAATAAATAGGATAACTATTAGATATAGGTTTCCTATTCCTAGAATAGAAGATTTAATGGATTGTTTAGGGGGTGCTACGTATTACTCCAAGATCGATTTAAAAAGTGGCTACTATCAGATTAGGATGAAAGAGGGAGATGAATGCAATTCATCTTTTAAGACCACAGAGGGGTTATATGAGTGGTCGGTAATGCCATTTGGGCTTACAAATACACTTAGCATGTTTATGAGGGTGATGAATGAGGTCTTGAAGGACTATATAGGAGTCTTTGTGGTAGTCTACTTAGATGATATCCTCATCTTTAGTAAAACAAAAGAGGAACATATGAAGCACCTGGAACTTGTGCTGAAGAAACTTCAAGAGGAGAAGCTCACCATAAATCTTGAGAACAATGAGTTTATGAAATAAGAGCTAGTCTACCTAGGATTTGTAGTATCTCAAGGGGGCTTGATAATGGATAAGAGAAAGGTTGAAGCCATTCTCAGTTGGCCTATTCCCAAGACAAGGACTGAAGTCAAAAGTTTCCATGGGTTAGCCCAATTATATAGGAATTTTATTAGAAGATTTAGTGAAATCTGTGCACCTGTCCTAGACACTATCAAAGGAGTACTTAATCAAAAGTTTGTGTGGACCAAAGAAGCCAATGAGGGGTTTGAGAGATTGAAAAAGGAAGTAGCTACCCAACCAATAGTGGTTTTACCAAGTTTTGACAAACTATTCGTAGTGGAATGTGATGCAAGCAACATAGCAGTGGGTGCAGTCCTAAGCCAAGAAGGTAGGCCAGTGGCATTCTTTAGTGAGAGGCTAAATGAAGCAAAGTCTAGATATTCATCCTATGACTTAGAGCTATATGCTTTAGTACAAGCCCTTAAGAAGTGGAGGCACTATTTTTTGCCTAAAGAATTTGTGGTATACACTCATAACAAGGCCTTAAGCTACATAAACACACAAGAGAAGATCAGTTTGAGGCATATAAAGTGGATGGAGTTTCTACAATCATACACTTTTATTATCAAGCACAAGAAAGGGGTCAATAACAAAGTTGTAGATGCCCTTAGCAAAAGGTTACTTACCATTCAGCAGATACAACTGTAGAGTACAAGGGTTGAGGGGTTCAAGGATCTTTATCAAGGAGATTCAGATTTCTCAGAGATCTATAAGGTGTGTACTGATTTTGAAAATCACTTTCATAGTGAGTATGCAGACTACACTTTACAGAATGGTCTATTGTTTAAAGGGAAACAACTATGTGTTCCAAGAGTTTCTATGAGGGAGAACCTCATCCAAGAAAAGCAAAAAGGCAGTTTGAGTGGACACTTTGGGTTAAACAAGACCCTATACTTAGTGGAGAGATTCTATTGGTGGCCTAGAATACATAGAGATGTAAGAAGGTATGTTGAGCAATGTGGAGTGTGTTAGAAGGCAAAGGGGACATCAAAATGTGCAAGTCTTTACCAATCATTGTCCATTCCAAATAGACCATGGGAGTGCATAAGTATGGATTTCATAGTAGGGCTACCTAGGACACCAACTGGTCTGGACAGTGTGTTTGTGGTAGTAGAGAGATTCAGTAAGATGAGTCATTTCATCCCATGCAAAACAACACATGATGCTAGGCACATTGCCCATCTATTCTTCAAGGAGATAGTCAGGATACATGGGTTGCCAATGAGCATAGTTGTGGATAGAGATGTGAAGTTCATGGGACACTTCTAGAAGACTCTTTGGAGGAGGCTAGGAACCAACTTGTCTAATATTTCTTCATATCATCCTCAAACAAATGGATAGAAAGAGGTCATAAATAGGCTACTTGGTAACTTTTTGAGGTGTCTGACTAAAGAGTATTGACAAGGATGGGAACAAGTTATTCCACAGGTAGAATTTTCCTATAATGATAGCACAAACAGGATTTGGGGTCAATACGTTATTTGTTGCAATGTTTGGTAAGGAGAGCTCAAAGTTGTCATCATCCCCCAAATACACATAGAACTAGAAGAATGCCACAAAGAGAGAAAATAATGAAAAACCTCTTTGGTCATCATGGATGAGACATAGGGTGTCTCAACTCCTTACATCATCCCTAGAAGGAAAACACAAGAAAATAAATATAAAAATGAAATGAAAAAGGTAAAAAAATAAAATATTTTTAGGTCAACATGAAGGAGACATGAATGTCTCAATGCCTTGTGTCATCCCTAGAAGGAAAACACAAGAAAAGAAAGATAAAGATGAAATTAAAATGGAAAAATAAGAGAAATCCTTTTGGGTCAATAGGAAGGAGACATGAATGTCTAAATGCCTTTCATCATCCTTGAAAGGAAAACACAAGAAAGATAAAGATGAAAAAGAGAAAGTGATTCATGACATAGAGAAGAAGGAGGGTATAAATAGAGGAATGTCAAAAAGCGAGAAAATAGAACATTATAGGGGATCAAATTACACACATGTAATCACACAAAAGAAAAAAGAGAAAAAAATAATGAAAAAATACTAGTAAGGAAAATGTGAGTCAACCTATGAGCAAGTTATCTGCCTCCCAATCATATTCCATGTATAGTGAAGGCGAGGGACTAGCCAAAGGGACAAGAGAAAGCACCAAGATAGGAGAAGCTCTAGGTTAAGAAGATTTTTCATTTAAGCCAATGGAAGAGGAAGACAATGTGTTCAGTTCATTATGCACCTCTTCATCAATTTTGGCATCCACATCATCATCATCTAAGTTAATCACAACAAGAGGTCAAAGGATAATATCCATAGAGGATTTCAAATCTTGTTGTGGAGGATGCATAGAAAGTTCTTGTTGTGACTTGGGAGGAAGAACATCATGTGTTGCTTCAATCAAGTTTGGATCTTGATTTTTTGTTAACTCGTCATGAAACTTGCGAGCAAGGGCATGTCGTCTACATGTACTCTCCCTAGAACCTCTATTTTGTTTAGCTTTATTTTCAAGTTTTATAGGAGTGGGTTGATCAACCATAGGTTTCTTTTCTTCCTTAGGGGGAGGAATAGAAGGAACCATGGGGATTTTTTCAACCTCTTTCTCTTTGACTTTGTAAACTTGTTTTATTCTTGGAGATGTGGCAGGGTTCATTTCATTGTTTCTTGGTCGCTTGTAAGAGGTAGGTAAGGTTTATGTTTTAGGTTGGTCAGAGTTGTTTTGGTCTTTTTTAGGTTCAATCATGGTTTCATCAAGGATGGTAGGATTGGAGGTGGATGGGGACATGCTTCAAAGAGATAACTTTGTTATCTCCTTTGCCTTGAACTTTTGGTAGGACAAGAAAAAAAAGTCTTCTCATGGCTTGATAGGTTCCATGGGCTTGGGCCAAAAGGAATCTAGGGGAAATTTTCATTTAGATGAAAAGGGATTAAAGCCACTATGGTGAAAATTAAATATCTCATTGTTAAAGAGAAACTTCAAGCATTTATGCATTTATGCACAAGTGAAGGGAAAAATTTCATGGATTATAGCCACGAGTGGTAAAGCTTTACATGAAATTGGTTCGATTGTGAGATGATAGAGAATGTAACATCTAATGTTTTTGTTCTTATTTGTAATGGTAGGGTGATCGATCCAATCGTAGGGCACACAAAGACATTATGTATCTTGATGCATGCTCCCAGTTTGTCATAATCATCTTGATAGAGCTCATGCAAGAGTACGAACTCCTAAGTAATCATGTTATCTCCACAAGAGGGATATATTAATATCCCATTAGTGGGATTATCATAGATATGGTTGGCTATGTAAAGAGGACCATTGGGAATAAATTTAAGTATATCTTTAGAGGAGAGATAACTATCAAGAGGACTCTTAGTTCGGCCCTTACAAGGGATGATGTCTATCACCCCTATCATTTCATCAATAGGATTGAAATTAATAGAATTATTTGGAACATAATCAGTGTTTTCGTCATCTATATCAACATTCATCACATCATTATTAGGTGTGTTTTTAGCTTTAACAAATGAGATATTATGTGTTGGCATGGGATTGGTAAATATTTGTAAGTTTTGGTTCAGAGGGGAAACAAACTTATTTCCTTTCTCATTAATTCCAACAAGGGATACACAACTGAAATCAATGAGGTCTTGCACTAGATGTTTAAGACGCTTATAATGTTTCGTGTCATGTCCATTTTATCGATGAAAATGTAAAAAAAAAATTCTTTAAGTTTAGAGGAAAAGGCTTATTAGGGTCAAGTTGTCTAACAGGAGGTAAGGTAATCATTTTTTGGTTCAGGAGTTGGGACATGGCATTATGAGGGGTGTCTGGTAGGGGAGTGAATTTTTTTTTGGATCTCCATAACTAAAGGGCATTGTGGATTTGACAATAAAATCTTGGTTATGGAAATTTTGAGTTTTTTGTTGAGGAGGGTTGAATTGAAGGAAGCCTTTATTTGGTTTTCTAAAGGGTTGGGAAGTGTTTTGGTGTACATTATAGGATCTTTCGACTTGGCTAGAAGTGGAATTCGTAACGCGACTAGAAACTAAATTTTTGTAATCTCCGAGAGTAGTACACAAGTGCATGAAGGAAGGGAATTTCATCATGGTCAAATTTCCTTGGATTTTATTTTACAAGTTTTATATAAACATATTTGAAGATTTGGGTCGGGGATCTTGACATCAACTTGGGAATAAAGCGATTGATAGTGGGAGATAAAGCTAGTTACCTTTTCTTCCTCTTTTTGCTTAGATCTCATCAAGTCACCTAGGTTACCTTAGGAGTCATCTGAACTTGGAAATGATTTATAAATTCCTCAACAATTTCATCAAATGAATGAATCGAGTTATTCAGTAAAGAAGAGAACCACTCCAAGGAAGTTTCTTTCAAGGTCCTAGGAAAGAGTTTTGCAAAAAATTTATCATCAACGAAAAAGTCACTACATAGGGCAGTGTAGTCATTAACATGGTTATAAGGATCTCCCTTCCTTCCATATTTTTTAAATCTAGGCATCTCTACACATTGTGGCATCAGTGTACATATTATCTCCAAGGATAATGGACTACTCTTGATGTAATATGTGGGTGGGCCGTTTTGATTTTGGTTGATGGTGGAAACTTGTTTTTGAAGAGATGGCATGGTTTGGAAAATTTGATGTATGAGAGGGTCATTGCTTGTGTTATGAGATAGAAATGAAAGTGGTGATGGAGTATGTTTTTGTGGAACAAGTGAATGGAATTATTATAGGTGGTAAGGTAGTAGGAGCTATAACATGTTATGCCACATAGGAACTAGGGATGCTAGTTTGAATACCCAGGGAAGAAATAACATTAGTAACTTGTTGCATTGTCATGACTTGAGGAGGGGTGTATGTAGGAATTGAGGGTATTGTTGTGGGAGGAGGAATTTGAGTTCCTCCTTGGCTTGAAGAATTGTTTGTGGGCAAGGGGAAACTAGTGGTTGAGGGAAGATTCTTTCCAAAGATTTGCACTATGTTTTTCACAACATCAAGGCCATCTTCAGTTTTAAACATACGTCTAATTTTTTCAATTGTAGGAATTTTAGTGGTTCACCAAAATTAAACCTTTAAAATGGTGTTTCCACTCTCTTGAGCTTCTAGGGTTTTGGACCTAAAAGGAGAGGTTATTTTCAATATTTAACTCAGGAACAACCCTTGAGATTCCAATGCAGAGGTGATTGAAATATGACAAAGGGTGTGTTCTAGGGGATGGAATGATGTAAATGAGGGGTTCACCACCAAGTGTAAACTTGGAAAGAAAATTAAATGAATTATGAAATGAAAGAACCCTAATTTGATGCAATGCTTCAAATAATGATTTCAAAATGCAAGCAAACAATAACAAAAAACTGTAAAATTGGAGATATGCACTTGGGAAATTGGAGAAGGAAAAATAAAGGTTTGGAACCCTAGAAAATTTACTGTTGAAGCCAATTGGGACTCATTCTCCAAGTTGAGCGAATCCATCTAGTGTCGGGAAAACTATGTCGGAATAGGTTTTAGACAAAAGGGTACTCAGATATACAAAAACGTTTCATTGACAATAGCAGTGGGACTCATTCACCAATAGTGGCGAATTAGTCCACTTCAGGATTTCTATAAATTAAAAGTTGTATTTTGTAGCTCTTGGTCTGCTCTGCTTCTCCCAATTCAAATCCGAGTCTGAAACTGCTAAATTCAACCTATAGGTCTTCTCCAAGCTCCTCCAAGGTTTTTTCACAACCTTGACAACTTTTATTTTCTTTGACAACTTGATGACCCCTTTTCCAATCTTTCTCTTTGATAAATTTTCAACCTAGACCAAATCCGTTCAATAAAGTGTTGCAATTATGCTTGAGATGGCTACAATGGATGTGGTTCTTGATTCTTGATTATAGGAGATAGATATTGAATGCAAATCTTGCTTGTATCATGAACTCTACACTACAATTGTAAGAACAATGACAAACATGATGAATGTGATCTTTAACATGATGATTGATCTAGAAGAATTCTCTAGAAAGCTTGATAATCTTCCCTTGAAAGCCTTGAATGGTCTTGCTCAAATGAATGCCTAAATGATTTAGGAGTGCTAGGATGATAGAATTGATATACCCAATTATGCAATAATTCCTGAAATTACAACACTACAAGCCAACATTGGATCTTGGAGAATAAAATCCAGCCAAAGATTTAAATTAAGTTTAACTTTTGAGTTAAGGAGGACTCATTCACCCAGAATGGTGAGTGAGTCCCACCTTAGGAAATTGAGGTGGGTTTTTTGGGGTTTGATGTTTTATATGCCATTTGTCAGGATTATCCTAAAAATACACCAAAACAAGGCTTGTGGATGCAAAAAGGGGCCCATTAAAGCATAAGGGAGCCCAATTATTAATGATAATCCCAGAGGAATGTTAAAGTGTGTTACAACAATTTACAACACACCAAATAAGGCAAGGATAAGATAAATTATAATGGAGGGTATGTGCAGGATCATGATGGGCCTAAAACTAGCAATATGTAAGTGATATAATGGCCCATGTGGCTGACAACTTTATTTTTCACCAAAAATTGATGAAACAAAAAGGGTTTTTAAAGGATATTCTTAGCTTTCCACCAATATAAACTATGATTTAATTTGAATTTAATATTTAATTAATATTTATATTCTATTTGAATTACGACTAAAGTCCTAATTAATAGGCTAATTGAAAAATATCTATAGCTTTCAAATGATATCACATTTTTTGAATCTGAAACATGCATCACATTCTATAATTCACATAATATAGGATTAAAAAAATAAAAATTGAATTTCATGAAGTTTTGACCAAGTTAAGGTGGTCAGACATATGAATTTCTATATTTTTTAAAAGTTGTAATAAAAAAATCATAATTAATTATTTACTTGGGGAAAAATTACAAAAAAATATTCATCGCATTGAGACATGAGTCCTCTAATTATCTCTAAAATCTTATAAAAAAATAATATCATTTTATTGTGGATAGGGTAGTCAGACAGACACCTACTTCTTATTTTTTCCCTAAAATTTAAGTACTACTCCATTGAAATTTCAAATTTTCACCAAATTTATTTTTTATTTTTCTTAACTTAACCTAGTAGTTTAGAAACTAAATTCAATTTTATACAAATTATATTATTACATATTTTTGAAATAATATAGGTAACATTTTCATTTGTTTACGTCAAGTTGCTTTAATTTGATTTTCTGAATTTTCATCACCACTTAAGGACCTATTTTCTTCTATGATGATCCTACACATACCCAAGAAATATATTTAATTATGCTTAGAAATCCTAGAAAATTTTGCAAGTGTATCACAACACTGTACAAAAACTTTACAAGGCATCATTAAAGTACACTAGTTCACAAGGGCTCAAGACCTAATTTGAATGTGTTATCCAATTACAATACTAAATCAAGGCCAAACTGAACCAAAATCCACAAGAAGGAGCTAAAAAAGTGTGAAAAATGCTAAGAACCCTTTTTTTGACATTACATTTAGCCCACTTTAGTGAGAGGATAAACTTGCTTCAAACTCACACTAAAGTAGACAAACACGCATCAAGGGATGGTTCCATTGTACAAATGCTAGTAAGATGAGACAACAACAATCAAGAGGGATGATGAAGCCCCTAGGATCAAGATCTCATGAAAAACCAACACGAATAACAAGGAACGCACATGAAAATAATATAAAGAATAATGACAAGGCCAATCATACAATTCCAAAGATAAGAAAGAGATAAAGGAGAAATTCAGAACAAGCTTCGACCATTTGTAAAATGTGATGTGGATCAGATCTAGGCTATTTGTCCAAGAAAAATGCATACTCACTCTGAGACGATGAAACTCACGGTTTTCCATCGAGTGATAAGTCTAAAAAGGGTGAGAAACATACACTCATGGCTGGTATGTACTCACACACACACACAAGTGGCTATGGGGAAAGTCATGCCATTGGTTGGGCTTCTCGCTCAAACCATACCAAAGTTATACCTCCTGATAACTTTAATAAGGCACCACACAAAAGGAATTTATTTGGTTTTCAAGCTTCATGAGACAAGAAAAACTTCATATGCTTGGAGGTCATGAAAAAACAAGATGGATCCATAGGCATGCAAGTTGTGTTATGCAAGGTGGCCATAAATGAAATATAGGAAATGTTTAAAAAACAATCTTGCTTAGTTCATGTGAGGTCTGTAACTTAGGGAACATTGTGTATAATATCTCCAAGAGAAGACCAATCAAAGAATTAAAAATCACGACTTAGGGGATGTAGTGTGTCACATCAAGCCACTAAGAGGAATGTAACATACTAAGAGAGATCATGCTCATGAAGGAAATTACACCCAATGTCATCAACAAAGCAAAAAATGCATTGTATGAATCAAGAAGGTTGCACAAAGAACAATGAAAAGAGAAAAATACAAAAGAAATAATGCCAATGTATGCCGCCACTTTAAATAAATTTATAAACACCATGTTGTGAACAATTACTTTAAATTAGAAAATGAAAAAATACTAACAAGAAGAAATACATGAGATCCAACATGGAAATCCCTATACAAAGATATATGTTTCTGAGTAAGGCTATGCCATGCGAGAGAGAAAAATAAAATAGAGAGGGGTTTCCCCCAAAATGAAAATACCAAACACATAAGGGATCTATGGATTTGGGTCAGTATGTTCTTTGTTGCAGTGTTTTGTAAGGAGATCTCAGAACTATCATCATCCCCCAATACACATAGAATTGGAAGAATGACAATGTGAATCCCTAAACCTGCAAATGCTTATGAGCAACAAAAACACATTAAGATGTTAGATCAAATGCATGCAAACAAGTATGAGAGATTCCCCATGAAATCCATCTATTCAACCTAAAACTAGGAAATGAAGAACACAATACAAGAAATGGAGTTAAATCCTAATTAATCCAATAGATTAGTAATCCCATGGGGGAATTGGTGCCAATGAAGTGTTGCAATTGGCCCTTTCCCAGTTCTTAAGTTGTAATGTTGAGTGATTGAGAAATGGTCAGATCTCCAAAGATATTAGAGCATAACCTTGTTATAATTTGTGAAAATGGTGATAGGTTTGGTGAAATGGGAAAAATTAGCTCTCAATGTGAAGAGAGTAACTTTGCATGCAATTGTGGATAATGATGGATTTGAGTATAGTAAGTTTACTCAAATTGTGGATGATTGAATGAGAGGAAGATTCTCTCATTTATAGATTTCCAAATTGGAAGAATGAGGGATTTGGATGAATGTGGGATAAAAGACCAACCAATGAGAAGAGGCCACTTGTCCACATGTGATTAGAGGAGGAATGAGCACATTTTGGTCAATGTGCATGATAAATTCCATTGGATTCAAATTTTAATTTTGAATGTGACATGTGAGAAGGAAAGAGAAATGGAGTTAATGTCACTTGGCTCAATGTACAAGGACATATAAGAGGCCTTCAATGTCTTGTTGGAAGTACACTTCCCACTCAAATTTGAATTCAAATTTGAGGGAATATTCCCTTTTGATGCCATGTTGAGAGAAAATAGAGAATTAATAAATCAAATTAAATGATTTATCGTTGAAGTTGCATTCTTTATAGGATGTGACATAGATTAAGATTAAATTAATCAAAGTTATATTAATTTAATGAGGAATTTAGGAGATATGACAATTTAGAATTAAATTTACGAATTGATTTAAATCAAATTGAGAGGAAAGGTTTAATTAAATAAATGATTTTGATTTATTTAACTAAAGGGGATAATGTTAGATTAAATCAAATAATGTTTAATTTATTCAATTTAATAAGAAGACTTTAGAGACTTAATTAAATAAGATGAATTATTTAATTAATGAGGGATTACATAAATAATTAAATAAAATCGATTTATTTAATTAACAGGAGATGATGACTTAATTAGATAAAGTTGATTTATTTAATTAAGAGATGAAGAGCGATGAATTTAATCAAATATGGATTATTCGATTAAATGACTAGCAAAGAAGATGATTTAGGATGAAATAGTGTTAGTAAATCAGGATCCAGTGTGTCGAATCGAATTGTACATTTTCCATGTCTACATTTTGCGCCTCTTTGAAGCAATGTACTTGTTGCATTGATTCAAAGAATAAATTGTTGTGATCAAAGTTAAAAATTTGTTGATATTTCAGATGCCCCATTGTTTCCCTAGAAAAAGGATTATGTTGGTATACTGCCCCCTCGAGAGATCGATCAAAAAATGTACGATTTTCCGATTGAGGTCACGATAAAATGCGAGAGGAGTGGTTTTATTGATCAGAGGATGAAAGATAATTCTTTGATGTAGACAATTTTGAAGATGTATAGACAGTCATCGACCATGGGTAGCCTCATGTATATTTTGATACAACACCCCGATTTTAGATAGAAATGTTAGTAAAGATAGAAGAATAAGAAAAATAAGATGGATGGAAGGAGGCTCCACACAAGTTCACATTATTACCGATGATGATGATGTATTGCTTACCAGGAGTTGGGATTTTCAAAGGGCCAATTACTTTATGTTTGATAACACACATAGGTATGATGTATCAAGGTATAAAGGACCAGGATAGCATTGTACCTAGTGTGATGGACTTTGACTCGACAATCAAATAGGAGTATTCATGTTCACACTTGACATACGGAAACCTCGCTAGGATGGACCTAACAAAACAAGTATTTGCCAAGATATTTTACAAGAACATCCAACAAGAACAACAGATAAAAAAGATAATGATCATTTCCCAATTCCTTTCTCTCTAAACTTGTTTTGTTTAGGCATCATCGAGAGGTCCTTGGAATGAGCACAAAATAAGATAAGTCAAAAAGACCAAGATAAAGTAAGCAAATAAGTTGATGTTCTTCATACCGCTAGCCAAGACTAACTACTATGGGGTACCTGATGCTTATGTCCATCGCAAGAAAGCTTCATCCTAGGACATGTTATGATCAGGGTTTTGCTGAGATTGATTTGGTGATAAGCTATTGATATTCCAAGTTGACCAACTTGCTTGCTTACTGACTTAGACTTTCGAAACTTTGACGATTAGAGCGTTTACTTTTAAACTTGCTAAACTTGCTTCTGATTGCTTCACCAAAGGATGAAGGTGATGGTTGACTTCTTTTAGGAATGATGACTATCGCAGGTGAAAGCGAGATGAAATGGATGCACCATTTTGGATTTTTCAGATATTTTGAGGCTGTTTTTGGTATTTTGAGATGTTTTACAAATGTTTTTTTGTATTTTCAAGATTTTATGAATGTGTTTGGATTTTGTGTCTCAGGGGCGGATAAAGGATGGCCTTGCCTATGTTTAAGCTCATAGACGATGTAGTTTGGCTAGCAACAAACTCAGCTCAATTATGAGACAGATGGGCAAACGGGTTGCCATTTTATTGCGATGGACGCCTAAAAGACTGACCTAAATGTGTAAAAGATGGGAAAACGGATTGTCGATGCGACATACACCTAAAGGACTAACCTAAATGTGGAAAAGACGGGCAAACGGATTGCCGATGCGACAGACACCTAAAGGACTGACCTAAATGTCTCAGGGGATGATCAAAGATCAACCTTGCCTACGTTCAAGCTTAGAGACGACGTAGTTCGACAAGGTGAAAAACTAGCAAGACTCAATGATGAATTTTTAAAGATTTTATGATATTTCGACATGTTTTTGGATTTTTGATGAATTTTTGAATGTTTTTGAAATTTTGATGAGTTTTTTGAATGTTTTTGGATTTTGATGAGTTTTTTGAATGTTTTTGGATTTTGATGAGTTTTTTGAATGTTTTTGAAATTTTGATGAGTTTTTTGAATGTTTTTGGATTTTGATGAGTTTTTTGAATGTTTTTGGATTTTGATGAGTTTTTTGAATGTTTTGGATTTTCGCATGATTTTGACAATTTGGAGGTGGATATGATATGATATCAGTGCTGTGTTTTGGGATTTTTTTGAAAACCAGCTTAAAGTTGATTGATCAGATCAATAGATTGATAACTTGACTAAGTGTGTTAAGTCAAACAAAAGTGATAGTGCACTTGTAAACTCTAGGAAGTTGTGTTGTCCTAGAATAAACTCAAAAAGAAGGTAGTTTGACTAAGTGTGTCAAGTCAAATGAGGTGGTTTTGGATTTGATAATCTGGATAAGTGTGTTAAGCAAAACAAAGATGATAATGAGCTTGCAAACCCAAGGAAGTTGTGTTATCCTAGAGTAAACTCATGCACAAGATGATAGTTTGACTAAGTGTGTTAAGTCAAACAAGGTGATAATTGATTGGATTTGATTGATCAATATTGATGAAGCTTGATTTGGAACAAAATTGTTTTGATGATTTCATGTGACATTGAAGTACACATTAGATGAAATTGATATGGATTGCTTGTATTGATGTTCGATGAAAGATAAAGCATTATAAGGAATGTCTTCCTGTCAAAATATGCCATGGACTAGTTATTTGGATTTTTTGGTTCACAAATGCCTTAACCAATTTGATGTTACATTTGCCAATGTTCAGATCACCAAATTAGTTGGAAGAAATAGATCAAGATTTATTCCTGAAGCAAGATCTAAATATCTGCCCCCAGTGTCTAGCAATGTTTGAACGACCATGGGTGGATTCTTAGATAGATGGATGGACGAATGGATATGGATCATCTTGCGATAAGATAAGGGTGTTCAAAATAGAGGATTCTCATTCGGATAATGCTTCAAGGTTTAAACAACATTGGGTAGGATAGGATCAATGAAAATGACCCATCTCAAGATGTTTACCATAAGCAAGTGTAAAGTGTGCCCCAAAATTTTATCAAGATAATGCAGATAGATGTTAATGGGTTGGATAAAAGATTCATGGATGAACGAATGATATAGCCGAAATGTTGGCTTTATTATGGATGTGATAAGATGCTTGATTCTACACATGATGCCTATTTTCTAGGTTTTCATCATGGTACTTGTCCAAAGCACCACCGAAGTGGTTTTCACTAGAGGACGGTTTTTTTTTCTTGACTGTTTTCAATCCCTTTTCTTATTTTTTTGGATTTTTTGGATTTTTTGATTTTTGATTTTTTTAAAATTTTCTGAGAGATTTTAAGGTGATGTTGAACCACCTGGTACTATTGATGTTGATGCTTCTATCATAACATGCCATTGGTATCCTACTTGAAGAAGTTTCTTTGCCAGGATACATGCACTTGAAAGCAACTTTTGAGAAATCTATTCTACTTTGTTGATACCAGAGTTAACTCTGTCTTTGTGCGCACATCATGATAGGACGCCTTCTAAATATTTATGATGAAGGGTTGTTGCCAACACATGGTCAATGTGAGAATTGGATATTATGTGTGGAGGCATGGATGGTGGATTGTGTTTAGGAATAAAATATGGATTGGCTGATAGTTTTGAACCTTTGACTCTCCAAACTTGGGAAGATGAGCAATAATGGGTGGATACAGAAGTGTTCATGGAATTAGGAGCAACTACTTGATACACTTTGTATGTTGCTTAAGAAGCCTAATTTTTCTTTTGTCAAAATCTTTGATGGATACTTTTCCCTTTTTTATTTTGCCCCATAGTTTCTTTGACTAATGGAGTTTGATAGGGATAATATTTCTTTGTATTCTTTGGTATCCATATGTATTTTATTTGTCCTTCATGCTTCTTATCTTCTTTGATTTGATTCAAATATTCCTTTTGATGTTGGTCCCAATTCATGGATGGGGTGATGGGTGGATAAATATTCATGACGTGGTTGGTTGTAGCATTGGCATTGGTTTCATCATAAGGATTCTTTGTGCTCCCTATGTTGATGTTTTCTTGAGATGAAGTTGCCCCCAATTTTGTTGAATTATCATTGATATGTTTGTATCCCTTGATTTTCGAATAACCAAGGCCTTGATGCTTAGGATTGCCAACAATCTGCACTGGTTCCAAGATACCCTATTCATGCAGGCCTAATCCTCTAACTTGATAATTTATCTACTAAATTTTTTTATCTGCAATAGGATATGATTTACCTTGGAAACAAGGTACTAATCCTTCTTTGCTCTATGGTGGATCTTCAAAAGTGACAACTTCTTTATTGATGAGGTAGCTTTCCCTAAGAAAGTTAAGTGATCAAACTTTATAAGTGATAGGATCCTCCATATGTCGGATGAATGTCTAATTGCTATCTTTATCTTGATCTTGTGAGATATCAGATTATAGTTCTTCTTCAAGAAGTGTTGATGAATCATTATCCTCATAAAAATCTTCCTCATGATTCATTTCACATGATTTTTTTGATTCACGACTTCTATAGGAGTCTTCTTCATGACCCATTTTTGATGTCTCTGGATTTCGCTATATTTTGACCATGTTTATAAATATTAAGAGTAAGAGAATCTTGTTCCTTGGTGATGATGTCAAGAGTATGAGGCTCTTGTTTTGAATGAAGATCATCTATGTGTCCATCCAAAGAAAGAATCTTATGGGTAGATGGAGGAGTATGTTATATATGGATATGATCATTATTTGTGACATATTGTAGGAGAGTGGCCATCACCTCATTTTAGTATCTTGCATATAAAAATTCTTGATCTTGATTAATGTCGGAATTTCTTTCAACATGCTTTGGATCAAGTTCTTGACATGGGTCAATTTCAAAGGATGGATTTCTTTCAAAGGGGTCTTGGACATCGTCATAAGGCATTGGAAGTGGCTCAATATCCTCTTGATCTTTGAGTGGACTTGGATTAAATGGTGAGTTGAGAATTTCTTCAATATCTATAACCATGAGGTCAAAGGATGTTAATATGTCTTGGAAGGTCCATTTCTAGACTTTGGTGAAAGATTTTGATCATGCTTTGGAATAAATTC
The DNA here is from genome assembly GCA_007115665.2 of Sequoiadendron giganteum. NCBI lineage: Eukaryota > Viridiplantae > Streptophyta > Pinopsida > Cupressales > Cupressaceae > Sequoiadendron > Sequoiadendron giganteum. The sequence goes on from CM021101.1 coordinate 296,375,565, forward strand.
TTGAGATATGTCCTCTAACTCATTAGGTGATGTAGAGACATTGTCAACATGATCATTGGTCAAAGGATCTTGATCATCATTTTTAACGATAGTGATGGGAATTTGTTCCAATCTCTATTGTAGAACTAAGGCCTACATTTTCTTTTGAGCCAACAACACCTATTGTTGTTCGTGTTGTTGTTGTTCCAACAAATCTTATTGTTGGTCTTGTTGTTGTTGTTCCAACAAAGCTTGTTGTTGGTCTTGTTGTTGTTGTGCCAACAAAGCTTTTTGTTGGGCTCCTTGTTGTGCTACTTGTTGATGGATTTCTTGTAATAGTGTCCGGAATTGTTTTTGCACTTGTCGAGCTTGGTGTTGGGCTGGAGCTTGTTGGGCTACTTGAGCCCCTTATGCTTGCTGAGTACCTAGTTGTGCAACTTGCTGGTTTTGGAGAGCCTTTTTGTAGGAAGCTTCGTCAGTGGCTTGCAACATGATGGAGAATGAATTTTTCATGTTGTGTTTTGGCGATGGTGGCGGTGGATTGGGAATGGTGTTGATTGTTGGGGTTTCTTGGATGGTTGCCATATGTTTTTGCTATATCAATGGCAAAAAGGGGGGATTTGGTATGATATTTTGATTTGGCATTATAGGTTGACTTTGAACATTTTTGTGGTTGAGAATTATATTGCCTTGATTTAGGTAACTTTGAAATTGCATGGTGTTACCTTGACTTGAATCAACATATGGAGTTGCCAATATACTGCTAGGATTTTGAACAACATTGATGGGATTTGCAAACATGTCAACCCCAAAGTTTACCAGGTGTGGATTTGAAATGGTCTTGTTTGGTAAAGTTGCACCTGGCATGTATGGATTTGGTGGGATAATGTTGCTTGGAAAACTCATGCATTGAGTGTTTGGTTGATAGATATTAAAATTTGGACTTGGATTTAAATCTATCATTGGGAAAGGTGTTCCAAACTTTAGATTGGGCATACTCACATTCGTATCGTTGAATTTTGGAGGAGATAATGATGTCATGCATAAATATGAGTTTCGATAATCAATTGGCATTATGAGACTTGGATAGTTTGGCTGACTTGGATTACTCATGATGTATGAGTTGTGTTTGAATTCCATGTTTTTCTTGTGTTGTGATCTTGTTGCGAAAGCAAACCTTTAAGGTGTTTAGGACCAATGATGAAATGAAGGATGAAATGGGTGAATGATATGGGTGTTTGAACTTCTAGGAACTTTGGATCAATGCTAGACTTTAGGAGTTGGTTTGATTGTGATGGTTTGACTAGGTGTGTTAAGCCAAACAAGATGATGGTGAACTTGTAAACCCTAGGAAGTTGTGTTATCCTAGGGAAAACTCACATAATAGAATGAATTGGCTAAGTGTGTTAAGCCAATCAAAGTGATCATGAACTAGTATACCTTAGGAAGTTGCATTATCCTAGAGGAAAATTTGTTCAAGAGGATTGATAATTTGACTAGGTCTATTAAGTCAAACAAGGTGATGTTGATTTTTCAAAAGTCTAGCATAAGTGATGTTGCAAAGTTCCAAAATTTGGTGAGATGGGATTCGATAAATGTTTGGATGGATGAAGTGTTTTGACTTGATCCTAGATGACCCTATGAGGACTTACTTACAAAACCAAGGTGATGAAGAACATGATTTTCCCTAGAAGTAATTCAAACCAAAATACCAATGTTTGCATGGAAACAAAATGAATCAAAAGGGATCAAGCACATGTGTGGTTTAATTATTTGTTATCTTGTTTGGATTTGGTTCTTTTTACCACAAACACTTTCTTGATTATATTTTTCAAACTGAATGTCCAATGTCCTAATTTTCTTTCATCCCACAAAGTGTATTATGTGGAGATCAAGGAAATCAAGGAAAAGGTTTTCTAGTGTTTACCCTTGGTGAAAAAAATGATGATAAAATCCAAGAACTTAGAAACCTCTATGGATGAAATCCCTAGGGCAAGTAAGAGCACTTGAATTCGTCAAAGGATATTTGTTCCCCTCAAAGGGTTTGAAATTTGGGTCTCTTTGTGGATGTTTATTTTTCAATTATTTTAGAACTAAGCAAGGTGCCTCAATAACATGCACAACCCTAGGCTGAAAAGATAGTATTTGTTGGGTTCCCACTTGGATAAATCCAGTTGCGCATTTTTTGTACAGATGACTAGATGCTTGACCACACTGGCTCCCCTCCACAGTACACACTTCTCGGGTCAGCCAAACATTAGTACCCATGAATCTCCCATGGCATACTTTTCATCTCTACAACAAAACTGCATGTATAACGTGGGGCGGCTTCAAAGGACATGACCTTTTGCACCAACAAATAGATAGGATTTGGCCTTTTCTAAACAAAGGGTTTTAATTCGAGCATTTCATTCATGGGGGATTATCCAACGACGGCGAGAGTCCATTTCTATCCATCTCATCAGAATAATCCTCGTGATTCTTGAACTTTCCTCAGGAATCCACACTTATATACCGGTTGGAAGTCGCTTGGCTTTAGCGTGTTCCCAGTTGGGTCATTCCCTTAGGTGAGTATTTTTTCCCACAAGGTAGGCCCGCTAAGATAAACAAAAGTGAGTATACTATTCATAGTTCGATCAACCTTTGTTTAGAAACAAAGGGAGAGCACATGCCATAAGTCTACTCACACTCGCATGTTTTGTTCAATTATTAGGTTCCCAAATTGAAATGTGGAGGCAATCTTTTATGCAACTTAATGTCACCAAAAAGACTTTTGATTCTCAAGGTCACCATGAAGTGTGAGAGAAGTGCATACGCCGTTTCAAATGAAACTAGTTTGGAAAAAAAATTACAAAACACAAAAAACCACATGTTCATTTTAAATTCCTTAAAGCAATAATGTGTTATTTTTAAGCACGAAAGGAAATGTGAGATTGCCTTGTTCAATTTGTTAACCCTTTAAACAAAATCTAGTAAATTCATCTAAGGTTCCTTTTAGCCCTTTGGCAACTTTTGAAAATAAATTTGATTTTTCTTTTTAAATCCAAAAGAAGTTTAGTATTCCTAAGGCAAATGAACTTAGAAAATTCCTTAAAGAGTGTTGAAGAACACTTTAGTGTTCAAAAACAATTTGTTCCTAATGAACATGGTTTCATAATAAAAAAAATCTTTTTCTTTTTAAACCCAAAGTAAATCTAGTGTTTCTAGAGCATGAAAGTAACAAATTTCTTAGAAAGGGATTATAAGTTCTCCCAAAAGTGTTTAAAAACACTTGATACAATGAGATTTCAACAATTTTTTAGATTTTTTCATTTTTGGTAATTTTGCATGCATGACTTTGAGAGTCCTATTTTTTACCAAAAACTTTCTAAAACTAATGTAGGATGAATTGCCAACTAACATTTGAAATTGGAAACATGGGTTTTGAGTTATTAACAAAAGTAACTTTCAAAAAACTAGGAAAAAACACTAAAATATCCTTTTGAGGGTCAAGCTGAAAGTTCCAAGCCCCAAAAATGTGCCAAAATTGCCACCAACCTATCTTTCATAGATAAGTTTTCCATCCATATGCCACCTTATAAGGAAACCACCTATAAAATTTCAGCAAAAAACCCACATCTGAGTCAAAAGTTATGACCTCGGGAAATTTCTTGCATCACAAAAAAAAGTTAAAAAGACAAAAAATTTGTAGGTGCTGCACAGTTTGGACAAAACTGGTGCAGTTTGGAGAAAAAGCGGCGCTATATAGTGTCGCGCGGTTGACTGTGGGCGGCGCTCTATAGAAACAGAGAGTGAAAAAGCAGCGTGATATGGGTAAGCGATGCAGTTTGGAAGCGACCCTATTTAAAATTTCAAATTTTCCAAGTGAGAAAGCAAGAGCGATGGAGTTTGGAGGAAACGCGGTACGATATGGCTCCACGATGTTGGAAGCGGTGTGATATAGTGTCGTGTGGTAGAGTTAGGAAATTTGAAAAATGACAGGTAGGAAGAGAAACCGGCAAGGTTTGAAAGTTTGTGCGGTTTGATATAGCGTCGTGCCTCTGGGAGTAGTGCAATATGGATCCACGGCTCTAGAAGGGGCGCAATATGGCACCACATGGTGCAGTTTCCTATTTTTTGCAAGAAAAAGTTTAAAAACATGGAAATTTTGAAAAAATGTGATTAAATTCTTGAACAACCCTCGTTCTAGTGCCAAAATGTGAACCTCTAAACCTGCAAATGCACATGAGCAACAAAAACACATTAGGATGTTAGATCAAACACATGCAAACAAGTATGAGAGATTCCTCGTGAAATCCATCTATTCAAACTAAAACTAGGAAATGAAGAACACAATACAAGAAATGGAGTTAAATCCTAATTAAGCCAATAGATTAGTAATCCCATGGGGGAATTGGTGCCAATGAAGTGTTGCAATTGGCCCTTTCCCAATTCCTAAGTTGTAATGTTGAGTGATTGAGCAATGGTCGAATCTCCAAAGATATTCGAGCATAACCTTGTTATAATTTGTGAAAATGGTGATAGGTTTGGTGAAATGGGCAAAATTAGCTCTCAATGTGAAGAGAGTAACTTTTCATGCAATTGTGGATAATGATGGATTTGAGTATAGTAAGTTTACTCAAATTGTGGATGATTGAATGAGAGGAAGATTCTCTCATTTATAGATTTCCAAATTGGAAGAATGAGAGATTTGGATGAATGTGGGATAAAATACCAACCAATGAGAAGAGGCCACTTGTCCACATGTGATTGGAGGAGGAATGAGCACATTTTGGTCAATGTGCATGATAAATTCCATTAGATTCAAATTTTAATTTTGAATGTGACATGTGAGAAGGAAAGAGAAATGGAGTTAATGTCACTTGGCTCAATGTACAAGGACATATAAGAGGCCTTCAATGCCTTGTTGGAAGTACCCTTCCCACTCAAATTTGAATTCAAATTTGAGGGAATATTCCCTTTTGATGCCATGTTGAGAGAAAATAGAGAATTAATAAATCAAATTAAATGATTTATTGTGGAAGTTGCATTCTTTATAGGATGTGACATAGATTAAGATTAAATTAATCAAATTTTAATTAATTTAATGAGGAATTTAGGAGATGTGACAATTTAGACTTAAATTTATGAATTGATTTAAATCAAATTGAGAGGAAGGGTTTAATTAAATAAATGATTTTGATTTATTTAAGTAAAGGGGATAATGTTAGATTAAATCAAATAATGTTTAATTTATTCAATTTAATAAGAAGACTTTAGAGACTTAATTAAATAAGATGAATTATTTAATTAAAGAGGGATTACAAAAATAATTAAATAAAATTGATTTATCTAATTAATAGGAGATGATGACTTAATTAGATAAAGTTGATTTATTTAATTAAGAGATGAAGAGCGATGAATTTAATCAAATATGGATTATTCAATTAAATGACTAGCAAAGGAGATGATTCATGATGAAATAGTGTTAGTAAATTAGGATCTAGTGTGTCGGATCGAATTGTACATTTTCCATGTCTAGAGACACAAAGAGAGAAAAAAATGAAAAACCTCTTGGGTCAACATGGAAGAGAAATATGGTGTTTGACGCATTGTGTCATCCTAGGAAGGAAAACATATGAAAAGAAAGATAAAGATGAAATGAAAAATGCAAAAGAAAATAAATTATTTTGGGTCAACATGAAGGAGACATGAATGTCACAATTCCTTGCATCATCCCCAGAAGGAAAAAACAAGAAAATAAATATAAAGATGAAATGAAAAAGGAAAAAGAAAAGAAAGCCTTTTGGGTCAATATGAAGGAGACATGCATGTATTAATGCCTTACATCATCCCTAGAAGGAAACCAAAATAAAAGAAAGATAAAGATGAAATTAAAAAGGAAAAGGAAGAGAAATCATTTTGGGTCAACATGAAGGAGACGTGAATGTCTCAATGCCTTGCATCATCCCTAGAAGGAAAACACAAGAAAAGAAAGATAAAGATGAAAAATAAAAATTGATTCACGACATAGATAAGAATGAAGGTACAAATAAAGGAATGTCACAAAGAGAGAAAACAAAACATTATGGGTGATCACATTACACACATGCAATCACACAAAAGAAAAATGAGAAAAAAATATTGCAAAAGACTAGTAAGGAAAATGCGAGTCAACCTATGAGCAAGTCATTCACCTCCCAATCTCAGTTTTTATAAGCAAAAGGTGAATGACGAACCAGGGGGCAATGAAAAGTGTATTTCTAGGACAAGGATGACAACTTATTTCCCCCACTACGTGCAAGACAAGAATGAGCTGAGGTAGGTGATGGGAAAGTGTTCATGTAATAGTGAGAAAGGAATGTTCTATAACTGTTACATGGCAAGTGGGAAAAATTGTTAGGTGATCACCTGATCGCATTCATTGCCATCAAAATGAAAGTTCTTTAATATTGATTGGAATGTACAACACTCTTCAGCATTGTGTCGGAGAACTCGGTGATATGCGCACTGTGGGACCTTAGCATCCTTAGGATAGAGGATTAATCTATTCATAGGAGGTAATGTTATGAATCCCTTTTTGAGAAGCAGTTGTAGCTTCCTTTCAATTTCAGGTGGTGGGTGAGGGGGTTGTAGTTTTTGTATCCTATAAGGCCTTTTGTGTTTACTAGATTCACCAACTTCTCTAGTTGAAGGTTGAGGAGGGGGATCAGAGGATATCTTCTCATCCTTGCCACTGTTAGGATTTATTGGCTTTTCATTAGGAAGGACATTCAAATCAAGATTATGATCTAAGATACTCATACCATCGCTATGAAGTCTTAGATATTCTTTAGGAACATGTTCGTTATGAGGGGGATCTTGGTATTGTTGTGCAATTTTTGCACACACGCCCCACTGAATGTGGGGACCCTCTTCCTTTTTGCTTTTGGTTTTTGTCCCTCTTTCTGAGGGTGTTGCTTGCTTGATTTTGTGCTCTAAATGTCCTATTTTTCCAATTGAAGTGGTATCCTTTTGAGCTATGTTGTAAATCTAAAGTTCCAGCTTTATTTCATGATTTTCACCATTTTCGGGAAAATCCGCCTGGGCCGGATTCTCCTGGTTTCCTTTGATTATCCGAAATGGACCTTTTACACTATTTTCGAGAAAATCCGCACGTCCCAAATTTCTCTGAAGTCCTTCCCAGAGTCGAATCCCCGAAATTATTTGTGGTTGCGGCTGTCTTGTCGGGTGCATTAATGGCATTTGGTCGAGGGCAAGAGGCTTTGATATATTGAGGTTTTGAGAAGTAATTGATCATTTTGAGTTGTGCATTTGCTATCATTTGAACTTGTGTGATTGAATTTTTTGGTGTTTTGCTAGATATTTTGATCTTCAGGGTTATTTGAGCTATGCATTTGCTTTTGGAGTGCGTGGGTGATATCCAGTCGACATTAAGTGGTTATTTATTAAATTCCTTCATCACAACCCTTGCGCTTTCATGGTATGTATATGCACTTTGCTTTCTCTTGGTTTCAATCTGCTTCTCACCATTTTGCTTGGAGATTCATTCGTAGTTTTCTGGTCTTTTGGGGTACGTGTCATCATTGTGCATTTTGGGGGTTTTATTCTATTGCACCAGTTAGTTTTTGATTGATCAAATGTTGTGCTTGGTCTGGTGTTGGTTATTGTTTGGGCTTTGGTTCGCTGTGACTTTGACTTTTCATTTTGGTGAATTGTTGAATCATCTATGATTTCATGGCGGACATTTAGGGTTCCCAAACTAGGCTATGACCGTTGGTCTTCAAAATTGCTGAGGAGTGGGTCATTAGTTCATAGTTTATTCATTAAGGTCCTAGGTTGGGTTGATTTTGGATTTCTGGCTTGGATCCGGAATGAGTTGAATTGATATGGTAAAATACTGAGGATGTAGATGGGTTCGGGTTTTCGAGGTCTTCGTGGAATTCCGCTTTCCCCGAATTTCCCTGAATTTCCTATCTCTCCTTCGTTTACTGCTTTAACCTGGATTTCCTTTCGTTTCGCCAAAATCCATTCCATCCAGATTCTCTCGAAGTCCGTGGTCGGGCCGTTTTTCCGATTTCAAGCTTAGATATTGTCATACCTTTGATTTCAGGAAAATCTGTTCCATTAGGATTCCCCCGATATTCCATGCCCCTTCATTTTCCCCGAATTTGTCATAATATTGCTAAATCTAGCCAAAATTTGTCTCTGGCAGATTCTTCCGGGTGTTTTGGGAAATGATTGAATTTGATAATTGCAGATTGTGGGTTTCTTAGTAATGCATTTGATTAACTTAAAGAACTTATGCTAAGTATTCTTAATGCTTTTCCTTGGCCGAGTTGATGATTTAAAAGATATTTTGGGATTTAGTTTGTTTGGTTCATTGGAATCCGCCTGGCTTGGATTTTCCCGAAATCCCTCCCAGTGTAGAATCCGCAAGGGGGGCTGAATCCCAAACTTTGAGATAATGGTCTTTTGCACTTATTTCCTTTTGATGAATCTAATCCTATGTTATATTTTTGTGTTTGCAGGCAGGATCGAGACAAAAGATTACTAGTTGAGGCAAGGGAAAGGTGACTAACCTTGGTGTGGAGGCTTCTGCTATTTCGGATGCAGAGAAGGTCAAGCTAGATATGAAGAATAAAATTCCTGATAGCAAGATGACCTCAATTTGGTCAGGGATAATGGATACAAACATTGGCATGTGGGATTATGAAGAATTCAAGGAAGAAATGATAGCACCGAATCCTCCTCTGTTGGCAGTAGGGATGGTACGATCTGGATTAGCTCATGTGGTAGGTTTACCTCCTGCGGTATAGTGTTATGATTTGGTGCTTGAATGTGCCAGGAATTATGATAGGGGTACACACAGGATCATTGGCCCTCAAGGTAGGATTCTTGTAGGATTCAGTCCAGTCTCCATTGCTGCAACCTTTGACATGCCTGAGAGGTCCCATGTGGTAGGCTTTGACAAGGATGGGGCTAAGAAATATTATGATGAATACATGGTTAAGTCCCAACAGGTGATTAATTCTTGGTTAGAGAAGCCTAAATCCCACTTCTCTAAGTTGCCCAAGCAACTGTTCAGGCTTAAGTTCAAGAGAGAATATTATAATGCTATCACCCTTCTTAGCAGGTTGGTAGGATTGAAAAGTGCAAGGGTCTTTGAGACCTGGATGTTCCATGTGATTGCTAGAATGGAGCAAGGATTTGATTATCATTGGGTGAGTGCCATCAGTGCTGCAATCCACGAGCAACTATGCAATGTCTTGCAAACCAAGACTTTTAGTATGACTTCCTATCTAGTGTATTCATTGGCAAGACTTCACCCATATAAGGGATTGAGCAGTAGAGGTGTCTTTGGGAAGGATGCCATTTATGAGGTATACCCATAGTTGCACTTAATTGGTGGAAGTTACAGGAGGTCAAACAATGCTTTCACTATGTATATCACTAGATTGCTCCAGGGTGCAAAGCATGTGAGAATTTTCGACAAGTCAAAGGAGTTAGTGGGAAGATATGGAGCACGGTTTATCTAGTTCCCCACCATTTCTTACATTAGAATTGGTGGTTTTCAGAAGGCTCCCTACAGATTGCCAAGGTATCCCACATATCACATCATTTTGTTAGAAGTTGTTAGGAAAATTTATGATTTTGATAATATTGTAAAAGGAGAGATGCATAAGACCAGTTTTGGGAATGATTTCCCTCTAAAGGTTGGAGTAGGTGAAGTTTGTGCCTCCATTCAGTCCGCCCATGCTGCAGAGGAAGAGATGAGTACTTTTGGCCTTTCCTTCCACACCTAGAGAACAAAATTTGATATAACTGGTGAGGCTCAAAAGAGAGCCAACAGGGATTATGGTCATAAGCCTCATATTGAGGATTATTGGGCAAACCTTGCCGATGAGTTTTAGGTAAGGGAAAAGAAGTTTTCCAGACTACCAGTAGACTTGGTGAGGCTGTATAATGTGAGGGCCATCCCAGATCAAATTTAGGAGGATGGAAATGTGATTCAAGGCCATGTCTATGAAGCAGTAAAGGATAAACCAGTTGGTGAAGTTGACTGGTTGGAAGACGAGAAGATTGACTTGGATCAGGTCATGGCCCTGGTAATTAGATTCACTAAGATATGGTTGAAACACAAGATGCTAGAGCTCGAGGGTGAAGGTGTTCCATGCACCTATGACCTGATGGGAGACTTAGAGTCTCATTCTACTTCTGAAGCTTCTGTTGAACCAGACCAAAAGGGCAAGGAGAAGGTGGCCTCTCCTTTTAGAATTTAGGTAAGGGATGTTCGGGCTGAGAAAGCTGCAAAGCTGGGAAAGCAGAGAAAGCCTATTGCCAAGAAGAGGAAGAATTCCTTTAGAAAAGAAGTCTAAAAGAATCAGGATGAGGAGGAAGAGGTGGAGAGTTTTCATGCATTGATGAAAAAGAGAATAACTACAAGGACATCACACAAGTTGGGGGTGGCTCTCAAGGTTGACAAGAAGGTTGAGCCACCAATGGTAGAAGTGGAAAGTTCCAGGGAAAAGACACAAGTTTATATGAGGAGATCCAGGACTCCTTCCCCAAGAGATACTATGGCCAAAGAGGATGTTTCGGTAAGTGTTCCTATTATTGAGCAGGTGACCTCCTCCATTCCGCAAGATGCTGGTAGTGTAAGGGGAGAGAAAAAACAAGATGAAGATCCTAAAGAGCTGGATAGAGAAGAGTTTCAAGAGGGAGACCTCTAAAGGTAGAGATCAACAAGGTGATTCAATCTCCCTTGGTGGCACATGCGGATTATCCTGTAAAGGAACAAATGGGTAAGTCTCCCCAAAGGGAGGAGGAGATATTTGTTAGGGCTCCCTCACCAATGAAATTTGTTGCAGAAGAACAGGTACGACAAGAAGAGGACCCAACAATTGATGTTTCTAAAAGTCCAAATGTTGAAGTAGATGTTACTGATGATCAGCAGGAGAAGGAGCGGGGTAAACAAAGCACTGTGCCCACCAGGTTCACTATTCCTGATTGGCTCGAAAAGGAACTTAGGAGTAAAATGGTAATTGTTGAGGATGCTCCTCCTAATTGGGGTGCCCTCATGGTGAATGTAGAGAAACAAAGGGGTAAAAAGAAAGCAAGGGTTATTTCTCAGATTGAAAGAAATAGATCAGGCAATCAGGTGGCCCACATTGCTACCCCTACTCTAAATAAAGAAAGGGATAATATAACTGCTCAGGATTATGATGTGCAAATTGTTGATTTGGGACATGCTACTGTGGAACAAGATATTGAAGAGTATGAGGGTTCCAGTGCAGTTATTGTGGGGAGATTAAAGAAGGCAGTGCAAACTAGACATGAACTAGAGAAGGAGAATGAAACTTTGAGAAAATAATTGCAGGATTTAATGAAACCCTTGCAAGCCATTGGCTCTTCCTCTTCTGCTGGAGGATTCATTCCCCAAGAGACAATTTCTGAGTTTGAGAGGATGAAAACTACTTCACATGCTGCAGCTACCTGGTTGAAAGGTGTTCAAGATAGAGGAGATGAAGCTATTAGGGGCATATTATCCACTGGGGGAGATGCAATGAGGTTGATTGATCAGTTAAAGACTACATTGGTACAAGATAATGTGGATACTGACCTCTTGTTGTAGAAGGTTACATCTATCATGGGGTTCACTGAGGATAGACTGGTTAAATGCAAGATTCTTCCTTTCCCTAGGGTTTCTGAACCTTGGGAGTGGTTCGAAGTTCTGCAAATGAGGCAAAGGGCTTTGAAGAAGATCAATAAATAGGCAAAGCTAGTTGAGGGTGCTCTAACTGATTTCATGGGAAATGCATTTCGTTCTTTGAATTCATGACTGGAAGGAAAAGGTTTGCTCCTAAGCATCTTAGTTTGGAGCAACTTAGAGAATGGTGGAGAGATGTATATTCTCCAGTCAGTGAGGGACCAGTTACTAAACATCAGTTGGATGATGCTGCCACTTACATTGCTGTCATTGATAGGTGCTTAACCAACAAGGTTGAGTGGGATGATACAGTTTGACAGGCAAGAGAAGATGTTAAAATTCTTGAGAGAAAGGTTAGGGTTTTGTCTATGCCACCTGTTGCTGAGCTGGATAGGGTTCTGCTGGTTGTACATGAAGAAGAGGATAAAGCTAAGGATAAGGATGGGGATTGAATATATAGGGTTACATGGATATTTGTACTTCCCCATTAATTTATATGTATTGGGCCGACATCTTGGTACTTTGGTGGTTTTAGGATGAAATTGGTGCTATGGCACATTTCATATGTTTGAATTATTCTTGTGGGCCGACCTTTTTTTTTAGGTTATGTTTTATCATGAAATTATAAGTTGGGCTGACCTATCTTGTTGATTCTCTATAAGAACGGGCATGTTGCCTCATTAGAGAGAGATAGAAAAAATATAGATAGGAGATTAAGGAATAGAACTGTAAGGACAAGTAAGAGCAAGTTAGGATTCATTTTCAAGCAATACTGTAATAGAAAAACTGGAATTGTTGCTATAATTTGGATGATTTAATACAAGGAGGATATTTTGTTTGGTATCCATCTTCTGGAAACTCATTTGGCATGGTTCTTGTTAATTTATCTTTTAAATTGCTTATAGTTTATGGTTAATGATTTGATGATGCTTAGGGTTTTATGTTTGAAATGTTTGTAGCAATCTCTAGTCCATACTTTTTGTAGTTAGCTGATTGTTAGCTGCTTTGCAAAGTTAGCCTAGGCTTATATTTGTGCTTAGTTCAGTTGTGAAGTTATTCATCTCAATTGCTATAAGGTTGACTGAATGAATGATTCATGATTTGAAAATCTTTTCAATACCTTAGAAGATTGCACTATTAATGTGGAGTTGCAGATTCATCTAGATTAAGCAGAGGATAGTTTATGAGAGATTGGTCCATTTTGAACATCTTATCCTTTGGCATTTACAATCTTAGTGTTATTAGTGTTAAAGTAGTTTTAAGATTATCTCTAGAAACCTTTTACCTTTTGTTATTTCTTTATCATCTGATTTGCATCAAGTTTGAGAGTATCACTCTATTGTCTATATCTGATAAGTTGGAAATCTAGTTCTGCTTGTAGTAAGGTCCCTTTGTGATTACCAGCATTTTTCACATTATCTCTGAGTTGTTTCACTGCATTGTCAAGACCTGACATTAGAGACCTTGGGGTTATCTCTTTTTCCATAGAGATTTACCTTTCAAGAGAGATAGGATATCATATTCTATCTGAGTTGTTGTTGTGCAGAAAACATCATCAATAGGTATCCTATTCCCCTTGTATTTTACTTGGCTGGTATTTGTTATAAGAGGTGATGAATTTCATGTTCACTAGTTGTATCACACCCTTGTTTTCTCAATATTGTGTAACCTTTTCCATGTGTTTCTGAAGATTGATGGAATTTTTGGTGACCTCATTATTATAAAAGGGTTGAATTTTTTCTTGTTTAGAGGAATCAGGTTCACCTATTATAGGGAACTTAGGTTCATCTTTTGTTTTAGGATGAAAATAACCAAAAATCTCAAGAGGTTGTATGGTAGGAGGTTTTGGTTGATTCATGAATGGATAAAAGGATGCATTAGACTCAAGATTAGTAAGACAATCATTTAAGTACATATTCATGTTGTCATCATCTTCTCCAATGATGTCAACATCACGAGGAGGACACTCATTAGGATTTGAGTGAGCATGAGTGAGTTCAAGGTCATGAGGATCATTTCCAAATGCACAACTTGACACATCTACTAAGGATTTTAAGGAAATCCAAAGTTTTCCAAAGCACATATCCATGATACAAATTTCATATTATAATCTATGCAACAATTCTATGAATGTAATTTTGATCTATGCACAAGATGAATGAATGCAAGCTAAATGCAATGTATTGAATGAAACCAATAATCTACAAACCAAAACAAAAGGGTAACAACAACAAACTGAAACTAAGAAAATGAACTGCAAATGATAGAAAATTCAATACAAAATATGCAAAGGGACTGATTCGCCCAAGGTGGTGAATGAGTCTAGGTATGGATTTTTTTGAAATTTTTTTAGAATTTTCGAATTAAATTTTATGATTTTTATATTTTCGGATGTAAATATAAGATGCACATACATAATTTTACTATTTTTTAATGAAATTAAGTGCAATAATGCAAGCTAAATGATATTTTCACTAATTTAAAGATTAAAACCCTAGAATGCAAATTAACCAATGCAAAACCTAATGCAATGTTAATGCAAGCTAAATCTAGGATGTAAATGCACTCAAAATCATAATTATGATGCTCTAAATGAAGGTTTACCAAAATGAAACCTCAAAAATGTGGTGTTTCCTCTCTCTTGAGCTTCTAGGGTTTTGGACCTAAAAGGAGAGAGGTTATTTTCTTTGTTTCACTCAAGAACAACCCTTGAGATTCCAATGCAAAAATGACTAAAATTTGACAAAGGGTGTGTTCTAGGGGATGGAATGATGTAAATGAGGGGTTCACCACCAATTGTAAACTTGGAAATACAATGAAATGGACGATGAAATGAAAAAATCCTAATTTGATGTGATGCTTCAAAGAATGATCTAGAAATGCAAGAAAACAACAATAGAAAACTGTAAAACTAGAGATGTGCACCTGGGAAATCGGAGAAGGAAGAATGAAGGTCTGAAAAACTAGAAAATTCACTATTGAATACAACTAGGACTTGTTCACCAAGCTAGGTGAATTAGTCCAGTGTCACAAAAACTATGCCAGAACAAGTTTTAGAAAAAACGGGTACGCAGAGTTGCAAAAAACTTCGATAGACTGCAACAATGAGACTCATTCGCCAATAATGGTGAATTATTCCACTTCCAAATTTCTATAAATTCAAAGTTGTATTTTGTAGTCCTCGGTCTTCTCTATTGCTCCCAATTTAGATCAAAGTACCAAACTACTAAATTCAACCTATAGGTCTTCTCCAAGCTCCTCCAAGGTTTGTTCACAATCTTTACAACTTTGATTTTCTTTGACAACTTGATGACCAATTTTCCAATCTTTCTCTTTGATAAATCTACAACCTAGACCTACAAATCACATGCAAAGAGAGGGAAAAATGGTTGTAGGGTTAGAGAATGGGGGTTTGCCATGGTAAAACCGCTTGTTGGTAATTAAACCTTGAAATACAAAGAAAATGAAAAGGAGATTGATGAATGAACAAAAGGTGATGCTGAAACTCACCAAACCCTTGCAATAAAGTGTTGCAATTATGCTTGAGATGACCACAATGTATATGGTTCTTGATTCTTTCTTATAGGAGATAGATCTTGAATGAAAATATTGCTTGGATCATGAACTCTACACCACAATTGTAAGAACAATGAAAAACATGATGAATTTTATCTTTTACATGGGTATGTGTAGGATCATCATGGAAAAAATAGGCCCTTAAGTGGAGATGAAAAATAAAAAAATCAAAGTTAGGAAACTTGATGTAAAAATTTGAATAATTTTTCTATATTATTTCAAAAATATGTAAGAATAGAATCTATAAAAAAATTGAATGTAGTTCCTAAACTACTAGGTTTATTTTTTTCTTAAATCTATTTGGTGAAAATTTGAAATTTCAAAGCAATAGTACTTAAATTTCAATCAAAAAACAAGTAGGTTTTTGTCTAACCATCCTAACAACAATAAAATGATAATATTTTTTAAATAAGATTGTAGATATAAGTAGAGGACTCATGTCTCAATCTAATGCATATTTTTTTATAATTAATTATGAACTTTTTATTATAAATTTAAAAAAAAACAAAAATTTGTATGTTTGACCACCTTAACTTGGTCAAAACTTCACGAAATTCATTTTTTTAATCTTATAGTATGTGAAGCATAAAATGTGACATGTTTCAGATTCAAAAAATGTCATACCATATGAAAGCTATAGATTTTTTCAATCAGCCTATCAATCAGGACTTTACTCATAATTCAAATAGAAAATGAATAATAACTATTTATTAAATTCAAAGTAAAGAATAATTTATATTGTTGGAAAGTTGGGAATCTCCTTTAAAAACCCTTTTCATTTCATCAATTTTGGGTAAAAAAAATTCGACACCCACATGGGCTATCATATCACTTACATATCACCACTTTTTGGCCCATAATGATCCTGCACATACCCACATGATGATTGATCTTGAAGGATTCTCTTGAAAGCTTGGAAATCTTCCCTTGAAAACCTTGAATGCTCTTGGTCAAATGAATGATTGAATAGTTTGGGAGTGCTAGGATGATATAACTGATAGGATTGAAATGAGTGAAATAACCTTATATTTATACCCAATTATGCAAGAATTCCCAAAATTACAACACTACAAGCTGACATTGGATGTTGGAGAATAAAATCCCACCAAATATTTAAATTAAATTTTATTTTTGAGTTAAGGGGAACTCATTCGCCACCTTGAGCGAATGGGTCCCACCTATGTAAACTCATTCACCCAGAATGGTGAATGAGTCCCACCTAAGGATTTGAGGTGGGTTTTCAGGAGTTTGATGTTGTATATGCCATTTGTCAGGATTATCCTAAAAAATACACCAAAATAAGGCCTGTGGATGCAAAAAGGGGCCAATTAAAGCATAAGGGAGCCCAATTATTATAGACAAGCCTAGAGGAATGTGAAAGTGTGTTTCAACAATCTACAACACACCAAATAAGGCAAGGCTAAGAGAAATTATGATGGAAATAAAGTTAATTATGCTTAGAAATCCTAGAAAAGTGTGAAAGTGTATCACACCACTTTACAACACCTTTACAAGGAATCATTAAAGTACACTAGTTTACAAGGGCCCAAGACCTAATGTGAATGTGTTATCCACATTACAACACTAAATCAAGGCCAAACTAAGCCAAAATCCACAAGAAGGAGCTAAACAAGCATGAAAAATTATAAGGACCCTTTTTTTGACGTTACACTCTCTAGTCATGCATATGCTTCTACAATGAATTTAAAAATTTAGATTATTTTTAGATGACCAATATAATCGAGTTTAGTAAAGTATAATTACCTAGAAATATTTGGGTATGTGCAAGATCATCATGGAAAAAACAAGCTCTTAAGTGGCAAAAAATTCAAAAAAATCAGAGTTAGGAAACCTAACATAAAAATTTGAATAAGTTATCTATATTATTTAAAAAATATGTAAGAGTAAAATTTGTAGAAAATTAAATTTACTTTCTAAATTACTAGGTTTATTTACAAAAACATAAAATCTCTCTGGTGAAAATTTGAAATTTCAATACAGTAGTACTTAAATTTCAGGGGGAAAATAAGTAGGTGTCTGTCTGACCACCCTAACCACGTTAAAATGATAATATTTTATATATAATTAGAGGATTCATGTCCCGATGTGATGCATATTTATTTGTAATTTTTTTCCAAGTAAATAGTTAATTATAATTTTTTTATGACAAATTTAAAAAAATATAAAGACTCGTATATTTGACCACCTTAACTTGGTCAAAACTTCATGAAATTCATTTTTTAATTTTTTAATATTATAGTATGTGAAGCATAAAATGTGACGCATGTTTTGGATTCAAAAAATATGATACAGTTTGAAAGTTATAGATGTTTTTCAATCAGCCTAAAAATTAGGACTTTAGTCATAATTCAATAGAAAATGAATAATAACTATTTATTAAATTCAAAGTAAAGCATAATTTATATTGGTGGAAAGCTGAGAATCTCCTTTAAAAACCCTTTTCATTTCATCAATTTTGGGTAAGAAAAAAGTCATCATCCACATACCCATCATATTGCCACTTTTTGGCCCATCATGACGCTGCACATAGCCATTTATATAAATAAACATTTATTTGGCTCTATTTTGGAAGTGAATGGTCATAAAATTGGCCAAATTTAAATTTGAATTATAAAATTTTAGAGGTAAAAAATGCATAGGTGTAAGCTTGATTCCATGAGTGTGGAACTGACTACATAAATTTTAAGAGAAACCTATTTTATATATCATCATTTTTTAGGTCATATAGGTTATAATTTTGAGACAAAATTCAAAAGTTATGATCAAAAAATGTAGATCTATCTTCTATCCATCATAACAAAGGACTCATAGAATGAAGATGGGAATAAAATATGTAGTAGTAAGTGCATGGATAAGATGAAAGTATTAGGACACATATATAAGTGGATAAGATAGGGTTAGGTAAATGGTATGGGTGAAGGGCCCATATTTCACAAAATAAAACCATTTATTTATATGCAAATTTATTAGAGAACTATCCTCAAAATGGCTATAAAACTAAATGCAAGAAATTGGATATATAAATTTTACTATTTTCTTAAGCAACCAATTTGAAGTGTGTATGAATCCTAAAATAATCCTACATAAAAAATTATGTAGTGAAGTAACTTGGAATATTAGAGAATAAATAACAAGAACAATGAACACAAAATGATATGCAATCGACTAAATATATTAGACAAACTAGGCATACATATATAGGCATGAAGGAGGGACCCAACCTCCATGAAATGGGGATATTAATCCTCACTCATGGATTGGTGGAAAGTTTCCTACCAAAAATTTAAGAAAAGGTGTCAAACGTGATTTGACACCTCTAAAGATACCTAACTATCATTGAAACCTTACATGATAGCATGAGAAAGAGTCAATGGGATGCCTGTGTAGGCTTAAAGCCTAAGTTTATTAAATATATACACTAGCACCACTCCTTAATCATAGCTAAGGTGGGAACAAAAGAAATGGGTCCTATCTACTAGCCTAGTGTGGCACCCATGTACAATGCACATGAAATGGGTCTCGACCATGAAGCCTTATAAGAGGCTCATATACAATGCAATCTCTCAAAACTAAAGTAAGATAGAAAACCTAGCGGGAAAAAATTATCCTCCAAAAGAGAGATAAGATTTGAAGACAGCTACAAATCCCCACCAAATATTATGTTGATGCTGATGTAGACTACACACCAAGAATAGCTCATAGATGAATGCAATTTCTCTCAGTAAAGGGTTTGGTAAAAATGTCAGCAACCTACTCTGAAGAGTGGAAAAATACTAAGTTTGTGATCTATCCATGACTCAAATTTTGAATGTAACTCATATGAGTCATTATTTGTTTAGTTATCTAATTCTAAACCCGATTCCTACATATCTAAATGGTGATCTAGTTGTTATAATAGATGATTGTGGGTTTCCTAAAAGGAATACCAAACTCAAAAAGAATGTCGTGAAGCCATATAGCCTTAGTAGTTGAGTTAACACCCCCTTGAACTCTATCTCAGCGGATGATATAGAAATAACATTTTTCTTCTTACTAGACCAAATTATAGGACAGAGTGAAAAACTATAACCTGAAGTGGTCTTGCAATACTCAATGTCACTAGCCCAATCTAAATCTATAAAACTAAACAATTCAATTTAAGAACCAAATTTGTAATGAATTCAAAACCCAAGAGTACCATGAAGGTAATGAAATATCCTCTTAGATACTTTCTAATGTATCTCATGAAGTTCCAACAAAAAATCTTGAAACCATGCCAATGACATAGGCAATTTCTAGCCTAGTATAAGTCAAGTATATAAGACTACCATTAAGTTGTCGATAAAAAGTTTCATCAACCAATGATGTAGTCCAGAAAGTTTCAAACTTGAATGTAGATAGAAATGGATTCATAGATGGTTTAAAATAAGTCATGTGAAAGTGTGCAAGTAGATAAAGAGTATACTTAGGTTATGTAATAGTGACCCTTGAATCAGATTGTGAAATCACAATGCCAAGGAAATAGTGTAATAAACCCAAGTCCGTCATATAAAATCTATCCATAAATGATGACTTCATTGTTACAATGGAAGATGAAGCACTCCTATTAATCAAAAGATCATCAATATATAGAACCAATTCCAAAAGTTAATAATCCTACCATAATATATACACATTATGATATAGATGGCATCTAGCAAAACTTGAAGATAGGAGGTAGGAATCCATCCTGACATACCAAGCCCTAGGAGCTTGTTTGAGGCTATAGAGAAATTCCCTAAGTATACAAAATAAGGATGAATCTTGAATGAAACTTGGTGTTTGTTCCATGTATATTCCCTCCTTAGGGTTCCCATCAATAGATTCACTCTTCACATCCACCTAATGTACAACCCATCCATGTGTTGTGACTATAGCTAGTGTGAGTCAAATTGAAGTCATCTTAGCAACTAGTGAAAACCTTTGTATATAGTCAATGCCTAAATTTTGTGAAAAACATTTCACAGCCAATTATTCTTTTTATTTATCAACTAATGCATCTTCTATAAATTTACTTTGATATATCCATCTACATCGAACTATCTTCCTTCCCTTAGGAAGTGAAGTCAAATCCCAAGTGTGATTTCTAATCAAGGAATCATATTCCATATCCATAACAATATACCTCTCAGGTATGCTTGATGCCTCTCTAAATGTCAATGGATAAAAAACTAAAGCAAAGAAGGCATATTCTCCCCTTGAAAATCTACCTAAATATTTTGGTCACCTATTGGATCCTATACCCATGTCTCTACCATGTGTAGAGTGAGATGTGAGTGATTTTGGTGAACTATTAGCTTCCTATGTAAACCCTGGAATTGGATGAAGATGAACCCTCAACATTTTCATCACTGTGAGAACTAGAAGAAGAAGAAGATACACTAAGAATCTATTGAGAATGATCTCCATCATTAGTACTATTCAAGATCTGGTGATCTCACTATATGTTGAGAAATGTTAAGTATAAATTTAAGAGATGTTTCTTGAAACTTAAAACTTCTCTCAATAAACAACTCATGTGTGATAGGGTGGAGTTGGCGATTTATTTGTACACCATTTGGATATCCAATAAAGATCCAAGGTTTGGATTATGGATCCATTTCCTTGTGATCTTCTTTCAAAATGTGTGTCATAACAAGAGAGCCAAAAACTCTGAAATAATGAACTATTTTTTTCCATCCTTTCCAAGATTCAAAGGGAGTGATACCCTTCAATTATTTATGTGGAACATTATTTTGAATGTAACATGCACAGTTGATTGCTTCTACCAAGTATGGTGGTGTGAGGCCCTTAGAGTGAATCATACAATTATCCATCTCTTTTAAAGATCTATTTTTTTGTTCATCAACACCATTTTTTGGGGGGGTATATGGAATTGTGTGTTATAGATCTATCCCCTTTGTTATAAAAAATTACTCAAAACGGTTGTTGACATACTCACCCCATTATTTTTTCGAAGAATTTTGATGACTTTCCCTAATTATTTTTTGGAAAGAGCTTTGAAATCTTAAGAAAATTCAAATACTTTTGATATTTACCTAAGGAAGTAGACCCATGTAAAACATGAGAAATCATTAATAATAGTTAGAACATATCTAGAATTTGTAAAATATGGATGGGGAAAGCCCTTGAAACTTTACTGTGAACAAGTTCTAAAACTTGTGTTGCCCTCCATGATTTTCCTTTGTGAAATTTTTCTTCTAGATGTTTGCCAAGTGTACAACCTTCACAATGTCCCTTGGAGAATATAACCTTAGGTAATCCATTGACCATATTATATTCACATAGTTGCTCACGATATCGGTATTTAAGATGGCCAAACTGCTCATATCATAATTTGCTAACTTCATCTAAATGAGTTAGTAGTGCTTATAGAGAAATATATGTGGCAAGGCTACAAAAGGTATATAATTTGGACTGGTTATTTTCCTCTCCTATTTCTATGAAATTATTTCATCGCAATTCTCTTATATCAATTGAATTTGGAGAGAAGTGTACTCTCATGCCCTTCCCTAAATGTTATTTGATACATTGAAAGGAGATTAGTTGATAGTGCAGGAACACTTTAATGAAGATTTCAAAATGTTCCTACTTCAACTTCAATAGACCCTCTCCCTTTTACCAATGATGGAGTACTAGATGGCTCTAAGGATGAAAAAACAACTTGTAAAGAGCCCATATGGTGTGAAGCTTCACCAAATTATATAATCCATGATGGAGATGAAGATGTTGTATCAACTAAGGCTTTACCCTTTGATTTCTCTTTGTCCTTAGTACTTTCCTGAGTTGTTGAAGATTCCTTGATAAAATTAGGTAGCCCTAAATTATTCTTTTTTAGAATATGTTGAAGAGACTCAATTTGTTTCCTCATGCACTGGTGTTCATCATGTCCAAGTCTTTTACGAAAGGAAAATTTAAATCTCCTAGTATTTGGATTACTTTGAGAAGAGTTATCCATTTTGGAGTTGTCAAATTTTCCTTCTTTCTTAACATCCTTGTCTTTTTTAGTGTTTCTCTTCTCTCCTTTTGAATTTTCTTGTGTTTCATTCCTTGCAAGTAGACCTTGAGGCTTAGTAAAATTTAAAGTGATCATTTGAATTAAATTTTCTTGGTCTCTTTTGAGATCAAAACTAAAGTTATCAAGTGTGGGAATTTACCATGAGGCTCCAAGAGTCTATTTAGAAGAGTTATCCATTTTGGAGTTGTCAATTTTTTCCTTCTTTCTTAGCTTCCTTGTCTTTTTAAGTGTTCTTCTTCTTTCCTTTTGATTTTTTTTGTGTTTCATTCCTTGCAAGTAGAGCTTGAGGCTTAGTAGACTTCAAAGTGCCCATCTGAATTAAATTTTCTTGCTCCCTTGTGATATCAGCAATAAAGTTACCAAGTATCATGGGCATTGACCATGAGGTTCCAAGAGCCTGCTTAGTAGAGTAGAAATTTGATACAAACATAGAAAATTCAAGACCTATCTTGGAAATTACATAAAGCATTAATTTATCCTCTTTCTTGTCAATTCCATAATATTTTAACTACAAATTTAAAGATTTAAATTTAGTGGAGAAGTATTGTAAAGTTTTAAAACTCATAGGACTAAGACCTAAGTGTTGATTTTCCAACCCATGGCTTATAAGTTCATCTATTTTCCCAAATATTTTGTTTAGAGCTTCCCAAAATTCGTTGGGTTTTTTCAAGTTCTCAACATGAAATAACAATTTAGGAGACAAATTTAAACATAGGAAGCCAAATTATTGATCACACTTATTGAAAACAAATTCTTTGTCTTTATTGGTTCCCATAGTTACCCTAGTTAAACCTTTGTTCTTAAGCACACAAATTACTTGCATCTTCTAATCATGGTAATTGAAAGGTGTTATGTGTAGTAAGTAACAATAGAAATCATGTTTCTAGAATTTAGATAGTATCTTTATAGAAATATGAAAACAAAGAACTTATAAATGCATGTAGAAGTGAAGGAAAAACAAAGCACACAAAAGCACTTCTCAAGAAAGTGTGAAAATAGACAACACACAACACACCCTTTGATTATTTTTTCCCAGGATCCTATTTGGCACTATATAGAAGGAGTTATTTGTAACTAACCCAAAAGAGGCATAAATAAGGAATTTATAGTATGAGTGTGATATTACTCTTTTTCAATTCATTGCAAAAAAAAAACACTTTTTGCAAAAAATGAAACTCAAATCCAAACTATTGAGAAAAACTTATGAAGCCTTCAAATTTTACACCTTTACAATTGTTGAAAGTATGAGTAGTTGGTGTTTTCATTGATGTCAACAAGATTTTGTTTTCATTGATGTATACAATTGAATGAGGTGGTTGCAAGAGTACAATTGATGCTTTGATTAGTTACATTATGTTGTCATTTGTAAATCTACTGGTGTCAACCTCTAATGTTTCTTTGATAAGCTTCTATATATGGTTATGGGAGTATTGAATATGATGAGGATGTGTCTTTGGTTCTTGGTTTCAAAGTTCTTTTACCAAAATTTGATAAAAAAATAAAATATTGTCTTGAAATGGTCTTTTGGGTAATAGAGT
This sequence comes from Sequoiadendron giganteum, assembly GCA_007115665.2. Taxonomy (NCBI): domain Eukaryota; kingdom Viridiplantae; phylum Streptophyta; class Pinopsida; order Cupressales; family Cupressaceae; genus Sequoiadendron; species Sequoiadendron giganteum. The sequence continues at coordinate 296,399,404 of CM021101.1, forward strand.
TGTGTTGTAGTTTTGCTCCATATTTCTTCTAGGTTGAAGATATTCCTGTGTGATTCAAATATGTTGGTGACAGGTGTTAAGATGTGTTAAATATTTAATTATTGGTGTGCTATATTATCATATAGTAGAATTTGTGTTCACTAGTATGTGACTATACATTATAGAGGTGTCTAGGAGAAATTCTTCTACTTCACATTTCTCTGTAGTTGTGTTCCAGGTCTTGTGATTATAAAGGTGGCTTGATGGTGGTAGTATATTATCTAATTCAAGAGGATTTGAGGGTTGGTTCTTCGAAAGATGGTTTTTCAAGTAACAGTGTATGGAGGAGTTGTTTAGGTCTACTTGCTTTGTCCATTCTTTAGGTGGAAGTTGTTACAAAGGATTTAGTTGGATTTCAGGGTGTTTGAGGAATATTTTGGATCATTTTCAAGCATGGAGTGTGGTTGTAAATTCATCCTTGGGTTCAAGGAAGAGTGTAATTCAAATTTTAAAGGCGTTTACATGGGTAAGGAATGACCTATTGTTTACACTACATATGAAGTATAAATATTGTTTATGGTAGCATGTAGTTCAATGGTGTTGTTTATTTGGGTCCCAATTAAGTTTGGATGTGGTCCATATTCACTTCTTTCCACCACAAAAATTTATTTTTCATTGAACTAATTTTAATTTGCATGCTTGAGGTGCATAGACAACCTTGGAGAGGGTTTCAAGGTTGAGGATGGTATAAGTATGAGTTGATTTGTTGAAATATAGATGGAAGATAGATGTGTCAGATATGAGATTGAGTTGTGCAATGCAATATTTCAAGTGTTAGCTTACTAGATGTAGTAAGTAGAAGGTGGCTACAATTCTTCAATCAAAATACGAAGGTGTTGAAGTCATTGTGGTGGATTTATTGTTACATTGAGATGCTCTTATCTATGTAACATTACTTATCTATATTATTTTCTATTCTAGAAGTGAGCCTCTTAGTAGTGAGCATTTCTTCTTTGGGTAGTGAACCCTTCTGGCAGTGAGCCCTATTGTATTCAGTGTTGATATTATTTATATTGTGAGCTAATCCTCACCATGGTGTTGATATTACTTATATAGTAAATCAAGGTATGCTCTCTTGAGTAGTCTTACAAATTCTAAATTAGTGAAATTTATGGATTTGAAAACTACTAAAGTAATTTTCAATAAGTTGGAAAGTATTTATGAAGGAGATGATATGGTTAAATGGGCTAAGATGTAGAACTTGAAAACCACATTTTCCAACTTGTCAATGTCTAAAAATGAAAAAAATTACAAGCTATATATAGAGGGTAGATGAAGTGATGAGCTCCATCAAAGGTATTGGAGGAAAATTAAAACAACCAAAAGTGGTAAATACAATTCTTAGTACCATTACTGAAGCTTATAGTTGTAAATTTTTTCTATTGAGGAATCTCAAAATCTAGATCAGTATTCTAGAGATCAATTGTATGGCTCTTTAACTACATCTGAAATCAGAGAGTAAGTTACTAATAATGGTGCAAAAGTTGAGACTACTTATAAGGATACAAAAACAAAGAAGACTAGATAACCAAATCATGAATATATTGATGATGTGGAGGCTAACTTTGTGAGAAGGATGAGAAGAGGTACTAGTAAGTACAAAGTTGAATTACCTTTCAAATTTTTTAGTTGTGGAAAGATAGGTCACTATGCTTCAATATTTCCATAAAGAGTTGTGAATGAAAAAATAAGAAGAAAAAAGGTAATATGATTAAGAAAAAGTATTATGTTAGAGAAGATGCAAGTATTTTTTATGATGAATCTGATTATGGAGATGATGATGATAAATGTTTTTTCATTGATTTAAAATATTATTTTTTTTTGCTAATTCTTAAAGATGTGTGAAGGAATTCCCTTTAGAGAGAAAGGATAAAACTAAACGTACTCTGATATTTGTTTTTCATGCTAGATAGGATAAGAAATATTGGATTATTGATAGTGGTTTCTCTAATCATATGACAAGACACAAGAGTAATTTTTTTAAACTTAAAAAGTATGATGGAGGAATTTTTAGATTTGGAGATGAATCATTTGCTAAGATATGTGGAATAGGTTCAATCAGTTTTGATGGCAAGAATAATATTGAAAATTTTTACTATGTTAAAGGTTTAAGACATAACCTCTTGAGTTTTGGAAAAATGTGTAGCAAATTTATGATACAATATTATGTTTCAAGATGATGGATGTGAGATTAGAAAAAGGTTTTGGAACTTTGATTATTGCTGGAAGGACAGATGGAAATATTTATTAGCTTAAGGGTGTTAATGGTAATTTATTTATGACTCAAATCAATGAAATTTGGTAATGGTATAGGAGGATGTGTCACATTAATTTTCATAACTTGGTAAGAATCGGTTCAGTTCAAGTAGTGAGAGATCTACCAAAGATTACAAATCCTATAAATGATATTTGGAAGGATTGTTAGATTGGAAATAAAACAAGAAGAAGTTTCAAAGGAAAAGAACAATCTTCTATCAGATTAGTAGAATTAGTGTATATATATCTTTGCGGTTCTACAAGAACAAGATATCTTCAAGATGGTAGGTATTTAATGCTTTTTATTGCTTATTATTCAAGAATGACACGGGTTACCTTTCTTAGAGAAAAATTAGAAGCCCTAGATAGATTCAAAGAATTTAAAATGATGGTTGAGAATAAAATGGATTTTAAGAACAAATTTTTGAGGTCTAACAGAGGTGGAGAGTTCACTTGCAATGAATTTAACATTTATTGTGAGAATCATGGCATAATGAGGCACTTTTTTTCCACTAGGACTTGTCAAAAAATTGGAGTGGTTGAAAGGAAAAATAAAACTTTTCAAGAAGCTATAAGGACTATGATAAAAGAAGCTAACCTACTAGAAGTCCACTAGAGAGAAGTAATTCATACTCATGTTTACATACTTAATAGAGTTCAAGAAAAGGCACACAACAAAAAGACACCCTATTAGTTATGGTATGGAAGGATACCTACTGTTAAATAATTTAGGGGTAAGTGCACCAAGATGGTTCCCAAAAAGGGGACTTAAGTGGACAGCTTTTTTCTGAAATCAGGAAATATTGACCTTGGATGTGAAATTGAGGATACTTAGACTCAAAATTTTGAGATGGAACAAAAAGGATTCAAGTGCTCTGAGTCTACTTTCTAAACTACTAATTTATTTTTAAAATGGTTGAGATTAAGGGGTTCAAACGAGGGACATACACAAATTGGTGTTTTTTTGTCAGAAAAACATAACATAGCAACTCTTGTACGACCCTCGTATGGTGAACTTTTTTTTAGTATTTTGAAAATCGCAACACTCAAAAGTTAGCTAACAGTATGTAGTTGATGCATGATTTTTCTAATAATTTTTTAATGAATATTTGATGTTTTACTAATTTGTGAAGTGGACATTTCCTTAAAATAGAATTTTGGTCGTGCTACCCCTACAAATTTTGGAAACTAATTGTTTTTTTTAATTTTATTTTTTTAAATTTTGTAGAATGGATTCTAGTTTCTAAAAAATGTAATTTATTTGAAAAAATGATGAACAGTTAATTTATAACAAAAAAAAATACCAAACGCTGCTTTTTGGAAAAAAAAGACGTAAAGATAAAATAAATTATGGATGAAAGATTTAACATTTTCATAAAGAAAAAAATTTCATCGTTGGATAGCAAAGAGATAGCCCAACATTACCCATGTGTTCGATTGTTTCGATATTAAGCCACATGCAATCTTGACAGTGAGTAGGAATTGGATTATGAGAAATATGGTGGATTTTTTGAAAACACGTCTTTGGTCGTTGGGAATGCCCTCCAAGCCTTTTGGGTTGGTATTCCAAGGAAAATACCAAGCCTAATGATCAGGAATTCCCAAAGCAAGATATAATGTGAGCGCGTTATAACGTGCTCGCGTTATATCTCACTTTTCACATGGTTTTTGATTTTGCGAGGAACATGTCAACTAGGACATAATGCGAGCGCGTTATAATGTGATCGCGTTATATCTCACTTTTCACATGGTTTTTGCTATTGCGGGGAACATGTCAACTAGGACATAATGTTAGTGCATTGTGTCTTCCTTTATGTTAAATGCCAATATATTGAATGTATGCTGATATATTTGTATGTTTTTATGTACATGTATGTCATGTATGTATGTATGCTTGTATGGATGTAATATTATATGTACATATGTATTATGCTTGTATGTATGCATTTATGTATGTCTTTAGACAAAGGGAGAATTTAGAGAGAGAGAGTCTAGAGAGATGGAGAGGGGGAGGATGTGAGAGTTTAAGAGAGAGGGATTGGAGTGAGGGAGACTTAGCTAGGTAGGGTGGGAGGGATAGAGCGAGGGAGAGAGAGAGGGGGGACGAGAGAGAGAATTGAGGGAGAGGGAGAGAGAGACGATGGAGAGAGAGATAAAGAGAAAGAAATATTTATGTAGCTAGGGTGCCAAAGGGAGAGACATGAGAGTGTGAGGGGGGTGAGAGGGAGAGCTTGAGAGATAGGTAGTGAGAGGGACTATGAGAGAGATGGAATGTGATAGGGAGGGAGTGGGAGGGAGTGGGAGAGAGAGGGAGTGTGAGAGAGATGGAGTGAGAAAGAGGGATGCAAGAGAGGGAGAGTGAGTGAGAGACCTGGGAGAGGGAGAGGGTGTAGGAGGGAGTGGCGTGATAGAGGTAGAGAAAGAGGGGGGTGAAGTGAGAGGGACTTATCTAGGTAGGGTTGGAGGGACAGATAGAGAGAGGGGAGAGATAAAAGGAGAGAGTTACCTAGGTAGGTTGCCAGAGGGAGAGACCTAAGAGAGAGAGAGAGGGAGAGAGAGGTAGTGGGAGAGAGTGGGATGGAGTGGGAGGGACATAAAGAGAGATGGATAGAGGGAGCAAGAGAGGGTGGTAGGGATTTATTGAATGAGAGGTACGTAGAAAGAGGGAGATGATAGATAGAGACAATTTAGAGAGGGTAGGAGGGAGGGAAGGAGGGAGAGGTGATATGTATAGATAGAGATAAAGTGATAGGGGTTGAGGGATTAGGGTGGACGACCTATAGGGTTGATGGTTTCTAGGGTATTAGGGTTTAAGGTTTTAGGGTTGAGGGAATAGGGTCGATGGTAGAGGGTATTTGGTTGAGGGTATAGGATAGAAGGTTTAAGGGTTTAGGGTATAGGTTTGAGGGTATATGGTTGAAGGATTAGGTTGAGGGTCCAATGTAAGGGGTAGAGGGTTTAGGGTTTAAGGATTGAGTGTTGAGGGATTAAGGGTTGAGAATTGAGGGTTGAGAATTTAATGTATAGGGTAAAACGTAGAGGGTTTAAGGGTTGAGGGTTGAAGATTGAGGGTTTAAGGTATAGGGTCAAGGGATTAGGGTTGAGGGTCCAATATATAGGGTAGAGGTAATAGGGGTTAAGAGATTAAGGGTTGAGGGTTTAGGGATTAGGGTAGAGAGTTTTCTTGGATTTCATGGTATAAGGGTTGAGGGATTAGGGTTTAGGGTAGAGAGTATTGGGTTGAGGGTTGATGGTTTGGTTGAGTGTTTAAGGGTTTAAGGGTTGAGGGTTTAAGATTCAAGAGGGCTGAGGATTAGGGTAGAGAGTTTATTAAGTGGGTTTAAGGGTTGGGGGATTAGGGTTGAGGGTAGAGGGTAGAGGGTAGAGGATTGACGGTAGAGGGTAGAGGGTTTACAGGTTAGGGTTTAAGGGTTTAGGGTTTAGGGATGAGAGATTAATAGGTTATACGGTAGAGGTTATAGGGGTTGAGGGATTAGGGTTTAAGGGTTGAGGGTTGATGGTTCAAGGATTAAGAGGGTATAGGGGTAGAGGGATTAGGGTTGAAGGGTTCAGGGTTCAGGGTTCGGGGTTCAAGGTTTAGGGTTAAGGGATGAAGAGGGTATAGGAGTTGTGGGATTAGGGTTTAAGAGTTGAGGGTTCAGGGATTAAGAGGGTATAGGGGTTGAGGGATTAGAGTTTAAGGGTTGAGGGTTTAGTTTTCAAGGATTAAGAGAGTATAGGGGTAGAGGGATTAGGGTTCAAGGGTTCATGGTTCAGGGATTAAGAGGGTATATGGGTTGAGTGATTAGGGTTTAAGGGTTGAGGGTTAAGGGATTAAGAGGGTATATGGGTTGAGGGATTAGGTTTTAAAGACTAAGGGTTGAGGGTTCAAGGATTAAGAGGGTATAGGGGTAGAGGGATTATGGTTTACAGGTTGAGCGTTGAGGGTTGAGGGTTGAGGGTTCAAGGATTAAGAGGGTATAGGGGTAGAGGGATTAGAGTTGAAGGGTTCAGGGTTTAGGGTTCAAGGTTTAAGGTTCAGGGTTCAGGGATTAAGAGGGTATAGGGGTTGAGGGATTAGGGTTTAAGATTTGAGGTCTCAGGGATTAAGAGGGTATAGGGGTTGAGGGATTATAGTTTAAGGGTTGAGGGCTGAGGGTTGAGGGTTCAAGGATTAAGAGGGTATAGGGTTAGAGGGATTAGGGTTGGAGGGTTAAGGGTTGAGGGTTAAAGGATTAAGAGGGTATAGGGGTTGAGGGATTAGGGTTTATGGGTTGAGGGTTCAATGATTAGTAGGGTATAAGAGTAGAGGGATTAGGGTTGAAGGGTTGAGGGTTGAGGTTTCAGGGATTAAGAGGGTATAAGGGTTGAGGGATTATGGTTTAAGGGTTGAGGGATTAAGAGGGTATAGTGGTTGAGGGATTATGGTTTAAGGGTTGAGGTTTGAGGGTTCAAGGATTAAGAGGGTATAGGGGTAGAGGGATTAAGGTTGAAGGGTTGAGGGTTGAGGGTTGAGGTTGAGGATTAGAGAATTATAGGAGGTTGAGGGATTAGGGTTTAAGGGTTGAGGTTGAGAGTTAAGTGGGTATAGAGTTGAGGATTAGGGTTGAAAGAGGTTGAGGTTGAGGGTTCAAGGATTAATAAATTATCTGGGTAGAGGATTAGGGTTGAAGGAGGTTAGGGTTGAGGTTAAAGTTAGAGAATTAGATGGGTTGAAGTTAGGGTTCAAGGGTTGGTTTCACATGGTTAAAAAAATTATAGGGGTAGAGGGATTAGGGTTGAAGGGTTGAGGGTGATTAAGAGGGTATAGGGGTAGAGGGAATAGGGTTGAAGGGTTGAGGGTTGAGGGCTGAGGTATTAAGATGGTATAGGGGTTGATGGATTAGGGTTTAAGGGTTGAGGTTTGAGGTTTCAAGGATTAAGAGGGTAGAGGGGTAGAGGGATTAGGGTTGAAGGGTTCAGGGTGCAGGGTTTAGGTTTCAGGGATAAAGAGGGTAGGGGGGTTGAGGGATTAAGAAGGTATAGGGGTTGAGGGATTATGTTTTAAGGGTTGAGTGTTGCGGGTTCAATTATTAAGAGGGTATAGGGGTAGAGGGATTTGGGTTGAATGGTTGAGGTTTGAGGGTTAAGGGATTAAGAGGGTATAGGGGTTGAGTGATTAGGGTTTAAGGGTTGAGGGTTGAAGTGTTAAGTGTGTATATGGGTAGAGGGATTAGGTTTTAAGGGTTCACGGTTCAAGGATTAAGAGGGTATAGGGATAGAGGGATTAGGGTTGAAGCATTAAGGGTTGAGGGTTGAGGTATTAAAAGGGTATAGGGGTTGAGGGATTAGGGTTTAAGGGTTGAGGGTTGAGAGTTTGAAGGATTAAGAGGGTATATGGGTAGAGGGATTAGGGTTGAAGGGTTCAAGATTCAGGTTTCAGGGATACAAAGGGTATGGGGGTTGAGGGATTAAGAGGGTATAGGAGTTGAGGGATAAGATTTTAAGAGTTGAGTGTTGAGTGTTCAAGTATTAAGAGGGTATAGGGGTAGAGGGATTTGTGTTGAAGGGTTGAGGGTTGAGGGTTGAGGGATTTGGGTTTAAGGGTTGAGGGTTCAAGTATTAAAAGGGTATATGGGTAGAGGGATTAGGTTTGAAGGATTGACGGTTCAAGGATTAAGAGGGTATAGGGGTAGAGGGATTAGGGTTGAAGCGTTAAGGGTTGAGGGCTGAGGTATTAAGAGGGTATAGAGGTTGAGGGATTAGGGTTTAAGGGTTGAGGTTTGAGAGTTGAAGGATTAAGAGGGTATATGGGTAGAGGGATTAGGGTTTAAGGGTTCAGGGTTCAGGGATTAAGATGGTATAGGGGTTGAGGGATTAGAGTTTAAGGGTTGAGAGTTGAGGGATTAAGAGGGTATAGGGGTTGTGGGATTAGGGTTTAAGGTTTGAGGGTTGAGGGTTCAAGGATTAAGAGGGTATAGGGGTTGAGGGATTAGCATTGAAGGGTTGAGGATTCAAGGATTAAGATGGTATAGGGGTAGAGGGATTAGGGTTGAAGGGTTGAGTGTTTTGGTCTTAAAAGGGTATAGGGGTTGAGGGATTAGGGTTTAAGGGTTGATGGTTGAGGGTTCAAGGATTAACAGGGTATAGGGTTAGAGGGATTAGGGTTGAAGGGTTGAGGGTTGAGGGTTTAGGGATTAAGAGGGCATAGGGGTTGAGGGATTAGGTTTTAAGGTTTGAGGGTTGAGGGATTGAGAGGGTAAAGGGGTTGAGGGATTAGGGTTTAAGGGTTGAGGGTTCAAGGATTAAGAGGGTATATGGGTAGGGGGATTAGGGTTGAAGGGTTGAGGGTTCAGGGTTCAGGTATTAAGAGGGTATAGGGGTTGAGGGATCAGGGTTTAAGGGTTGAAGAATCAAGGATTAAGAGGGTATAGGGGTAGAGGGATTAGGGTTGAAGGGTTGAGGGTTTAGGGTCGAGGTATTTAGAGGGTATAGGGTGAACCCACATAAGTGGTGAACACTTTTGTGGAGGAAGGGAAAAGTCATTTTTTTCCTCTACACAAAGTGAAGAGGTTTGGCTGAACCAAACCGTTCGACCGAACCTTTAATATGGTTCGGTCAAACCACAAGGTTTGACCAAACCCTATGTTCGCTCGAACCCCATTGACATGTGAGCAGAAATATTAAAATAAAGGGGTTCGAGTGAACTAGGGTTCGCTTGAACCCCTTTAATAGATATTTTTTTTTAAAAAACCTATCATTTTTTCGGACCCCCTAAATTTCCTT